>PVIW01001499.1:0-139090 GCA_004026585.1 Noctilio leporinus | reverse complement strand
TTTCTAGGGGAGGAATGGTCTCTGAAGTTGAGGTTCTAGGCTAGAATAGTTGTTTTCTCTAGTTTTGTCCTTTATAAGGTACCCAGGACTTTCCACCCTGGTGATATTCAGTAGCTGACCTATCGTTCCTGCTCTGCTCATCCTTGTCTAACTGCCTAGTCTATCAGTAATTTGTTGCAGCATCTCTAGGAAACTATTATTTTCATTCAAGAGAAAAAAATAGATAGATTAGTGATGGTATAACAGGTAAATAGAATTTTTAATTACAATGTTTCCACAAAGAATTGTCAAAGTCAAAAGAACTAGACTTGTAAAGTTCACCAAATGTTTAGCTATAGTATCAATTCTATACAAAATCTTATAGAAAATTGAAGAGCTATGTTTGTCAGCTAATTATTTGAGGCAAGCATTTCCTTGATACCTAAACTGGACCAAAGCATTACTATAGAACTAATAGGTATCATAAGCATAGATGCAAAAATTCTTTTAAATTGAGCACATCTAATTCAGCAATACATGAAAAGGGTAATAAATGATACGTAGTTTAAATTTATAATAGAAATGCAAGTTTGACTTATCAGTAAACCATATGATAATCTCAATAGAGACAGAAAAGGTATTTGAAGAACTTTAATGTATACTTCTAATAAAAACTCTTAATTAAACTTGGACTAGAAGGAAACTCCCTTAACCTGTGAAGGAGCAGAGAATGTTGAAAGACTAAATATCTCCTCTTAATATCAGGAACAAGGTAAAAGTATTTGTATTTAACACATTGCTGAAAGTTGTAGTATATACAATTAAAAAGAGAGAGAACAAGCCCTGGCTGGTGGCTCAGTGGATAGGTTCCAGCCTGCAAACCCAAAGGTCACTGTTTTGATTCCCAGCCAGGGCACACAACCAGGTTGCAAGCCAGGTCTCCAGCCAGGTCCTTAGCTGGATGCAGGTGAAAGGCAATCATACATTGATGTCTCTCTCCCTTTCTTCCTTCCTCCCTGCCTTCTCTCTCTAAAAATAGATAATAAAATCTTTAAAAAAAATTTTTTTAAGTCATCTATAAAAGATCAAAAGAGAGAGAGAGAATGAGAGAAGGATGGGGGTAAGGAAGAGAGAAAGGGGACTTATCCAAATTGAAATAAAAATAAAACTGTCTTTATTTGCAGGTGAGATGATTATGTATCTAGAAAATCATATGGAAGGTAGTAACAAAAAGTTACTAGAGCTAACTAAATTTAGTATATTAAGGACACAATTGAAAATTTTCAATTTAGTTTTAATATACCATTTAAAATTTGAGGGAAGAACCCCAAAATAGAATTATCTTCTAGAGGGTGGGCCCCTTGTGATACAAGGTTTTCCCTTTAGGTAAGTGTTCTAGGAAAGCACCTGTATCAGTGTATCAGCATTGTTGTAAGTAGCTGCATTCAGCTTCAGTGAGTTTTACTTTACTACTCCCAATGTTTTTGCCCATTTCATGATGTGTGATTTAGCAATGTACCTGCCTATATTGTTCTTAGTGTTCAGCAGTTTTTGAACAAAAAACAGCATGATTGCCTCTGTCTCACCCTCCCTATTCATCCCATCTTCCCCCAAGCAACTTTTGTTTTGGTTCCCTGGATGAAGAAAGTGTTCAAAGGGAAATATTTCACCGATGTGAAGTATGAAAATGCATCAAAATCAATGAGTTCAAAATCTGTTTTGAACAGTAGAAAAACTTTCTCAATAGGTGGATTGTATCAAATGTAGAGTACTTTGGAGGTGGCTGAAATTTAAACATGTAAGAATAAATACACAATTCTTATAAATAAACTCCAGGTTCTCTGGGTCCCCCTTGTAGTATCAAAAATGTGCAATGATTAGCAACAAATCTGACAGATGTATGAAACTTGTACTCTGGAAACAAAAGAAAAATGCACTGCTGAAAGATTTTAAATACCTAAATAAGTGAAGATATAATGTGTTCCTTAATTATAAAACACAATATTAAGATTTTAATTTTTCCAAAAAAATTCTATAGGTTTAATGTAATTTCAATAAAAATCCCAATAGATTTTCTGATAAAAATTGGCAAACTTATTCTAAAAGTCATATGGCAGTACTAAGTACCTAAAATAGTTGAAAGAAAAAGAAAGGAAAACATTAAAAAAGAAGAGTAAAGTTGGAGAAATTACATGACCTAATTTCAAGACTTATTATCATGCCACAGGAGCAAGACAGGGTGGTAATGGTATAGAGACAGACATATGGATCAATGGCTGAGAATAGAGAGTCACAGAGAGAGATCCATAAATTTATGAACAATTGATTTTGACAAAGCAATTCAGTAGATAAAAGACAGTGTTTTCAAGTGGTTTTGGAAAAATTGGATATTCATATGCAAAAATGTGAACTTGGATCCATACATCTCTCTCTATACAAAACTAATAAAATGGATCATAGATCTAAATTTAATATGTAAAACTATAAAACTTCAATAAGAAAGCATAGGAAAATTGTTGTTGTCTTGGGTTATGCAAATATTTCTTGGATATGACATTGAAAGCAAGATCTATAAAAGAAGATATTCATAAATTGAACTTCAAAATTAAATATTTTTGCTTTTTGAAAGATACTGCTGAGAGAATATTTAAAAAGTCATAGCCTTGAAAAAAACTGTTTGCAAATCAAATACCTAATAACAGAATTTATGGCAGAATATGTATATTTTAACAAAAACCTTTCCAAATGTTGTGTAAAGTTCAAATAAACCAGCAAAAGACCTTTACAGAGACACTTTATCAAGGAGCACATATAGATGGTCAATAAATATTTGTTGTTAATAATTAAGAAAGTATAAATTAAAACAAAAAATTACGGAGGTCACACCTAATAGAATGTCTAAAATTAAAAAAAAAAAAAAAAAAAAAAAAAAGAATGACAACATCATTTGTTGTCAAGTTTGTTGAGCAATTAGAAATCTTGTATACTATTGGTAGGCTTGGGAAATGAGGCAAGACCTTGGGAAAACATTTCAGTGTTTTCTTAAAGTTAAATATACCTGCCATTAGCAGAGGCATTACATAGTTAGGTCATTACCAAGGAAAAAGAAAAGTATTTGCCTTTATGAAGACCAGTGATGAATATTCAAAGCAACATTATTTATAATACCACAAATTATGAAGCAATTCAAATACCCATCAACGAATAAATGGATATATCAACTCTGGCACAGTCATGCAATAAAAAGGAAGAAACTAATGATACAGGCAGCAACTTAGACAAACCTTGTAATAATTATTCAGAGAAAGAAACCAAATTTTAAAAATCACATGATTTTCATTTACATAAAATTCTAGAAAGTGCAGACTAATCAATGACAACAGTAAACAAACCAGTAGTTACCTGTGGGACTGGAAGTGGGCAGTAGAGTAGGTTTAAAAGGGGCAAGAGGAACTTTTGGGATGAGAAATATATTGATTATCTTAATACTGCTGATGTTTCCATGAATATAACATATGTGTTAAGGATTATCACATTATACACTCAAAGTACAGTGACTTGAAAGAGCTGAAAACTAGAGATTGAGAGAGGCAATGGTAGGAGACAGGGTGCAGATGATGTGCAAAGCTTTTCTCCAGCATGCTCAAGTCTTCAAAGGTGTTCTTCAGGCTGTCTCATGCCCTGGAAGGATATTCTTGTTGGCATTAACATGATTGTCATTTTAGCAACATGACTGACAGCAGTAAAGGGAGAGGACTGGCAACACACACTTTTTTTTTTTTTTTTTTTTTTTTTTTTTTAACATAGTAATGAAATTACTTCAAACGTTCCAAGTAATCTGTACAGGATTTCTTATGAAACAATTTATTATACATTTGAAGACGGGCTGGTGGGGTTAGGGACTTACTCTGTAGCCAATACAAGGAATTGGCCGATATTAGCATATGAGGTAGTAAATGGCAGAGCAGTAATGTAAAATCAAGCCTGTCTGATATCAAAGTTCATTTCTCTTCCCTGGATACAAACCTCCCCCACCTGAGTGCAATTCTCATTTCAAAGCTTAGTGATAATGAGGACTCATGCAATCAAATGAGAATTTTCAGGATTTTCCCCAGGATGTAGGCAAGATGTACAAAATGCCAGGGCCTACTATGATGGTTCTTAACACAGTGTTGACTGGCA
Organism: Noctilio leporinus; assembly: GCA_004026585.1. Taxonomy (NCBI): domain Eukaryota; kingdom Metazoa; phylum Chordata; class Mammalia; order Chiroptera; family Noctilionidae; genus Noctilio; species Noctilio leporinus. The sequence goes on along the minus strand of PVIW01001499.1, from coordinate 134,929 downwards.
ATTTGATAGCAAAATTTAGTGCAAGTGCAAACACGAGTTAACTCGTTATCAGTCAATGACACTTGGTCTTGAAAACAAGAGGGTTTTGGGTTTTTTTTTGTAATGGGTCCAACAATGTGTTAATAGAAACTGACCAAGTTGTACTTTCACATCTCTGAGGCATGCTATACTATTTTGGATATTTATACTTATCCATTTGAAATGATTAGTTGTATTCCCCTGCAAAAGCTGCATAGATTAAAATGATGAGTTGTATCCCCCCCGACACACACACACAAAGCTGCATAGATTAAAAATAATTCAAATGGACATTCACTGTCTTGCTTAAGGATAAAGAATTCAGTAGTCTCGGATGCTACATGTGGGCATAGTGCTGCATGTTGGTTAAAGAATAGCATCTCTCACCCAATCCAGTTTAAATTGTTCCTCAGGGAATCACTAAGTATAAAGAAAAACCAGAGACTCCTATTTTAGCCTATTTGGAAGTCTTGGGAGGAATTCGATATTTTGACAATCTAAAGTATCAGTCAGTCATTCTGTGACAAATGCATAGAAAGCCACATGAAATGTGTGTGTTTGATTTTTCAGAACAGTTCAACAAAAGCCTTCCTTGGACGTTGGCTAACAATACTAATCAAAACTAACAATACACCTGTCACTTACCCTTTGTGTTATAGGTTAGATGGGTCTGAAGACTCACAGTTTTCACACAAAAGAATGAGCAATGAGTGTTTTAGACTTGTTATAAAATTATTTTTTTTTGCAAGCAAGAATGAAAAGAGAATAACACTGGGTCTCAGCATTAAGGAATTTGTCTCTAATTTGGCTAAATTTTATTTAGGCATAGAGAGAGAAAAGTGAGATTAGTTCTCATTTACTCATTATTTCTCATTCAGTTTCTTATCAAACCTAATGTGCATTAAGCAGAACACCAAGGATATGGGCACCCTGTGTAAAGGTTCAACCCTGTCCTATTGTTTGTGGTGCTCACAGTAGAAATTAATAGAGCAGAGGGAATAAAATGCACATCTTGGCTTTAGATAATACTAGGTTCCAATTCTGACTTTCCTCACACTGCCTCTGATAAACTTCACATTCCTATGTGTTTCTTATTTGTAATTAACTATACAGCAATACATGAAGAATTTCAGTGAGGATTGCATAACATTGTGCACCCAGACCACTTTCACTCAACAATCTGCATTATCCTTACACATGGCAGATTACCGTGGTTTAGTTTGTACCAATCATTGCGAGGTAGTGGGGTTATCTGTGGGTCAGTTACTTTGCATATGCTCTCTCAGTTAGCCTTCATAATAATCCTCTATTATTTTCACTTCACCAGTGAGAAACTGGGACACAGAACTGAGTCAGGACTTGAATCAAGCTTCCCCTGATTCCCAAACCCATGTGGTTTTCACTCAGCAACAACTGCTTTCTAAGTTAAAATTTAAAAAGGAAGTAACTACCATGAGAAATAGTTATTTATTAGTGAAAAGACTATTTGTACAGTTATTAACCAAATATGCACTTATATCAGTATCCACACATAAAATCAAATTGTGAAAGCAGACGTAAATTGTCTCATTCAACAACATGATTTTCCAGACAATTTCCCATGAATATGCCCTTTCTTCTCATAAGTCTTTATATAGATGAGTTTTGGTTGAATTTTCCAGCCATTTTAAAGAAAAAAGTTAAGACTTCTAAAAATAAATCATGTTTCTTCTTCAAATTACATATAAAGCCTTATACATTAGGCACCAATATTTACAATCCCCTTTCAAAGCAATGAAGCAGGATAGTTTGAGAAAACTATCATAGGCCGCATCAGACAATGGTTAGTAAGGTTATGTAAATGAGGCTAGCTGAAGACAGAGAGATTAGTACCCAGAGCTCCACCTCAGTCTCTAGCTGTGTGTTCATGGGCAAGCTGGTCTTTCAGGTTCATTTCAGCATGCTCAATCGTAAACCAGAAATTATAGGGATAGCAGATAGTGCTTATGCAAGAGGCAGTTTTAAGAACTAAATGAGATCATGGTATGCGTTCATTGGTCCATATCCTGCCAAATAGCACAATGTGGAATATGGTGGTTAATGCTGTGTGGTAATGTAGTTCTATAGGGACATTTCTTTTTGCATCCCAGTGAAACATTCTAACAAAAGCCAATTTACAAGGATGGATAAATCTATGAAATGATATTTTGATATTAAAAAAAAAAAACTAAAAATCTCTTCATTTTCAAGTCTCTTTCAATTTTTTGATTGCTTCAGAGAGGTTTATAATTAGATGTTAATGCATACATAAAACACCTGGCAATCTTTATTTGCACAGAAGGGTTCAACGTGCAAGACTATCATATAGCTAGTCTTTCTCAGCCCACAGCTGCTATAGGAGTCACAGATGGGGTTCAAAAGGTATAGGCATTAGGAGTATCAAGTCAGAAAGCTCAACTTGAAATGTTGACCTCATCAAATTGTATAGTAATCTGTACATTCATAGAAAAGAACTTTAAGCCCTGACTGGTGGTATAGTGGATAAGGCACCAGCCTGCAAAACCAAAGGTCGCTGGTTCAATTCCCAGCCAGGGCACACAACCAGGTTGCAAGTCAGGTCTCCAGCCAGGTCCATAGCTGGAGGCAGGTGAAAGGCAGCCATACATTGATGTCTTTCTCACTCTCTCCCTCTCTCCCTAATCCTCTCTCTGGAAATAATAAATAAAATCTTTAAAATAAATTTAAAAAAAAAAAGAACTCTTCCATGAAAAGATAGTATAGCTCAGTACTCAGATCTCAGTTTTAATATCAATCTCCAATAGAAGATGTCAAAACTCCTTGGATAGATGGCTGTTTTTAAAGCCAGGGATTACAATACATAAGTTAAACCTGTATAATCTTATAATGCTAGCAACTAAGGAACAGCTCAACAGACAAAATAAAGAGAACATATCTGAAGGAAACAGATGCCAGCTGAAAGACTGTTCAATGACCAACGTGGGAATGCCTTGAGTAAGAAAATAAATAATGTGCTCTTGACCAAGAATATAAATAATACACTTCTTCCCCTCTAATATATACCCTAAGTACAAAACAAATTCCATTCTGATATAAGTAAATGATAGAATAAAAATAAATAGGGGAGAAGAAATAATTCTCCCATACAGAGGAATTTCAAATAATGAATGTAAACATGCACCCCTCTATGCCTTAATTATCAATATGCTTAGTGACTTGCTTATAACACATACAACTTGGAAAGTGGAAAATAACTTTACAGTGGAGAATTCTTTGATTAAATTTTGCAAGATATTCTTGTCAGAATCATAAAGGTATAGTTCACACAATTTTGACACCCTAGGCAAAAAAGACCATATATCTCCCCTATGGTAGAAAGATGTGAGGAATCAAACCAGTGATTTTTGGGTTTATAGGCCAGCACCTTATCCACTGTGTTACCAGCCAGGGAATACATAAGGGAAAGGCTTTTCAAGACAAAAGGGTCAATCATTCATTTGGATAAACACAAATATGATGAAGAATCAAATAAATATAGGAAAAAACTATCAGAACAGTATGAAAAAATAGGTAGTTAATAATTGAATGGATGGAGTATTGTTATATATATGCTACTTAACTCCAATTACACTTACACAAGTCTTATTTGCAGTCTTCTACCACTTTCCACATGTTATTTTCTACAATCCACCTCATTATTTATCTTGTTCTCTTTTTAAATGGATGAACAATACTATTTTTCCCTTCTAATGCTGATGATTCAATTATACAAGTCAATGTCTAGAAGTAATTTTTGAAGAAATGGGGAAATAAGGAAAGACAGATTAGTTTAGGCCTCCAGGATATCAAAGGGGAGCACAGGCCTGGGATGGAAGTGTTGTAGTTCCTCTGGTTAACTATACTATTTGAATTTCACTGTACTCCTATCATTTGAGAATGGAAGTTATTTTTCATAGAGCTAAAAAAAACCATAAAACACATTTTTAAATTTTAATAAAAATTATAATATGTTATAAATTAAGAACATCTAGTTGTCAGGACAATAAAATAAAAGAAACTCACACAGTATAAAAAAGATTTATGGTCTGTATAGCTGACAAAGGACTTATATCCAGAAAATATAAAGAATTTTATAAGTTAATAGGAAAATGTGGACAATTCAATGGCTAACATGAGCAAAGGACCATTTTGCAAAGAAAGATATCAAAATAACTATTGAAATGCATGAAAAAATGTTCAGCTTTCTTAGTTATCAGGGCATGTAAATTAAAAACATGATGCATATAACTACATACCCACCAGAATAGCTAATATAAGCAACATGGAGTATATCAAGTGTTGGCAAGAATGTGAATGAATCAGAGCTCTCCTATACTGCTGGTGGGAGTGTCATTTGGTATACATGCTTGGAAATTGTTTGACAATACCTGTTAAAGCTGCACGTATGTATAACCTCAGTAATCCACTCCTAGTTATGTACTAAACAGAATTCATACACGTTAATTAAAATCCAAAGCCCTGGCTGGTAGCACAGTGGATAAGGTGCCGGCCTGCGAACCCGAAAGTCTCAGGTTCGATTCCCCAGCCAGGGCACATAACAAGGTTGTAAACCAGGTCTCCAGTCAGATCTGTGGCTGGAGTCAGGTGAAAGGCAACCATACATTGATGATTCTCTCCCTCTCTACCTCTCTTCCTTCCCCTCTTTCTAGAAAGAATGAAATAAAATCTTAAAAAAAGAAAAAAAGAAAAATCCATACACTACAATGTTTATTGTAACACGTTCATAACTGCTCCTAATTGGAAACTACACAAAGGTAAATCAGCCATAAAATGAATAAATAAGTTGTGCCATATGCACAGAATGGGATACTAGAAAGCAGTTAAGCATTGGGTGATCTACAAATGTAGTCACAAATATAGGTTACTCTGACAAACTTACTATGAAGGGAAAACTCAGACAAAAGAGTCCATGCTATCAGGATCTATTTTATATTAACTTAAAAGCAGGCAGACCTAGTAGCATATGTTGTTGGAATTCCACATAAGGGGCAGGATAGTGACTGGGTAAGAATGCAAGGGGGTAATGTTCTGTGTCTTGATTTGGGTGTTAGTTGCATGAGAATGTTCAGTTGTGAAAATGTATCAACATGTGTACTTGTGCTATATAGGCAAATACTTCCAATAGAAACACTTAAGAAGTATAGTGGTGTAGTACAAGTTCTTGTCCATTTTAGGTGTTGACTGAGTTGGAGTCACATATGACCCAGGGAGCCCTGTATAAGGTTGCACAGGAATGGAGACTTGATTGGGGTACTTGGGCTACTCAGTAGTTAACATGAATGGAGAGTTTTTCCAGACACTGGCCTGAGAACTTGACATGCATTACATCATTTAAGTTGTATAGCAATCTCCAGATTGTTTCCAGAAGAGAAATTAACTCAATCTGTCTAAGGTAGTAGTACACTCAGACTCAAAGATCTACCACACCGTGATCTCCATCATACTGAGTTCCAAGTTCCTAAGAATTTCCATGTATCTCAGAGCTCAACCACCCACATTCTAGAACTTGACTGGTCATATTACTTATATATAAGCAGACACACTTATATATACCTATACTCATTTGTGTGTGTCACACTTAAGCATTCAGATGGTACTGCTGATGTTAGAGCATGTTTGTGGTTGGACGGAAAAGACCACTTCCTCTGCATCCTTCAATGGACTCACCACCCACCCTGTCTCTCTCTCTAACATGAATGGAAAGTTTTTCCAGACAATAGCCTGAGAACTTGACATGCATTACATCATTTAAGTTGTATAGCAATCTCCAGATTGTGTCCAGAAGAGAAATTAACTCAATCTGTCCAAGGTAGTGGTAGACTCAGACTCAAAGCCTTATCAGTCTGACTGTAGAACTTGACTTCTTAGCTACCAGGCAATAGCCTTTGTTTGTTTTTATTTTTGTTTTTTTAATTTTTTAATTCAGTTGAATGTCTTTCTCTACAGGGAATATGTTAAGAGCAGTTATTGGCTAGCAGTGACCTACTGGCTTCTCTGCACGACCTAGCATCCCTTCAACCTGGAATCTGAATATGGAATTTGTGTTGCTCTGTGTGCCTAAAATGCAGATTTGTTTGTAACAGTGGCATGCCCTCTGCAGAGCAGTGAGGAATTAACAGCTCATGGTGTAGGCCACAGGTGGCAAACACAAGGCCCATGGGCCAAATCCAGCCCTCCACCTTGTTTTATCCAGCCCAGCATCCTGTTTTTAACCCAGCTTACTTAACTGTTAAGGAGTAGTTACATTTATACAGTCCTAAAATTACATTTGGTCCTTTGAAGGCAACCTCAAGGCTGAAGTGGCCCCCAGTGAAAATGAGTTTGACACCCCTGGGTAGGCATTTGGTAAGGAGCCACTGAAGGGTGGGGAATAGCAAGAGCCTTGACTGTATGAAGGGACTTGAATATGATTTGTTTTGTCTACACTTGAATATCGTTTGTTTTGTTGTGTGATGCTGGATATGGCGTTTGTGTATACTGAACCATAGGTTTTCCAGGTGAAAAATTAGAGAAATAAGTACTTCTCTGGTCTCTAAAGCAGTTTTCTCCCTTTTGTCTCCCTTATCTTTTTGTTTCCTTTTTTTCCTCTGTGTTATGCACTGCTTAGCCCCTCTTGCATGTGCTGTTCTAGTTTATCCTCACAGCAATCAAAGCATTAATTTTTGCTATCCCCACTTTTCTGATGGGGAAATTGAGGTTCAGAAAAACCATGGAATTTAAGTTCATACATTTATATCATTTCTCCTCCATTACTTACTGTCTCTAAGCCCCAAGTATAATGTAAAATAGTTGTTTGTTTTATGTGGCACCTGGGAAAGTTTTTAGTTGCTTATTCTTTGTTGTCATTATTGTGCTTTTAATATTAGCATTTATTGGGCAACAAGTATATGCCAGACAATCTATGAGATACTAAAAAATACTATATCACCTTACTACATCTTTATAACAACTCTGAATTTGAAATTGTTAAGTCCATTTCACAGATGAAAAAATAAGTGTTCAAGGGACCCATCCAAGTCCTAAGTCCATCCAACTAGAATATTACTCCACCATAAAGGATCTATTAACTGAACCCAGGACCCTCACATTTTATGTTTCCAAGAATTAAAATGTTAATGCAAAAAAGAGATCATTTGAATGATAGTATGTATAATGAAGAAACTTAATTTTAAACAAAATTAAATGAGTTTTATGGCCAAAAACAATATCATTAACTTCTTTCTCATTCTTTTTTTCATAATTTAAAAGTTAACTATTGACTTCAATCTTTTTTTTTTTTTTTTTTTTTGTATCTATGATAAAAATATCAGTTACACACCCAACAGGACTAAGCACTGAGGAACTAGGAAGGAAAACCTGTTCATTCTTCTTTGGGGACAGACTTGGGTGAGGTGGAGACTGAGGTTGAAATGTTGGAGATGGGATGCAAAAAGATGTGTACTTAAAAGACAATGTGGTATGATTGAGATAAGCATCAATGTGGGCCCCCAAACCAGTTGAGAGGTGAGGCCCTGTTTCTTGATTCTTCAAGACAGTAAGAAATAGCTAGGAAGGGAAATTGGTACTTCTAAGAGATGGAAATAACTTATGTAAAAAATATCAGCATAAGAAATTCTGTTGAATTCTATGACAGTTTCAAGTACTTGTATTAAAATAATGTTGAGTGGAAGGAGGGAATGCCAATGTCACGTGCTTTGAGACCTGAATCTTACAAAACTTAAGGAACTCTCTTTTAGAAAAACATACACAATTAAAAATAGAATGAGAACAGAAATCACAATCAGCATTGTAGCTGGATTCTTGGAGATTTAGACCTCTTCCTTACAGAATCAGAAATACTTACATAGAAATGCTTCCTTATCAACATTGAACTTCTCTCTGCCTGTAACACTCTAAGCCATTTTCAATACTCAGTGGCCCATGCAAATAAAATGACCTGAACATTTAAGTGACATAAACTTCATCATAAATCTGTGTCTAGAAGGAGGTGAGCTAGCCTGGCATGTAGGTAGAATTCTAAGATGGTCCCAAATTTTCCACCTGCCTAGCGAGCATGTTCCATGTAATTCCTCCCCTTGAATACAGTGGGGCTTATGAACATCATAGCTGTCAGAAATGATTAGGTTTCATTGTGTGGCAAAGGTGAGAGGACTTTTCAAATGTAATTAGGTATTAAATAGGTTGTTTTGAATTATTCAAAAGAGGTTACCCTGAGTGGGCCTGGGCGGGCCTGGACGGGTTTGAATGGGCCTGGCCAATCAGGTAAACACATGAAAGGAGGGATGAGAAAGGTTTTGTTGTTATTGTTGTTGTTGTTGTTTGCTGGCCTTGAAGTTATATTCCATATTAAGATACTGTAAATAGATCTTAGGAACTAAGAGCTGACAACCAGCAAGAAAACCAGTACCTCTGGTATACAATGGCAAGAAATTGAATTCTGTGAATAACCGTGAGAGTTTAGAATGAGTCCCCAAGCTCCAATGTAGCTAACAACTTGATTGAAGTTCTGTGAGACTCTGTGCAGAAGACTCAGAAACTGTGACATATAAGTGTGTTGTTTTTAAGCTGTTAGGTTTCTGGTAATTTGTTATGCAGCAATACAAAACTAAATCCAACAATGAAGCAGAAGCAAGAAAAGTTTAGTATGCTCCACTTTGAAATTCATAGTGCTGCAATAATTGTTGCCTACACAAGACCATTCCAACAAAAAATTGTTTGACCTACAAGCTTGTGATGCTTGTAAATGTCTCTATGGAATATAATTGAAGAGAAACTGTCCTAACTTCAACCACTGTTACTAATCTCCTGGGTGACCCCTGGTCTCATCACTCTCTTCTGTGGGTTTCAGGGCTCTTGTCTTCACAGTGAGGCAATGGGGTGACTTGATCTGCAAGGGTTTTTCATCTCTGACAATTCTATAAAAGTGTCAGATGTCCTGTCAGATGACAAACTCCATGAAAGCCATTGACCCCTCTGTACTTTTGGGTATGTTCCATAAGTCTAGATACCCAGTTTTCTTTCCATTTCAAAATAGACTGAATCTGGTATTGAACTTTTCTTTTCACTTAGTATAGTTGTAGAAAAAATATATGATTTAGTCTCAGAAGTGTTCTATTCGCTTAAATTAACCACACCTAAAACACCTCTCTTGACCTGAGAATTCTTGTTTAGAACTTGCTGATGCCATAGAAAGATACCAAATTATATCCACTGCTAATTTTAAATTAACTTGAAGTATTTAATTAACACCCCTTCAAAAAGGAAGAATAACTAAAGATACTTTCCATTAAAGGCAATGAAGACCTCTTAAGAGATTTTTACTTAAAAAATACTGTAAATTCTGTATCCATTCAGACTCTTTCACAATTGAGAATATTTAGTGTAGAGATGTATAAGAAGCAATTAGCACCTCTGAAGAATTGATGGGGAAGGGATACTAAGCATGATTTGATTCAATGTTGAAGTGAAGCTGAGGTTTTGCATAATTATAGAAAAGCAATCCTGTCTCTCAGGTTTATGTTAAAATAAGAACTAGTATGGAACCTGCAAGCTCACTAAAAACCATTAAATCTGATGGTGCACCTCAGGAACTAGATCAAATATCAGGCTCTGAGATCTTGGTAATAAAGAGGAGCTGGGTTAGTGGACATAGTGGCAGGATCATTAGAGGAATGGTAGCCTGAGCTTTGACGTCTTTGGGCTTTGTTTCCCTTATTGGAACCAAAAACAATGTGTGATTCATATTCAATTAGCATTTCCCAAAATGTATTACTAGAAGCACCTGTTCCTTGAATTGTTGATATGTGTTCAAATACACAGAGACCATTTAAATGCCCAAATAAGTTTTAGAAAAAAGTCTGGGAATTAAACGAATTTCATTTTTTGTTTTGCAATTGGAGGGTATTTTGAAGTACTTTTTAGGCTGACGGGCCATGTGACTCTTCCAGGTGATTTCACTGTCAGCTCATTTGATAAGAGGATTCCCCATTTTTAAGTGATACCTGGGGACAGCGTTGAGAGAACATGTATTAGAATGCACCAGATGAGGTGATTTCTAAAGAACTTGACAGCTCAGCTTCCTTTGATTCTTGATCATCTTTTCTGCACTTTAGCTCTAGGTACATTCATGAGCTGGAAGGGATGTTAATAGGTAAAGTGCTTTGACAGTAATTTACAAAGTCTTCTTGATAAAGCCAACCATTTAATTAACTATTCATTAGTTTCAAACCTGAGTCTTGTTAACCATGGATTTATTTCAAGCATGTATATAATCTCCCCTTTTCACATTCTCTTCATAGTTTCAGATGTAGATACTCACTTATACCAGAGAAGTTTAAATTACTGAATTTAAAAAACAAAAATAAAAAAAAAGCCTTTCAGGATATTTTGCTTCCCTTGGTCCTTTCTCATTTCTTATCTACTTCAGGTAGCTGCAAAGTAAAGATTGCCCAATTGAAATAGGATTACACATCCCACAATAATAGCACAATATGTAGAAAGAAAAGACAGTTTGGTATATTGCAATGATAAGGGGTTTTAGAACAGAATGACCTAGGGGTTCAACTTTTAGCTTCAGCACACTACTGTGTTATCTTGGGCATCTAAACACGTTAGGGTGCTTTATCCTTATCTTCTACCATTGCTGGTGTAATCAGGATATATATTTACTGAGTATGATTAAAATTCATGAATTAAGCATTGCTTCTTCATATCCTATACCAAGTCTCATGTTCCTTATGTGAATCTCCTCAAATTATTGGGTAGTATGACAGCTTAATTTTGTTAATTAAACATAATAGTCTCTTCAGCATTAAAAGTCATTTTTACTTTCATGTAAAAGTTTAGTTTTTTAGAGTTATGTCTTCCTCTTTTTCTCCTCAAAAAATGGCATTAGAAGCCCTGGCTGGTAGCACAGTGGATAAGTCACCAGCCTGTGAGCCTAAAGGTCACAGGTTCGATTCCCAGCCAGGGCAACATAACTAGGTTGCAAGCCAGGTCTCCAGTCAGGTCTGTGGCTGGAGGCAGGTGAAAAGCAATCATACATTGATGTCTCTCTCCCTCTCTGCCTCTCTCTCTTCCCCTCTTTCTATAAATAATAAAATAAAATCTTTTTAAAAAACGGCATTAGAGTCTTTGAAAGGATGGTATCAATAGTACCTTTCTGCATCCTTCAGTGTTTGAACCAGTTAAGAACTAAAGCAAAGGAGTAAAAATGGCCAAAATACCACATTACTTTGAATTTAAGGCAACACATATTATTTTAAGATATTCCATTATATTTTAGAAAAATAAAAACAAATATTTGACAATAAGCTTTTTTACAATTTATTATGTATTTCTAACACTTATTGAAATAAATTTACATTTAACTTGATCATATATTTTAACATTAGAAAAATATCAACCCAGTAAACCGGTGGGTTTCCTAAAGCTTCTTTGTATTAGGAGAATGATATTTTTCACCTGGTGGGTCTATTTTTTAGCTTTTTCTGCATTATATTGCCCTTTGTTCTATCAGAAGTTTTAGTGATAGAACAAAGTTTTAGTCCATTTAAAAAATCTGGAAGCCATTGGTGCTGGACTTTTTTTCAATGATAGAGGAATAGCCTAATTTTGACTCCTGCTTCATGGATGTTTATAAACATGTCTGATTTGTCTTGTCACTGTATAATTCCTAAGGTTTAAAACTAATCTTCAGGATTTTCTCCAGTGTTTCTGATATTTACTCAACAGCTTTTGGCCCTGGCACATTTAATATTCTCAAATGTGTTATCAATGTCTGCCTCCTGACCACAGGGCCTCAGCCACCATCAATTGTAAGATGAACCCCAATTTCAGAAATGTTAAAATGTAGAAAAAAGTGTATCTTAGGATCACCAAAATATGGTATCATCTTTACTACTGATGAAATAGATTTTTAAGACTGTGATTCATATTTATGAGCAAGTAATCTTTCTAAGACTGAACAGAGATGAACTGACCTACTCACATGAAAGCTGTGGTCTGGCCAGATATGACTAGGCCCAGCCAGTAGCTCACTGCCAATAGAAAGAAGAAAAGACTCTGTGACACACACCAGTTTCTCCTTTTAAATTACAAATTCAGCTAAGCCACAATAGATGTAAGTGGACAGCACCCAAGAATATTATTACAGCTTTATCTAACATGGGAGACTAGCCATCCAGCAGGAATAGGGAAGGGTTATGGGCCCACCTTAATGGTGTGGATAGTGAGTGCAGCATATTTAATATTGTCTTTGGTTGAGCAGGTTAAAAGAGATCCCTGACTTTACTCTGTAGTCTCTAAATTCTTCTTGGTCTTTACTGCAGAGTGGTTTATCTGGCCTGCTGTCTCAATGAGAGGGCACGCACAGGTGGTGAGGAAGCCAATGAAGACCCCCTGCTTATACAGAGGATCTTTATAAGTCCAATAGCATTCTGGAATCCCCCTAGCAGGACATGCAAGGATTCTCATGTTTTTTTGCGCACTACACTCCATATTGTGAGATTCAGAAGAGCAGTCACAGTCCACCTGTCTAGACACATACCACATTGCTGGTGCTTCATGGTATAGCCCCAGGCCACCTTGATGATGCCATGCACAGAGCTTCTGAAAACTTGTTGCTGAGAGGCTTGATGCTACAGGCTGCCTAGGAAAGTGGGTCTCTGTACCTCTGACACTCTCAGGTGTACATAGACCCTATACCTCTCTGGACATTTCTATTACTTTCTACTCCACTGGACTCCACACTGAGAGAGAAAAAAGTAAGGACACACTTTTTTGCCCTACAACTGTCTCTTTTATATTGCCTGTTCTCCTCCATAGTTAAAAGGGGTTAGATTTCAGTATTTTCCTTCTTTTATGTTAACTATCCTTCTTTCTTTCTATCCCCTCTTTTCTCCAGTTATAAAATGGCCAAATAGCATGATTTAAGGGTAGGGTAATAATGTGATTTGTTGTTCAAAGTAGAATAATTTTCAGTGAACAAGGGGACATTATTCATAACAACATTGAGAAAATGGGCATAAACCAGGAACAACCAGGCATGGTAGATATTGTGACATGCCATATATATACCTTTTCAGGAAGGCATAACCAGCTGAGCAGGGTTAAATTATCCGATGGCATTTCCCTTTTGCAGAGCAGCCATTAACCCAGTGACCTACCTATGTGTATATGTGCTTGTGCACACATGTGTATATATGTGTATATGTGGTAGGATATACAAGCTTGGCCCCTTCAGCCCTATTCAGGGCTATTCTGTAGAATCATCTCACCTTCAGAATCCTCAGTTGGATTATCTGGGGTCTGAATACTGAAGCTGCTTTTCAGCTCTTCCTTTCTTTCCCTTTCCTTCCATGGTGTCAGTCCCTAAGATGCTCTCTAATCTCTAATCAATATCTCTCTTACTTCTGCTGTCCATCTCCAAGTATGAATGTGCCTGAAACACTAGGCAAACTGAGATATATGACCATGCTACATATGGGTAACATTCTACAGCCTGTAAATTGTACTTCAAAAAGCCCAGTACATACACACATAGGCATAATATTTGCAAAATGTTGAAAATCACCCTTATTACTATGTGATGTTGGATACAACCTAACCTCACCTAATAATTTAATGAGAAATGATAGAGTCAATGTGAAAAGCCTGGAAGCAAATCTGACATTAAATAACAGAAGAGTCAATCTTGGCTCTTTTCCTTTCCCTTTTCCCATTCTTCTTCAAAAATGAGAATATTGTCCTTTAGAAAGTACATAGAGGCCAAAAAAACAAAAAAATAAAAAACAAAAACAAAAACAGAATTATCTTCTGGAGGGTGGGCCTTTTGTAGTACAGGATATTATCCTGCTAGGTGAGTGTTCCAGGAACCCATCTATATCAGTGTACCAGTTGGCATTGTTGTGGGAGGCTATGTCCAACTTCAATGAATACTTTTTTTGAAACTCTTTCAACATGTTTGCCCACTTCATGACGGGTGATTTGCAAGCACACCTGCCTATATTGTGCTGAGTGTTCGGTGGTTTTGGAGCAAAAAATGGCATAATGCCTTGTGTCCTACCCTCCTTATTCACCTAGTCTCACCCCAAGTGACTTTCTCCTCTCATTTCCCTGGATGATAAAAGTCCTCAAAGGGAAATATTTTGCTGATGTGGAACAGGTGAAACAAAAAAAGGCATTAGCACTAACAGGCATTATAATTGAAGAGTTCAAAAACTATTTTGAACATTGGAAAAAATGTCTTGTTAGGTGTATTATGTCAAATGGAACATACTTTGATGGTGCCTAAAATTTAAATATGTAAGAATAAATGCACATCTTTTTTTTTATTCTTCACAACCCTGAAATCTCATTGCACTATGCTTCATTATAGGATGGGATTCAGACCATATCCAAAGTGTTCATTTCTAACATATTAAGAAGATGCCATTAACTTACTTGACCTACTAAGCAAATTTAGCAAAATAGCTGGATATAAAGTTGATATCCAGAGATCAAAAGCATTTGCGTATACCAATAATGAAACATCAGAGATAGAAGCTAGAAAATAAATCCCATTTACCATAGCAACAAGAAAAATAAAGTACTTAGGAATAAACTGAACCAAGGAGGTAAAAGATCTGTACTCAGAAAACTACACAACATTGGAAAAAGAAATTAAGGAAGATACAAATAAATGGAAGCATATACCATGTTCACGGATGGGAAGAATTAACATCATTAACATGTCTGTACTACCCAAAGCAATCTATAGATTCAATGCAATCCCAATTAAAATATCAATGACAGACTTCACAGAAATAGAAAAAAAAAATTTCAAAAATTTATATGGCGCCAAAACACCCATAAATAACCACAGCAATCTTGAGAAAGAAGAACAAAGTAGGAGGAATCACAATACTGAACATTAAACTATACTGCAAGGCTATTATCATCAAAACAGTCTGGCACTGGCATAGAATAGATATATAGATCAATGGAACAGAATAGAGAGCCCAGAAATAAACCTAGGACTCTATGGTTAATTAATATTTGATAAAGGGGGAAGGAACATAAAATGAAGTAAAAACTGTCTCTTCAACAAGTGGTGTTAGGAGAACTGGACAGCAACATGCAAAAAGATAAAAGTAGACCACCAACTTACACCATACACCAGAATAAACTCAAGATGGATAAAGGATTTAAACATAAGCAGTGCCACCATAAAGTTCTGGATAAAAATATAGGCAGTAAAATTTTAGATATCCTATGCAGAAATATGTTTACTGATATTTCACCAAGGGCAAAGAAAATAAAAGGACAAATAAACAAATGGTACTATATCAAACTGAAAAGTTTCTGTTCAGCTAAAGAAAACACCAGCAACATTAAAAGGGAACCAACTGTATGGGAAAACATATTTGCCAATGATACCTCAGAAAGGGTTTGATATCCAAAATATATAAAGAACTAACATGACTCAACACCAAGGAGATAGACAGACCAATTAAAAAATAGGCAAAGGACCTGAACAGACAACTTACTGAGGGAGGCATCCAAAGGGCTCAGAGGCATATGAAAGAGAATGCTCAAAATCACTAGCCATCAGAGAGATGCAAATTAAAACCACAATAAGATATTACCTCACACCAGTCAGAATAGCAACAAACAACAAGTGCTGGTGAGGATGTGGGGAAAAAGGAAACCTGGTGCACTGTTGGTGGGAATGCAGGCTGATGCAGCCACGATGGAAAACAATATGGGGTTTCCTTTAAAAAACTAAAAATGGAACTGCCTTTTGATCCCGCAATTCCACTACTAGGGCTATACCCAAAGAATCCTGAAACACCAACTCATATGAACCTATGTACCCCTATGTTGATAGCAGTGCTATTTACAATGGCCAAGTGTTGGAAATAGCTCAAGTGCCCATCAGTGGATGATTGGATAAAAAAACTTTGGTACATTTACACAATGTACTATACAACAGGAAAAAAGAAGGAACTCCTACCCTTTGCAAAAACATGGATGGAACTGGGGAGTATTATGCTTAGTGAAATAACCCAGTCAGTGAAAGACAAATACCATATGATGTCACCCATTATAGGACAATAATGAACAAAGCAAACAACAAGCAAAACAGAGCAAGATACATGAATACAATGAATAGACCTTCAGTGGGCAGGGGGAAGGGGGGAGGGGGGAGGAAGAGGCAAAGAAGGGGAGCAGTTTAGTCAAAAAAACTAGTATGAGAGAACCATGGTCATGGTTGACAAGTGGGATTGACTTTGTGGGGGAGAATGGGTGGGTGGGGAAGGGGACAGATGGGAGTAAAAAGGGGATGGATACAACAATAAAATTAAATTTAGAAAAAGATGCCATTAATCACACTATATCACATAAAAGACCAATTTATTGCAAACCCCCCCAACAAAACTTTACAGTGAAGATATCACCTAGCATGAAAGTAGCACTTACATTGTTATTAAGAAACTTGCCATCCTTATTCATTAATTCATTTATTCAACATACATTTATTTATCGAGCGTCTATCACGAAGACACTACTTGTTGAATGTATATAAGCTAATACTATGATTTTATTCTTGCCCTCTAAAAACACATTGCTTGGGAGTGAAAATAGATATGTAATTGAGCATTTTTAATAATGTAAAACATTCTGGTAGAGGAGTACTCTATCTAATGTGAGAGTTAGAGCAATTGCATGTGGCAAAAACAATCAAGGAAATCTGAGATGAAATGAGGACAGATCTGGATTCTGACTGAAAAGTAAGAGTCTCTGAAGGCCTCCAAATTGTAGAGAGAATGTTCAGGCAGAGAAGACAACTAGTTCCAAGGCATAGATGTAGTATAGACCTCAGAGTTTGCAGTAACCCACAGCAATTGTATAGGTTAGGAGCATACTGTTTGTGTAACAGGGAGGCAATGGCAAGGGCCAGAAGAGGTAATAAGAATAAGTAACCTTTACTTAACTCCAACTAGACACTGACCAATGTTCAAGTTTATTGCTCATATTTTTATTAGTTTCTCACAACAGCTCTTTGAATTGGGAGCTATGATTATCCTTCATTTTACAAGTGTTGAAAAGGAAGCATCAAAGTATTTGTCCAATGTCACATTTAAAATAAGTGACGAAACCCAGATTTCAATCTAGGCGATTTGGCTCCACATATCATGTTCTAATCCCATGCTCTACTCTCTCATTATTTTGAAGGTGATATAATGTCTTTGGAAATTTGGTAAAACTAAATTATTCCTGTCATGTAAGATTTGTGGATGGAGAAGTTATCAGAGGTGTGTTTGGGAATAGAAATGTCATATAAAAGGATAGTAAAGCCTACAGATCTTAAATCTAGACATCTATGGGGGGAGACCCAATAAAAACTGGAATTACCTTCTGGAGGTGAATCCCTTCCCCACTAGGTGAGTGCTCTAGGAACCCATCTATATCAGTGTACCACCAGCTTGAGTTGTGAGAGGCTGTGTTTGGCTTCAGTGAATTTTTTTGAAGAGTCTCCTATGCGTTTTTCCATTTCCTGATGGATGATTTACAAGCACACCTGCCCACACTGCTGAGTGTTCAGCAGGTTTTGACCAAAAGTGACATGCCCCACATTCCCTATTCATTGAATTTTACCCCAAGCAGCTCTTTAAGTTTTCCAGATGAGAAAAAGTTCTTGAAGGGAAACATTTTTCCAGTGTGATAGAGGTGAAACAAAAAACAGCAAAAGCACTAAAGGACATCAAAATCATTAAGTTCACAAACTATTTGAGCAGTAAAAACAACACCTTGATAGGAATATTGTATCAAATGAAGAGTACTTTGAAGGTGATTGAAATTTAAACATAGAAGAATAAATATACAATTTTTATGAATCAATTCTGGAACTTTGGGGGTTCCCTCTCCCCTCATGGTATCCCTCAGCAGGAATTTAAAATTGCACCCTGTAGTTTGGAGATGATAAGTTCATAAGTATAACTTTTTGTTTTTAATTTTATTTATTATTTCCAGAGAGAGGAGAAGGAATAGAGGCAGAGAGGGAGAGAGATATCAATGTATGGTTGCCTTTCACCTGCCTCCAGCTACAGATCTGGCTGGAGACCTGGCTTGCAACCTAATTATGTGCCCTGGCTGGGAATCGAACCAGTGACCTTTGGGTTCGCAGGCCGGCGCCTTATCCACTGTGCTACCAGCCAGGGCTCATAAGTATAACTTTTAACAAATAAATAAATGTTAAAGACTGGTTCTATATAAAATTATGATTGACCATACTAGATAGACTTGATATCAAATTATAGCCCTGACTGTCACCATCTGTGAGATTTAAGGCAGATTATATAACTTTTCAGCCACAAAATTCCTCCTTTAAAATGGGGGTAAAGAGTGTGTGTGCATGCCCATTTGAAGAGCTCTTGTGGTGACTAAATTTTTTAAATCTACTAGAGATTCCCAGCCAGGGCAACATAACCAGGTTGCAAGCCAGGTCTCCAGCCAGTCTGATAGCTGGAGGCAGGTGAAAGGCAACCATACATTGATGTTTCTCTCCCTCTCTGCCTCTCTTCCTTTCCCTCTATCTGAGAAATAATAAAATCTTTTTAAAAACTTTTAAAAATCTAGTAGAATCCCTGAAATATGGTAGGCTTTTAATAAATGCTAGTTGCCTTTTCTTGAAAGCTCACAGAATACTCTAATATTGTATTAAGTAGTTTTAGGTGACTAAGGATTAAAATGCTAATGACTGGTGAGTTTCAGCCTTTTTCTGCAGAGTATGTTTGGCTTTTTGATGCACATTAAAAAATATTTCTTCCACTGCAGTCATTTTCTTAAATACTCAGTAACTTTGACCTTACAAAGTCAATATTGGTGTTGTATTCCTCGAATTTGGCAGAAAACAAGGTCCTAAGCATTGAAGCAAATCTTTTTCTGTCTCCCTTGATCTATTTTTTCCTGCCTTGAAGAAATATTTCATGTATTTGACTCCTCTATTTATATTTCAATTCACAGTCACTACTATTTGCATGTTCACATTCACATTTTCACTTGTAAGATTTATATAGAACATGTCCTTTGAGTAAGTGTGTAACATAAAATTCACTTACATAAGAAATACAATGCATTTTTTCCCTCTAGGAATATATAAGCCCTGATATAAATCCAATAACAACAATCTACAGGGACAAACATTTCCAAGTGTTAAGAACTGTGTGGGAAACTGAAAAACTGAAAATTTCCCAGTAAAAATGACCACGGATCAAGACTTTCCAGGCAGGACAAAGTGAAGGAAACCCAGAATTAGCTACATTTAAGAAGCAAACAAGAAGATGTTGGTGCTGGGCAGACCACAAGAGAGAATGCCAAATTTTACAGAATGGGTAAAAGGGGCAGCTTTTCACTTTACTATTTAGGTAGACATGTGTGAAAATGCAGAAAATAGATCCATCAAGTTGTTGGGGATGAAAACCTGAAGTTCATGGAAAAAGAGGAATAATTAGGCCTACGTGTCCTGGTCCCTAGCTATTATTTATCATGTGACCTTGGGTAGTTTGTGTAACATTTCTGAGTCTTTTTCCTACTATATGACTAAGATAATGACTATTTTATGGTACTATTTTAAGTGTTATTGTGATAATATTTAAAATATGCAGTAATTTTTATCATATAAAAGATTCTGAATAGATGTTAGGTATTATTCTTATAAAAGTTAGCATTTGTAATCTGTTAAAA
The DNA here is from genome assembly GCA_004026585.1 of Noctilio leporinus. NCBI lineage: Eukaryota > Metazoa > Chordata > Mammalia > Chiroptera > Noctilionidae > Noctilio > Noctilio leporinus. The sequence goes on along the minus strand of PVIW01001499.1, from coordinate 115,126 downwards.
TGATGAGAGAGAGAAGAGAAATAGGGAGATTTAATTGTATAGTTAACTTTGACTTCTTAAGTCTTATTCAAAATGTGCCTGTTTTTTTTGTTTTTTGTGTTTTTTTTTGGTTGTTGTTGTTGTTGTTTTTGCTGTTAAAGATATCATAGTTGTATTATGTCATATTATCATTTCATTTTGAAATTTTACATTATCCCCAACCCCTAAAACAGACTGGACTGCTTTTTGTCATCATGGACTTTTAAAAGTAGTGATATTTTTTTTAATGATTCTGTGATGCACTAGCCAAAAGCATAGCCATTCAGCATTCTGAAATACTTCTTTCTTTCGTCTCTTGACCAAAGTTAGTTCAATTTTTTCCTAAAAGAGAAATAGAATCAATGCTATTATAATACTTGTTCTTCTACAACATTGATTTGACTTGTATATATTTGATTGACCACATTAATGGAAATGGTATATATATCTACTAATATATTAGTTATCACTAAGTACCCTGACAGAGAAATTCCTGAGTCTCAGTAGTTTGATACAAAGGAAGTTAATTGTCATTCACCTAATAACCAGTCGGACTAAGGTGGGAAGAAAGATGGGTACTATGCTTGAGGGACCTAATGAATAGAGGTTCTGCCCCTTTGTCATCTGGCTTCCAGGATCGCCTTGATTTGGACAGCCTAGAGTTAACATAAAGAAAAAACAAATGGCAATGAAGCATCCCTCAGGAGGTGTGGAAGTGTTTTACATTTCTTCTATTAATATTACTTTGTCAAAAACCAGATATGGATCTACCTACACATTCAAGGGGCTCAAGAAATATATATAATCTGTGGCTGACTGACAATTCTACATCATGAAAAGGAAGCATGAATCCTTGGGGGTCAGATTGCCATGGATGCCATAGTCCATGCTTTAGGTTTTAATCTGCTGAACTTCCAGTGAAAAGCTCTATTTCGCTAGTGATGAACAGTGTTCCTTTATTATACTGAAGTTTGCACTGATCTTTTCAAATATCCAAAACTGGCAGTGAGGAATAAAGCCCTGCCTTTGGTACCAAACAGATTTGGGCTTGAGTTCTAGTTCAGGTCCTTACTAGCCGGGTGTCTTGAATTTTCTGAGTTTTGTAAAATTGTGAAAACACCACAGACCTTGCCAATGTTTCTATGAGATCTGGACATAAAATATGTAAAATATGCAAATTAGCTACCAGAGTGTTCAGCATTAAAAAGCATACTTAATAGTTGCAAGGTGTTACTATTGCAATTGTTATTTACAGTAATATAAAGTAAGCAATGATTTACAGCAACTATATCATAAATAACATTTGTTGATAGTCAAAAGATAACCCATGTACCTTAACATCCCCTTTAAATCATTGGGGGCACATTTAAAAGCAGGTTGTCATAGGACTGTTAAAAAGCAGTGGCCTTCAGAGTTCAAGCTTATATAGATGATGGTTTTAATTTCTTCACTCAGCAATGGTTCCACCTGGATGACTTTAGAGCTATGTTGGCAACCAATCAAACTGAATTGTCAGTGTTGCTTATGGAATCTAAACAGACTAAATAAATTAGTAAATCATCTTCAGTTTCTTTGAAAAGAATTTGTGATCATGCATATGGCACCCATGAAGAGTACCTCCTACCCTCTCAGATATTTAATTTTCTAATATTTAAGATCATTTGAAAGAAGACCTCTTTAGAGAATTGTTTTATTTATTTGGTATTCCCCATGATTATTCAGTATTTAAACATAAAAAGTATGAGAAATGGGTATTGTGGCTACATCCTAGAATGTTATCTCTTGGCAGTGGAATATCTTCTGTAGTGCATAATGATAATTTTAACCTTCATAGGTATTTTCTGAAGAATGAAGTTAGAAATTAATCTTTCACAATGGCAAGCATTCAAGCCTATTTGGGTTTCTCCAAGCTCTATTTCAACTCCAACCTCAAGAAAATAATTTAACCTCTGCTAGTCTAAGGAACCTTTTCTCTAAAAGGGGTGGGATGATGTTCACCACCCAGAAATCAAAGCCATTCAGAACACTGCAAAGACAAATTTGGGTGCTGTACATACATTAGCTATATTTACATTGAAGAATGAAGATGCTACAATCCTATGACAATATTAGAATTTTCATTTTAGAAAGTTTTGTGTTTTTTATTATGAAAAATGGTTATCTTCTGTAATAGTCACTAACTCTAGAATTCAAATAAAACACACTCTAAAATAAACCACAAATGCCCTGCTTGCTTGGTACTGTTTATACACATTCTCCAACACAACTTACTGGGGGATGAGATGAGATAAGGGGCGACGTCTTTTATCAGACTTTGTTCTGTACATTTTAGCTACATCAGTGAAAGCAGGTTTCTGGACTCTAAGTGCTAGAAAATGAATTATTGAAGTGTGAAGGCAGGACGGTGTGCTGAAAATTGAGAAAGACATAGTGGCTGGCTGTTCTGCCTTATCAGAAAAACTGGTTTTGTTAGAACTTCAGTGGTTAAACTTTAAAGGTACCTCTACCTCCTTTCAGAAGCAAATGCTATAACCCTTCTTTCCCGCTTCTTGCCCCTGGAAAAAAATTCCATAGCTAATATCTTGTAAATGTTAATGAATTCAGTATCATTTCTTGTACTGCCTTCTGCATTTTAATTGCCAAGTAGCATAAAGCGGTGACTATATCTGGCAAATCCCAAATTGAGACACACTGCTTGACACAAGGTCTAACCCTGGGCTATAAATTGTACCAGGAGAAATAAACAGGCTAAGTCACAGACTAAAACCGCTAATTAGCCCTGTGACATCAACCAAGCCAAGCCTCTTCATTCTTTGGACAACATGCTTCTCTAGAAAATCAGGAAAATAAACATGAAATGTCCAATTTATATAACATTTTTATTTTACTTGTGTATGTGCAGGACATTTTGAGAGGCATCAATTATGAAAGAAATACTGAAATTTCTGGAGTGTAATTGAAACTGTCATGGATTTTTGGACTATTAGTCTTTTCTAGAACTTAAATTGAGAGAAAGTAAAAGAGGGTGAAATTAAAAAAGACTAAACATTTACTAGGTGCCCACTATGGAGAAAAAGCCAGGATTTACAATAACTAACCATCTTTTTAACAATACTGTTAGAAATATTTCAGTTTTATGGATGAAGAAATAGAAGCTTCCAGAAATTAAGTAACCTGGGCCCTGTCTATGTAGCTAGTTGGTTAGAGCATCATCCAGATATACTGAGGCCATAGATTCTATCTCCATTATATGTGGGATCTCCCGTCAGACCACATATCAAAAGCAACCAATGAGTGCATAAACAAGCCAAACAACAGAATCAGTATTTTTTATTTCCTCTCTAAGTCTCAGTTTCTTAAATATTTATAATGATAATAACTTCATAAAAAATTGTTGGGAGTTTTAGTGTAATAATGCATGCAAAATACTTATACAGCCTACTAAATATCAGTAGTATGAGTTCAATAAAACTTAGCTATTATTATTATGTTTACCAAAGTTTAAAGGTCACAGAATAAATAACAGGGATGAAGTTTATGGTTTAGAATCCATGGTCCACATCTCCATAAGATATCCAATATGTTATTTCATAAAAGCTTCTAGATTAAATTGAGTCCATTTTAATGATTATCTTACACTTAGTAAACATTCACGCTAATTGCATGACTGTATGAATGCATACATAGAAATTTAGTATTAAAGTTCACCAAATGGGTAGCTGAGTATATGTCAAATATAATGAAGAACAAAATATAGTCTCTACACTAGAAGTCTTGAATATATGGGGAAAGTATCTAAATAGATCAGTGTAATAAATTACGGAAACAACTAAAAACCAGTCATCCCACATGTATCATTACAGAGCCACAGAATAAATGGCCATTAAATGGCCATTGGTGTACTTAGCATGGAAGTTGAGTTACAAACATTTTTTCTTTTTTTTTTTAAGATTTTATTTCATTATTTTTTAAAAAGAGGGGAAGGGAGAGAGGCAGAGAGGGAGAGAAACATCAATGTATGGTTGCTTTTCACCTGCCTCCAGCCACAGACCTGACTGGAGACCTGGTCTGCAACCTGGTTATGTGCCCTGGCTGGGGAATCGAACCTGCGACCTTTGGGTTCGCAGGCCAGCACCTTAACCACTGTGCTACCAGCCAGGGCTCATTTTTTTTTTTTTTTTTTTTTTTCTTTTGGCCATGTTTATCCTTTTTGTCACTTGAGGGGGAATATTTCACAGGTTTTGCACCCAACCCTCAGATGCAGAAATTGAAGCTAAGAGAACCACAGTGATTTGTTTGATATCTCAATTAGTTTCCTTCATTTCAATCTTTAGGAGAAAAAATACTGTTCTCTACTAAAATACATGTACATGGCTCTGATTCCACCCTGCATATATAATTCTTCTTCCATTAGTCTTTCTTTATTAACACATTTCATGTCTTTTTGAATTTACAATTCAACAAATTCATTTAAGTACTCTTGTAGAAAGATAAGTGGACCAGGGCAGCTCCAAAGAGAAGTTGCAGTGAGGATATTGATTCTTCGAGGATTCAGACCCAGTGAGTATCATCTCTTGTAGAATGAAGCCTTAACATCAGTAAAATGAGGCTAATAGAAAGTACTTATGTCAGAGAGCTACTGTGAATATTTAAAAAGATAGAACATATGTCAAGCCCAGAATGCAGTGCCTGGTACATGCTGGGTGCTGTGTGCTTAGTGGTTCTCTTCTCCTTTCCCTGTTCAGCTCTGCTGCACTTCACAGTCCTGACTGTGTTTGAAACCCCACCAGTGACTTCAGGGTCCAGGAAAATGGCTTTCAAAGTTAAAGATAATACTGTTTGGAAATAAGATGGAAAATATGTTGTATTTTATTCACGAGATCTGTCCCAAAAGTATCAGCCAGGCGAACGTTTGATTCTATTGACATTTGCTTGATACTTTCAGGACAGATCTCGTTCGGATAACAGTCACCTACCTCAGTTATGTTTCTATCAATCCATCTCTCTTTCTCCCTCCTAGACCCGGCTGCCTTATCAGGCAGAGACCCTGCCATTCCAGAGCTTTTTTGAACTGTTACAAATTAGAATCCACGGGGGAAAAGCTCACTAGAGGACATCATGGGCGAGGTTATCATTTTTTCCTTTTGAAGTTGGGTCTCATATCTTTTTCTCATTACAATCATTACTTTGAAATATGATTTTTTTAAACAGTAATTTTCGAGAACAAAAGGGATAATACTATCTTTCAAAAGCTTTACTGTGAAATTAAACCTTTGAACTACTGTGAAAGAAATTATTCCCTCAAGGCTGCAAGGCTTAAAGGTTATTAAAAATTTAATTTTAAAGAAGGCATCCAGAAAAAAAAAAAAAAGAGTATAAATGCTACTTAGAACTCAGATTGCCCAATTTAATAACTTCCGTTGCTCCTTATTCTTAAATAATCTGGAAATGTGAACAAATGCACTTCATTTTTTCCAGTGGTGAATCAGTATGTCAGCAGATGGCTGGTGTTGCTCTTTAACATCATGTGTTTCCCATGGAAGCACACGCAGGGTCTGGGCTCAGCTGTTGTCCTCCGTCTGCCCCACATGAGGGGTAACAGCACAGTGCAGACTGATCGCATAGAGGATCCCCTGAAGCCAAAGGGTCCCCCAGACTCCAGATGCTTTTATACTAAAGAGCAACTATCCAAACCACAGTATAAATGGTCCAGACCTAAAGGATGGTGTGATTGAAAGTTTCAATTTTCTCATCTGTAAAATGAAAATAATTTTCTTCATCCTGTGATATAGATGTGTGGTTCAATCCTCCATTAAAACAGAAATTGTACACCCTCTCATACATCTATTGGCCATCTGTACACCCTCTTTAGAGTAGTGTCTATTTAGGTTCTTGGCCCATTTAAAAAAAAAAATATTGTTGTTGTATTACATCCATCCCCTGTTGGCTACCCTCTGTCCCCTTCCTCATCCACCCACTCCCCACAAAGTTAATCCCACTTGTTGTCCATGTCCATGGTTCTTCCATACTAGTTTCTTGACTAAACTGCTCCCCTTCTTTGCTGCCTCCTCTCCCATCTCCCCTCTCCCCTCCCCACTCCCCTCTGCCCACTGGAGATCTGTTCATTGTATTCATGTATCTGGTTCTGTTTTGCTTATTTGTTTGTTTTGTTCACTATTGTCCTGAAGTGTCCGCTGAGATCATGTGGAATTTATCTTTCACTGGCTGGCTTATTTCACTAAGCATAATACTTTCTAGTTCCATCCATGTTGTTGCCACAGTTAGGAGTTCCTTCTTTCTTTCTGCTGTGTAGTATTCCATTATGTTAATGTACCAAACTTTTTGATCCAATCATCAACCGATGGGCATTTAGGCTGTTTCCAGCATGTGGCTATTGTAAATAGCACTGCTATAAACATAGGGGTACATAGGTTCTTATGAATTGGTGTTTCATGGTTCTTTGGGTATAGTCCTAGTAGTGGAATTGCTGGATCAAAAGGCATTTCCATTTTTAGGTTTTTTAAGGAAACTCCATACTGTTTTCCATAGTGGCTGCATCAGCCTACATTTCCACCAACAGTGCACCAGGGTTCCCTTTTCCCTGCATTCTTGCCAACACTTGTTGGCTTGCAACCTGGTATGTGCCCTGGTTGGGAATCAAACCAGTGACCTTTGTGTTTGCCGGCCGGCACCTTGTCCACTGTGCCACCAGCCAGGGCCCCTTGGATCCATTTTTTAATTGGTTTATTTGGGGTTTTTTTGGTTTGTTTTTGATGTTAAGTTTTATTTCTTTATAAATTTTGGTTATTAACTCCTTGTCAAATGTATTGGTAAATATGCTTTCCCATCCCATGAGTTGTCTTTTCATTTTGTTGATGGTTTCCTTTGCTATGCAAAATCTTTTTAGTTTAATGTAGTTCCATATGTTTACTTTTTCTTTTGTTTCCTTTGCCTGAGGAGACATGTCAGATAAAATATTGCTATGGGTAATCTCTGAGATTTTACTGCCTATGTTTTCATCTAGGAGTTTTATGATTTTGGGTCTACATTTAAGTCTTTAGTCCATTTAGAATTTGTTCTTGTATGTAGCATAAGATGATGGTCTAGTTTCATTTTTCTACATGCATATGCCCAATTTTTCCAACACCATTTATTGAATAAACTATCGTTAGCCCATCGTATGTACAGATTGATGCAGACACTATAGAAAGCATTTTACATTTTGCATTTTTGGCAAGACCTCACAAATGGAAAAATGGAACTGCCTTTTGACCCAACAACCTCACTTTGGAAATATATCCAAAGAAACCCAAAGCACTAATTCAAAAGAATGTGTTCATTGTTGCATTATTTATAATCACCAAAATATGGAAGCAGCCCAAGTGTCCATCATTACATGAGTGGGTTAAACAACTATGGTACATTTACCCAATGTAATGCTACACAGCCATTAAAAGAAGAAAACTAAGTTAAATATGCCAGTCAGAGAAAGACAAATACCACATGATTTCACTCATATGTGTAATCTAATAAACAAACTGAATTAAGAAAAATAGAGACAGACTCATAGATAGAGAGCCGATTGACAGGCTATGGGTAGTGGTTAAGGATGGAGGTGGTTGAGCAAAAGAAAAAAGACTCAATGACATGGACAACAGTGTGCTGATTGTGGGGAAGGGGTATAGGGGATAATTGGTAATGGGAAAAAATACAACAAAACAATAAAGTTACATTGGAACACACACACACACACACACTCGCATAATGACCCTACTCACTGACTTTCTTTGAGCCCAGGTTTTTCTCATCTGTAAAATGAAGGTAATAACAGTCCTGAGCTGGCCTATCTCGCACAGGTGTCATGGAACTAAACTAGTTCATGCATATACAGTGCTGGAGACAGTGCCTGGCACAGATTAAGCTCTGCATGTTCTAATTGTCATTACTAATTGTAACCCTACAGTGTTTAGACAAGGTAATGCATTCTTAAGAAACAAAGGTGAATAGTTAATTGCGGCATAATAGGTTGGCAAATCTAAGGTACTTGTGCCTCAGGACAAGCATTCTAAACCCAGAGGAGTGTCAATAAAGACCGTTTCCCAAGGACAATGTGGAAAAACAGTCATGCAACCATGGTTCTCTATCTAGATTGCATTGCATTTCAAAATCATCCATGAGGCTGCTGAAAAATATCATCCCCTGGCCCCTGGTCTGGGGCCTAGGTGTTGGTGATTTTAACAACTTGGACATTTACTTCTGGAACACAACCAGGGTTGAGAGCCACTAAGATAATGTATATTGAAAGCACATTGAAAACAGCAAATTGTGATAAAGATGCTCAATATTGTTATTACTGCTTAATATGTAAGTACTTAAATACAATAATCTCAAAGCCCCTTATAAGTATATATTTTTGTTGCCAAGTATGACCACATACCAGTGATGCAAGTGGCAAGTGAGACCATTAATGACAAGTACAACATTTGGACTTATAGTTGAGTTGGGAAAAGGACTAGAACTTGTGCTTAAAATAGAGGTCATGTCTCTCTTCTTCTGTTTCTTATGGAACAACCCATGTTAGGACAATGATCCTCATAGAACTAATTAGGAGTCTAATTTACTCAGAAAGAAGTAGAGTTGTCTTTTTTTTTTTTTTTTATAATATCCACTTGCTGTAGTCTTGTCTCAGTTTCTGACCCAGTTTCTAACCTTAAACCTATCAGAACTGCACACACTTTCCACTAGATTGTATGCTCCTACCATTCACTGTTGTTTCCCTAGCCCCTTGTATAGATTTTGACATACAGTAGATGGTAACACATATTTATTTAGTAAAAGATCATTTGTTGATTTTTTCTTTCCCATGGGCCTAACTTGAATGCTATTTTGGTCTCCACCATTGCCTTTGGGGAAAGTGTTGATTCTTGATATTCAGTGTTTTTAGCCTGTTTAAATGGATGTTGATAAGGACTAGTAACATTTTCCTATTTTGGTTGTACTTAATTATTTTCAGAGTAATGTGGACAAATAATTCAATCATCTGTATGCTTCCACAATAGTCAGGGTGCTATTTCAATGTTGGCCCACCGTGAACTTCTACCACCCACATGAAGTTATTAAGACATCCTCTTCTTCTGTGGAAATCCTGGGTGTTGTCCTTTTTTTCTCTTCTAATTTAGAGTTCAGCAGAGCACACCACTCATTATACTTTTTTTAAAAAATTGCGAAGACTATGCAATATGTATAACATGAAATTCCTTATTAGTGTGACTGTTGCTCTCTTAAAAGCCTAGTATGTCAGTTAAAATAAATTTTCTCATTACCCTCAAGGATGCCAACTTATCAAATTATGATGAACCTAACAAGACTGCACCCAGAAATTGAGCTGCCATCATTGCATTACACGGCTTTGCCAATTAATCTATAAATAACACATTTTTTAACACAGTATGGAAAAACTAAACCATTTCTGAATGTTCTGGAATACCAAAAAAGGAAAGTTTAAAAGACTATTCAAAGAAATAAAAGAAACTGATTTCCTCTTATCAGAGGAAATAAAAATTAGAGGCACAGGAGTCAGAGGATTACATAGACTTTCAACAAATATTTACTTCATGTCTGATTTATACATACCGCATTCTTGGATGTAATAGGTGTGACTTACTCAACAAGTACTAGGAATTTTCTTTCATAAAAATTACTTGTGCCCTGGCTGGTAGCACAGTAGATAAGGTGCCAGCCTGCGAACCTGAAGGTTGCTGGTTCAATTCCCCAGCCAGGGCACATAATGAGGTTGCATGCCAGGTCTCCAACCAGGTCCATAGCTAGAGGCAGGTGAAAGGCAACCATACATTGATGTCTCTCTGTTTCTCTGCCTACCTCTCTCCCTTCCTCTCTCTCTGGAACTAATAAATAAAAATATTTTAAAATAAATAAATAAATATTACTTGCAAATGTTTATTAGTGCTATATGCATTATTCAGGATACTAGCAATGGAGTACAGGGATGAATAAGAAAAATTACTGTGTTTATGGAACTCATACTTGATAGAGAAGTCAGATAGGCAAGTATTGAGAAAAGAAATTAGGGAGGCAATAGGGGGCAATAGAGGCAGAAAAGCCGTAGTTGAAAGGATACCAGGATAGCTACCAGAACAGGAAGCATTTATAAACTAGGGAATTTTTGATATCATTAAGTCCAGATATGTCTAATAAATGAAAATGACTGAGGGAGATGAGAATGTGCATTTGTTTGAATTACAGATTTTGAGTTCTCTCTGACATACATTTAGAGGAAGCTCATAGGATTGTAGTTGGTACTGGTAGGGAATCCAAATAGCAATGCTGAGTCTATTGTCAGGTATGGACAGCAACCTACCTTTGGTCCATCAGGCCCACCCCATCTGACAAAGTTCAGCAAAGGTGGAAGTTAACAGGACCACCCTGTCCTGAAGGCACTTTAGAGAATAATTCTTATGATAGAAACACCCGACTAAGGGTTCTCAGCAGTTATATAATCTATTTTTCAAAATATTATGTTTTTTTTGTTCTCCCTGAACAGAGTTCTGAAAAATATGGTTCCATCAACTTTTGTTTTCAGTGATGTTTTAGTGCCTTATGATACTGTAATTTCCTTTCTGTGCCCTGTTGGGTTACCCTTTAATGTGAATTTCAAAACAAAACAAAATAGTGAAATAGAAAAGTAACATGATCAGTCTTGTAGTTTAGAACAGTTATGAAATTAGTTTGTACTTAAAGTTGAGTAGAACCATGTGTGGACTCAAAAGCATCAATAAAGGTGGGCTATTAGTATAACAACTACCACTACTGCTGTATCACTACTATGAAGTGAAAAGAAGACACAGACGTATATTTTCCATCCCCAACCTGAAATCATGTAAAGTTGTTTCCTTTGCTAATGTGGCCCCATGAAAACAAAAAGCCTGCCTTTCTTATTGACTGATTTATGCCCAGTACCTAGCTCAATAAAGATGTGTAGAATATCAATAAAATTTAAAAAAAAATAGTGGAAGTAATAACAAAACAAAAAAATGATGTGTAGAATAAGTCATGAATAAGTTAATTTAATTTTCATAACCTTGAAGTTCTTTTCTGAGTTGTTGTAGTGAACTAATGTCATTTCCCTCCCAGGATGAACTTGATACATTCATTCAACTCAAATTTTACATTGATTGGAAAGTGTAGATGCTCATTATGAGTAGGAAATGAAAGAGAAGTATGTAATGAAGACAGGAGGGAGAGAGGCATCTCCCAACGAAGTAAGAAATGATGCAACTTCTGGCCCCTTATTACTTAAATGAAAACATTATTTTTCTTGTTTTGGAGAGTCATGGGCAGGAGATAAAAACTGTAGGAGTAGAAGGAGGGAAAAAGTCAATGAAATGGAGTCTGCAAGAGTAGACAGTATATCTGTAAGAGTTGACAGTACATCTGAAAGGGTGGACAGACCATCTGCAGAGCCTGGTGATGAAAGGAAAAGGTGTGCTCAGAATGACAGCTGCATTTCCCTGGTTGAAAGCAAACATGGCTTTTTGCAAATCTTGTAGTGACATACATTTTCAAGGGGGAATAATAATAAATAATAAATGGCATTCCAAGGTATTTTTTGGTTAAAAAGTAACCAAAAAATAGAGCATTATATTTGAGTCTCAGTTTGTAAAATGGGTTTATAAATATTATCTCTGGCATCTAGTGTCATGCAAAGTGCTCAACATGCTGGTACACACTAAGGGCTAATGAATATGAATGTGTCATTGGTATATCTTTATTAACAACTCATCACTTGAGGCCTGGGAGGTTAACCTCATTTTACAGGGAGGGAAACATCAGCTGGAAGAAAGGAATTGCCCTCAACTCTCTACTCAGTTTCTTAACTAGAGCCAGGACTTTAATTTAGGTTTTCAATAAAACATACTTCCTATAACATACATTTTTGTAACTTTCCTTTTTAATTATAGAGATATTTTTTTATTTGCTAGTTTTGATAATATACTCATTTTGTCTCACAATACATATTTTTTGAGCCTGTCAGACTTTAGACTTTAATTAAAAATAAGCACACTTGAATATGAAATAGAAATCATCTTACCACATATTTATAGTCACAATTTCTGTTTGACCATCTGCAAGTTCTTAAAACTAAAAGGTCACAGATTTTGAAATGGGATGCAAAGAGGTATGCATATTCATCCATTTAGAATGGGAAGAGACAGGTTAAGGTGGAGATGAACAATAAGATACTTGAAGTGAAGAAACACTCCCAGAGTCTGGGTTTCTAGACAGCAAACAAGGGCACATTTACAATAGTGACATTTGAAATGGTGATAGAGTCCTTCATTAGATTCTACATTTTCGGGGTTGGGTACCCAACTTGTTCAGATGAGTACTGATTGGCTCTTTATGAAAATTGAGGTTGGCTTTATTAATAAGATGCACTGAAAAGTATAGTAATTGGAAATGAACAATGTGTCTAAAATGGTGTTCATTTTATTTTGTTCTGAGGGACAGCCAATTGTATAAAAAATTAGAGTTGTACTTATAGCCCAGCTCTGGAAAACTGAAACCTGGGCACTCACAAAGCTCACCCCTAGGAGTACGGGGAGAAGAGTGAACAGCTAATCCCCTCCAGCCTTTCCAGGTCAAATCTGTAAATCCATGGGATAATTATCCCTGGGCCCTGAGAGATCAGTACTCCATTCCTTAGAGAAACACCCTGGCAGGTCCCAGAACAGGGAAAGCCTTTCCTGCTCTGACACAGGTGAGCTGGCTCTATCTCAGGTGTGGATTTCCAGAGCTGGGATATCGTTGGGGGTCAACCAGTGTTGACAAGGGGACCTTTGTTTTCTGACTGCTGTTTGCTAGCTGCCCCCAGGGTGAAGGAGCATTAAGGTGGGCCTGCTGGGGCAATGCTTTTCTTCTTTTCCAGTTTCACCACCTCTTCCTGCTCAACCCCCTTGAGTTGGCTGGGCACACACAGCAGGAAGACAGGCCCTGTGGGCTCGCCCAGAGCAGCTGTGGCCTTAAGCTTTCCTTCCCCTGAAAGGGGTTGGGGGTGAAGAAACAGGCTCCCAGGAGCGCAGCTGCATCAACACCCAGGCTTCTGACAGTAGTTCTGCAATAAATACCTGCGGAAGGTGGACTTGATTTCTGAGAATAAAGTTTAAGCTACCCTGGGAATTCAGATGGCTAAAGAATGTTTAGGGAAAAGTTGCTGTTGAGTGGAATGGAATCCTGAAGCCACTATATCTTTAGTCTGAGATCATCTTTTATGAAATTAATTTTTCTAGATTCAGCTTTAGTAGCAAAGCTTCTCCAAAGAAGGAACACTGAGCTTCCAAAGCGATGCATGAACACTTTACACACAATTAGCAGTAGCTCACAGATGGAACTTGTGTCAGTGATGATGTTATTTGAGCAAAAACATGTATTTATACTAATTCAGGTAATCAAACAGATAATAGTTGGGCATTCTCAGTGTTAAATCCAGCATGATTTATTATTTGAGAAATGTTGATTAATTTATTATCAATCACTACAGAGCCCCCAAAATAAATGTTTCTTCAGATATCATATTGTAATATTATCTATCTTTTTATTAATTTTTGTTGCATGCCAGTTGTTAAAATATGTCTTTTTAAATGCCTTTCTATTTGTTCTTATCTTGGGAAGCTCAAGTTAACTCATTTAAAGTTAAGTTTCCTAAAAAATTTTAATGTGTTATTACTTGAATGAAATGAGGTAAATATGTCAAGCCATACAATTTTCTTTTAATTCAACTGAATTCAATACACCCTTAGCACATATTTGACAAACAATCTGCATGTTATTTTATTTCTTCTTATCATCATATAAAGTGTGAGAAATATTTTCACCTATCCTAAACTCAAGAAATGGACTCAGAGACAAAAGGTACAGTGAAAACATGGCTTTAATGGTGGTCTTGCAGGATCAGGTGTCTATCTGGGAGACAGGCACACCTAGAGGACTTGCAGTGGAGTTTTATTTCCTAGTACACTACAGGTCCCTCTCCTTGGTTCCTCACTGGCTAAGTGCTATAGAAGGTACAAATGTCTAAAGATGATTGGCTATTACCCTGCCCTTTGTCTTCTCTCAGAGATGTGACTACCCAAATATAGGTATGAGTGGGTATCTGTTAGCTCTAACCCTTATCTTGCTCTAGACTATTTGTTCATTTTGTATACATGACTGGGACCAGGCAGTTAACCAAAGTTATTTTAGGGGTGTTTCCTTGGGCACTGTAGTCCTTCTACCCTTCCAGGCCTTGAGATGAATACACAGCCTCAAGGTTTTCCTTTTCCCAGCTAATGGAGATGACACACTCAGACTTTCAAGGGCTCCCTCCTCCCCCGCCCCGTATAGTGATAGTCCTGCACCATCACAGTTCACTTGTGTTGTTTGGAATGCCTGGCAGCCTTATCAGACCAGGCTCAGGCTCACTGGGTCAGCAGCTGAGACATGTCTCCCTTTGTTTTTAGCCTTCTGTCTATGGGCTGTACTACCCTAAAAATAAACCATTAATATTTCTATTCCTTACGGAAGGAAGTGTTATCCACTATTATCAAGTCATACAAAGGAGGAAATGGAGCTCAGGGGTTAATAAACTTTAAAAATGCTCTCATTAGTAAATGAGTATCAGGCTTTGAATCCATGTCAGTGTGATTTTGGACCCTCAGTTGCCTCCCCAAGCAGAACTCATTATTTTTATAGATTTTTTATTATTCATTTCAATATGATCTTTCATTAGTAAACTATATCTCCTCTTACATCTTCTATTATACAAAGTCAGTTTGTCATGAAATTAATGCCGTACACTAACTGTCAAATAAAAGCCAAGACAGGAAGAGGGAAGGATAGATGATGCTGAGAATCTGGAAAACAAAATGAAAAAGATAAAAGTAAAAATATATAATGAGCAGTTTATCTGCCAGGCAAATTATACCTAGAATATAAGTTCTAGTTGGGAACATTTGTATAATATGGTAAATTATATACTCTGGCTTGCATTTCAATTCTAAAAAGTGAAAATATTTCACTTTTTTTCACTAGATTTCTTTAATAATTTTCCCTTCACCTGCCCCCTTCCCAAATCTTTTCATTCTTTTACACTCCTGCCTTTGCTTCAGTGAAGTAGCTTTTTCTCAGTTGTGTTTTCAGCTCCCTAGCAGCCAACCCCCACCAACATGAGTCATTGCCATGCTCAGAATGTGGTTCTGTGGTAGGTCTGCCTGTCAAGGGTTTTTAGATAAATTCCACAAGAAATAAGGTTCTATTGATCATAATAATGATGCACATGATAATAGCACTCTGTTCCAAGTATTCTATTAGTTTCCAGGAATATGAAGACAGATTTAAAGACAGTTTTTTTTTTTTTTCCTCTGAGGCACAAACATGTAAACATATATAACAGTGAAAGATGATAAGAGCAAAAATAGAATTGCACTGTAGAAACATGAGAGGAGAGGAAACTACAAGAGGAGGGAAAAACAGATTTACAGATGATATGGTGATAGAAATGTTCTAAAAAGGAGACTAGGTGTTTACCACATAGAAAAGCAGAAGCTGGTCAATGTAAGCCAGGACACACTGTGAGCAAAGGCAGGGTAGTATGGGCAGATCTCAAAATGTTTCCACCCAACATAGGATAAAAGGGGGAAAATGTCAAATTAGTTTTGCTTTGAGATTTTTTTTCCCTAAACCTTGAATGTCAAAACAATAATAGCAATAACCAAAAATTGTCTTCAAACTAGATGGAATGTATGCTTTATGTGTTAAATATCAGTATATGCAGCAATTGTTTTCATTAAAGATTACCTGTTGGTTGACTATCCTACCACTCAATGAGCTATTGATGAGTCAATGGTGAGGAAAGTAGATGCAATCACTGCACTCAGAATGTTTATTGTCTATATGGGCAACTAATATTCGACAAAGGGGGAAGGAATGTAAAATGGAGTGCAAATAAGCCTTTTCAACAAGTGGTGTTGGGAGAACTGGGCAGGCATGTGCAAAAAAATGAAACTAGACCACCAACTTACATCAAACACCAGAGTAAACTCAAAATGGATAAAATACTGAAACATAAATAGTGCCACCATAAAAACCCTAGAGGAAAACATAGGCAAAATCATTGCAGATCTTCCACACAGCAAAATTTTCACTGAAATATCTCCCAAGGCAAGGGAAATAAAAGAACAAATAAACAAATGGGACTACATCAAACTGAAAAGTTTCTGCTCAGCCAAAGAAAACATTAAGAAAATAAAAAAGGAACCAACCATATGGGAAAATATATTCACCAATGACACCACAGACAAGGGTTTGATCTCCAAAACATACAAAGAACTACTATGACTCAACACCAGGGAGACAAACAACCCAATTTAAAAATAGGCAAAGGATCTGAACAGACACTTCTCCAAGGAAGACATACAAAGGGCCCATAGGCATATGAAAGAATGCTCAACATCACTAGCCATCAGAGAGATGCAAATTAAAACTAATAAGATACCACCTCACACCTGTCAGAATGGCCATCATCAACAAATCAACAAACTACAAGTGCTGGTGAGGATATGGAGAAAAGGGAACTCTGGTGCACTGCTGGTGGGAATGTAGATTGGTATAGCCACTATGGGAGACAGTATGAAATTTCCTCAAAAACTATGACTAGGACTGCCTTATGACCCAGTGATTCCACTGTTAGGATTGTACCCAAAGAATTCCAAAACACCAGTTCAGAGGAACCTATGCACCTCTATGTTCATAGCAGCACTATTTACAATAGTAAAGTGCTGGAAACAACCTAAGTGCCCTTCAGTGGATGAATGGATCAAATAACTTTGGTACATTTACACAATGGAGTTTTATGCAGAAGAAAGAAAGGAAGAACTCCTACCATCTGTGACAGCATGGATGGAACTGGAGAGTATCATGATTAATGAGGTAAGCCAAGCAACAAAAATTAAATACTACATGTTCTCACTTAATACAGGAGACTAAGAACAACCAACCAAACAAGCAAAACAGAACCAGAGACATGAATACAGGGAACACACTTTCAGTGTGTAGAGGGGAGGAGAAGAAGGAGGCAAGGAAGGGGAACAGTTTAGTCAAGGAACTAGCATCAATGACCCATGGACACAAACAACACATGGGATTGACTGTGTGGGGCAGGAGGGTAGGGAGATAAGGAGGTTGGGGAAGGGAAGAGCAGACAGAGGGGGGAAAATGAGATGCATGTGATATAACAACAATTATATATATATATATATATTTTTTTTTGTATATATATATATATATACATATATATATATATTTAAAAAGAAACAAATGTTGAGCAGCAGTAAAACAAGCAGATAAATAATATATAGTGCCTGATATGATAAGTAGTTCAATAATCTCTAATGCAATGAATGAAAAGGAGATGTTTTAGCACAACATTTGTTGATAGGAATGGTGACCAAGGCCAAGAAAAAGAAATTCAACTCAGGAATGCACACATAAAAAATTAGCATAAAGGCTAAAGATAGAAACTCTCAAGTATTTAATTCAAAAGGAGACAAATATCGCTTTCATAGCAGACTATGGAAACATGTTTAAAACATTATATTTGGCCCAAAGTATAAACAGGATCACCCATGTTGATATTGCTATTTGTTTTAAATTAACTAAGTTGCTTCACTAAAATGACAAAGATCCAAATAATGACTGTGATAATTCTACTCATTTTCCTGTTTTACAGATATGTCTGCTGCATGTAATTTGCTTCTAAGCAGTATATTTTACATCAACAAACAAAAATATTCACAAAGCAGTATACCCTGGGCCTGTAAAGCATGTTGTGTGTAGTAATAGGTAATGAAGGAAAAAAAGTTTCCAACTTGGAAGTGTTATGTAGAATGATCTTAAAAGCTGGGCCAGACAACCATTATGTTCAATCCAGTTACTAGCTATACTTATTTGAGTGATTTACCTAATCTCTTGAAGGCTTAATTTGCTAACTTTTCTTGAAGATACAAATGTAACCCATTTCATATGAATACTATGAAGATTAAATAGCATAAAACATGTAGTATGTTCAGAATAATACCTGTCTTGTAGTACATGCTCAATAAATGTTCACTAGTATACCTGATATTTGCTAGTTCTGATCACTCAACACATATACTTTCCTGTCTCCTAGCTAAACACTTGTGGTCTTTTTCTTTGGGAAACTGTGCTTCTCCCATTGCAATCCTATAACTTTGTAAAACTCCTCAGTAAAATACCATCCTTTAGATTGTAGTGGTGGGCGTGCCTAAAAATTCATCATATTTCATCACCCTAGTCAATGATTGATTTGGGTTCACCATGCACACTTCACTGGCCAGATTGAATTCTTCCCTGGAGTTTTTACATGTGAGTTGCAGGGAGCTTTCTCTCTCTCTCTCTCTTTTTTTTTTTTTTTTTTTAAGATTTTATTTAATTATTTTTAGAAAGAGGGGAAGAGAGAGAGGCAGAGAGGGAGAGAGACATCAATGTATGGTTGCTTTTCACCTGCCTCCAGCCACAGACCTGGCTGGAGACCTGGTTTGCAACCTGGTTATGTGCCCTGGCTGGGGAATCGAACCTGTGACCTTTGGGTTCACAGGCCAGCACCTTATCCCCTGAACCATCAGCCAGGGCCTAGCTTTCTCTCTTTTTAGAACACAGTGATATGGCTTCAAGGCTATAGGGGCCATGTCTATCATCACATGGGGGAGCCTGAATAAATAAAGCAGTGGTGAGAGTTGGAGAGTCACTGCGAGCAAACACTCAAACACAGTCTCTTAGAGCCCCAAAGCTGTGCTGGCTCCTGCGGCCCTTCCCTCACTTGTGAGGACATAGCCAATGTCCCGCCAATAAACCCCTTTGTGCTACCTAAGTTAGTTGCATTGGGTTTCTCCTACTTTCAACTGATTATTACTGTTGTTATTATAGCCACTGTTGAATGGCCACTAAGCATGAATTAATATATGATTGTGAAGGGTGCTATAAAGTAGTATATTCAAAAATTGAATAAAATACAGGGTCAGAATCTATTGGAAGAGATGGTGTAGAAGAAATAGTCAAGTCTTTCAAGTGAGCTACACTGAAATCAAATCCCACCTTATTAAAAAAAAAATTTATATTATTGATTAGACTATTATAGTTGTCCCAATTTTTTTTAAATATTTTATTTCATTATTTTTAGAAAGAGGGGAAGGGAGAGAGGCAGACAGGGAGAGAATCAATGTATGGTTGTGTTTCACCTGCCTCCAGCCACAGACCTGACTGGAGACCTGGTTTGCAACCTGGTTATGTGCCCTGGCTGGGGAATGGAACCTGCGACCTTTGGGTTCGCAGGCCGGCGCCTTAACCACTGCGCTACCAGCCAGGGCTTAGTTGTCCCAATTTTTTCCCATTGGCTCCCCTTCACCCAGAACCTCCTCCACCCTCATGCAATCCCTCTATCATTGTGAATTCATGTCCATGGATCATGTGTGTAAATTCTTTGGCTACACCATTTCTTATATTTTACATCCCCATGGCTGTTCTGTAACTACCTATTTGTACTTCTTAATCCCCTCACCTCTTCACCCATTTACCCATTCACCCATTCCTCCACACACTCTTCACACCTGGCAAGCATCAAAATACTTGCTGTATCCATAATTCATTCTCTGTTCTATTATTGGCTTTGTTTTTTTTTAGATTCAATTGTTGATAGATATGTATTTATTGACATTTTATTGTTCATAGTTTTGATCTTCTTTCTCTTAAACTAATCCATTTAACAAGATCACTTTTTATTGCACGGCTTTGGGAAGGGCCCTTCATTTCTCTAAGGTCAATTTCCCCTGAATGAAAGGAAATAAGTACTCTCTTATAATAATTTTAGTGTAAACATTTAGTATTCTTGTATCTTCTCAAACTCTTAAGAACCTAGGTTCTTTGATTGTATAACCATTCCTTGCATAAGACACAATATACTAATGTAACAAAGCTGCATTATGAAAGAAAAAAGTTAATTCAAAAGACCATATACTAGATTAAAATCTAATTTTCTTTAAAAGTTCAAAAGTTCTAGAGAAAATTCAATTTGACTTGTCATATTTTAAAAGTTTGTTTTACATATTTTTCATGACTAGGATGCCATATATATATATATATATATACACACACACACACACACACACACACTCAGAAAAAATGCAACAGATATTATCTTGGCAAGCTTTAATTATTAACTGACTATATTGGTTTTTCTTTTAATGAATAACTGCCCAATGAGTCATTTCTAATCCAAATTTTTAAATGTGCTCCAACAACAATTTTCTTATATATTTTAGCCTGTTAATAGTATTGTTTGTGTAGCCAGTGATCAGAATAGTGAGACTTGGATCAGAGTCACTGCAGCCCTTGCCTCCTTTTGAATACTTACCTTTTCTGATAATCAAGGGTATCATTTCCCATAGACAACCTCATGACTATATGCCATATTAGACACTGTCTTTAACAATCATTCCCCCTTAACAAGAGAGTTGGGGATAATGGAATGTGTAGTCACTTTCAATTTGTGTCAAATTTTCTGATGCATTTATACCACCAACATTTTATCAGCTTGTCGCTACAACAAATGACGTTGCCTATTGCAGCTACTTTTTTTCTCATGAACTCTTTGAAACTGTTTATTTTTAACATGGTTTATTTCCTTCTTCATTTCTACAGTGGAACAGGCCTGATTTTCAACTTTCGGGGTCCTTGTTACTTAGTTAGCATGGCATTTGGGCACAGCAATTTCCTGGGGCCTTGAATGCTTTGAGAGAAAGGATTCAGTCGTACAGGGCATGTTAAAGCAGAATGCACATGGAAGCAATAAGCATGAAGCAATTTGATGAACTACCTATAGGCAGGAATGGAGAATTTCTGACACATCAGGAAAGCCATTATGCTCCTGTTATGTTCAATAGCCCAGTTGGCCGAAAAGGTTATGGGTGATGTATGTTTTCATTATCTCCTATGGGCTTGATGCTTCGCAAGACCCCAGATGGCTTATTCCGGCTGCAATTCTCTTCATTTGCACTACAGTGAGGTCTGTCAGACCAAGCCAATATATTTGCAAGGGTCAGCTTGCTTAGAGGAATATTCTGTGAACTCTGTAATATTCTTCTGCCTGAAAATCTGCAAAAAGTTACCACCAGGGGAATAACTGAAATCACTTAAAAATGTATTCTGATTTCCTGCGTATCAGCCATCACCGTGAAAGCAAACACAGTGACAAACTGGCATCAACATTAGTTATGATTTATTGAACAGATATTAAGGTTTAAGAAGCTTTACATATGCTTTTTCATGATATTTTCTTTATCCCAGCAAGCCAAGTATCATGATTTCTTTTTTTTTTTAATAAAAAAATCCAAGGTGACACTAAGTGATCAAATAGCATCCAAAATCAGATTTCCAGAATTCTACGAGCACCATTCAAACTCAGGCTTGCCTAACTGCAGGAAATACCTAACAATTGCAAATCATCTTTAGTGTAACATGTACAGAAACTTAGTCTATTTGGAAAGAAAAATGTACATGATGGATACTTATTATACAATGTGATTTCATTAAAAAACACACATGTTTAAAGGGTATGGGAAGCAATATGTACTAAGACCTAGTTATACTTATCTTTAGGAAAAGTAATTAAATCTACAAAGAAGGGGTCAGAAAATCCATAGAGAAGTCAACTTATCAGTGGAATCACAATGTTACAAGTGGGAGCACCCTGTAATACTAGGCTCAGCGTGAGCCTTGAGTGTACACATTGTGCTGGGAATCAGCAGCAAAGTCAAGGTTGACATAAGAATTGAGACACTCCAATGTGTAAATCTGTTGTAAAAAAAAGTAAATGTGCTGGAGGGAGCACCAGACTGCTGCTTTAATAGTAGGATGAGGGGGACAGAGGGGAGCAAAAAGGGGATGGATGTAATACAACAACAATAAAATTTAAAAATATTAAAAAAAAAAAAAGAATACTGTCCAAAAAAATAGTAGGATGAAACAGGGGAGACTAAGGAAAACATTCATTCTTAGTTTATTTGAAGAAAAGAAGACTATGAAGATGTTGTGAATCTATGAGAGACCTTTATTTTCAAGATAAAAATGTGAAGGCTGCTACCAGACTTACCACCTGGCATTCTTACAATATTGAAACAAACATTCCGCAGATGACAGCAGTTGTTAGCATAAGCATCTTGGCTTTCTTGCTCCTGATGCTCTTCTGTTATCTTGAAATTTTATTTAAACATTTTTAAAGAAAAATTAGTTAAAAGAAGTCAGCTGTATCATTTGAATATTGTTTATTATTTACTAACATTTTTGTGTATATTCATTTAACAAGTATTCCTCACGGAGTAAGGGAAACTCTGGTATATCCAGTACAGTTTATTTATGCAAAAGCCCTCTTCAGACCTCAAGTAGTGAAGGTAAGTTTCGTCATCTAGAAAACAGTATTCCTTCACCGGCAATGACCTTGTGTCCTATGTATAAAAAGGTTGGGCTAATACAATACGACTTTATCACATCCATTTGTCTGAGAATGCTGTGCATTTGTTTTAGAATAAGTATTTCTCTTTCATTACATAAGCTATTATTTGCTATGTCAAATCCCTCTTGGCCTTGAACACACTCTAGAAATAGGGATTCTTTAGAAATGCTAATAAGAACGTTCTACTAAATATTACCCTTCGTAATCCTTAAGGAGGCTCAAGAGTTGGTGCATTGGAAGAATTTATATAACCAGAAGTACAAACCTGGGCAAATGAGGACACATCTGGGACATATCTGGGTCTAACCTCTTAAGGACCTGTGCTACATAATGCCAATCAATTTCTTTCAAATTTGGTAATACAATACATAAATGCTCTTTTAAAATTTTAATACCTTTATTGACAACTAATTGACATACAGAAAAATGAACATATTTAAAGAATGTACTTTCATAGTTTTAACATATGTCCAATATCTACCAAAGGAACCATCATGTCAATCAAGATAATGAACACCTGTCACCCCCAAAGTTTGTTGTAGTCCCCTTATCATTTCTTTCAACCATCTCCAGATACCCTCACCTCCCAACTTCTGATTTTTTTGTCATAAATTTGTTGGCATTTTCTCTAATTTTATGTAAATGGAATTGTATTTCAGCATGATTACTTGAAGATTCATCTGTATTGCTGTATAGGTCAGCAATTTTTAATTTTTAAAATTAAAATTTTTTTAATTTTAATTTCTGTACTTTTGTTTGCATTATTTGTTTATCCATTCTCCTTTTGATGAGCATAGCTCCCTTGAACTTAATTTACCTTTCATGAATTTTTGTCCCTGATATTAATAGATCATATGCATAAAAGTATTTCAAAAACTAAGTTCTCTATTGTCTCCTAGTTACTGAAAGGAAATACATTTCTTAAGAATACACAAGGGAGAATTAGGATATTTATGACAATAACATGTTGATGATTGACAACACAGCAGATGAATTTTGTTGTTTTGTAAGCTGAACATAGCATTGTTAATAATGTGGCCTGGATTTTCCCCCTCCTGTTTTATTTGTAATTACTTTACAAAACAATTCATGGATTATGAAGATATAACTGAAAACTAATATGTCTGAATTTAAATCATTACTATAATAAATACTTTATGAAGGACTGCCATATGTCAGGCAGTAAGGACTTCAAAAGTGACAAAAAAGACAGCCTGTTCTTTTCTATCCAAAAGTGGATTTATCATAAAGCTAATATGAAGTTTAAGTATGTACACAGAACCTTCCAAAGCCCTAGTTTTGATGATATATTTATATGGCCATGTATTTTTTAGAATTTGCAAAATTAATAAATTTTAAACACATTTCATTACAATCTGTGTCT
The DNA here is from genome assembly GCA_004026585.1 of Noctilio leporinus. NCBI lineage: Eukaryota > Metazoa > Chordata > Mammalia > Chiroptera > Noctilionidae > Noctilio > Noctilio leporinus. The sequence goes on along the minus strand of PVIW01001499.1, from coordinate 91,145 downwards.
CTTTATGCTCCAGCTTTTTTATCACACACTTTTACCCAAGAAGAGTGGCACTGGAGCTTCCAGGGGCATTTGAGAGATCCAGCTAAGAAAAGTTAGTGTTGCAGATATAGATAGTTAATAAGTAGATTGATAGGGAGATGATAGATAAATTGATTGATATTGAATAGATGGGTGGATGGATGGATGAACATACATATTGACGTACACATATATGTACATAGAGGTTTGGATTTAATAGAATAAACATTTGTGGCTCAAAGTTACTTCTGTTGTTTCAACTGGGTTTCATAATCAGAAGTTTCATGTCCATAAACTGTTACACAATATAAATATGCCCATTGGTGCTGGACATGGATGAATGTAGATGGAAGAAGAAAAACAAAGTTGAAAATGAGCAGACCCAGGTTTTTTTTTCTGTGGAAAAGTATGTGGAGGCTATTAATTAGTAAAATGATGGTGTGTTTTTCTGAGCATGAGATGTTTTTAAAATGTAACATTTCAATTCTCTAATATGATGTCCTTTATTTTTTTCATTCTAAATATTCACATTTGTATTTCATTTTCTATTTGAGATTTTGAATTAGTTGTATTAAAGAGTCCCCCTCCCACAATTTATATATACGGGGTCTCCACAAAGCTGGGTCCATCACTATTCACATGTTACAGGAAGTGGGTAAGACACGTCAGTGAAATTCATTTAAAATACAAGGGTATAAAGGCTAAATAAAAGGCTCTCAAAGAATGCATAGAACAAGAATTTAATTCTTACTTGGGAGGATGGATTCTTTCTTGGAGAAACTGGGTTTCCAGTTTAGCTATGAATGAGTGGGAGTTGGCCAAGCAAAGGTGTATGTCTGTGTGTGAGAGGGTCGGGGAGAAAAGGGGCAGGTGCTGAATTAAGCAGTTTACTCTACCTGTAGACACACGGAGTTTTAACATTGTGGGTGGGTGGCACAAGGTCAGATTTGCATGCATTTTACAGTTATTCCCCAGAGGCATGGGTGGGAAAATGTCAGGACTAGGCAGAGAGACTATTAGATGGTGAGTTGTTTGCCTCCCAGGCCTAGTCCGTTCTCCAGCAGTGGTTTTCAAGGAGCAGTTTTAGAATGCAGGGGCTCTTAGGGAAGAAGGGGCCCTTGCTGTAGTGAATGGCATCTGGGATTCCACTCTTAAACCCCCACGCAACCAGGGACACATACAGGTGTTCCTGTGCCCAGCCATTGCTAATCTAATCAATGCTGGTTATACAGAGTCAGAAATCAGAGGCTTATTTATATGTTTCCCACTACTTTATTTGCTCTGTGAGTTGGACAAGTCATGTCTATTCTTTAGGCCTCAGTTTTCTTCCTTTATAACGGGAATACAAAGTCCTACTTTATAGTCTTTAAAGGGTGCTTTGAGAACAAGAAGATCTAATAAAATAGCCTGGGATATTATCTTTGCACTATTTAACAAACCATATATTTCTTCAAAAAATATCTGGGGTAGAAATACACAGAATAAAGTAGATGTTCAATAAGCTTCAAGTGCATTTATAATTTCTACCATTTTATAATGAGATACTATCTATAGTTCCTCTCTAATATTCTTTTGTTTTAAGATTTTATTTATCATTTTCAGAGATAGAGGAATGGAGACAGGCTGAGAGGGAGAGAGACATCAGTGTATAGTTGCCTTTCACTTGCGTTCAGCTATAGACCTAGCTGGAGACCTGGCCCTGCAACCTGGTCATGTGCCCTGACTGGGAATTGAACCAGCGACCCTTGGGTTCGCAGACTTCTTATCCACTGTGCCAATAGTTAGGGCCCTCTCTAATATTCTTGATGAGGTAATCTTTAAACAGTGACTCTCAGAGGACCTTTTTACTCCTGGATGTGGAATGTCTCTGACTTAATTCATTTAATAAAAATTTGAAAAATGCTTGGAATTTCAATAAGCATAATTTTAACAGGTCACTCACTGAAAGCTTATTTTAGATCCCTTGTGAGAATATCCACATATGTGCTTATTATTTAAAGATGCTCCACTTCTTTTTAAAAATACTGAGACCATAACTTCTGTAAGATTCTATTAAGTGTGGTATCATCCTGGATGTAGTTCTGAGAAATTAAATTGCATGTGAGTGTTCTATGTCACTTGGTCTTCATATTGGCCTATCATGCCTAATGTGACTTCCCAAATGTTGAATTTTATTTTATTTTTAAAGGTACATCAATGGTAGACAAGTACCTTGTAGTACACACTTGTGGATGTGTGATTTGGGGTAATATTGATTTCACTGCTTTCTACTTCTTTTAATGGTCTTGTTGTAAACATTACTGCTTCTTCAGGATTTAGTTCTCTGACCTAAAGGGTAAGTCACCTGCTTTTATTTATTTTTTTAATATTTCTTCAGTTCCTTGTGTCTTTTCACTTGTTTCTATTGTTATGTCTTTGTTACATATTGAAAAGATGTTCATCTCTCTAATATTATAAACTCTGAGAGTACATACTACTATATGTCTTTCATTCTGGCAAGTCCTGGCATATAACAGGTATCCAATAAATATTTATTGAAAATGAATGAATGAATGATTCTATGAATGAACATTTAATTAGGAATTAAGTTCAGAGCCTGGGGAATGGTCAGAGACTTTTTAGGATCCATTTAGAAATAGATACACTTTTCAGCTTTTAAAACCAAGGAAACTTTGATAGATGCTTCAATAAAAGGAATTACAGATAAATGAATACAAAAGTAATACTAATTTTTTTAAGGTTTGTGCTATTTTAAATGTGTCATATATAAACAGGTTTGATCATAAAATTTTAACATTTGGTTTAATAACATTTATAAATTTAATTTACTTTGAGATAGTCTTCATCTTTGATACAAATTCAGTCCTAAACTGTTGACCTTTAAAAAAGCAACACTCTTATTTGTTGCATGAGGAGATGCAGGAGAAAATTTGAGATAAGAAAAAGATCATCCATGGCATAATAAGAAAGATGTGATTACTAGGGTGACTGGCCTGGTATCCTTTAGTGGCAGACATAAAAAGGACAACAGAAGCAATTACATTATTGAGCCTTTATCAGAAGCCAGTCTCTGAGCTGGGCACTCTGAATGAATTGTCTTACTTCATTTCCATAACAGTACTTTGGAGGATGTTATTATTCACCTTTTCAAATGAAATCCTGAAAAGGCACTAACAAGGCAACTAAATTAAAAAAAAAAAAAAAAAAACAATCTTAGTTAAGAAAATGAAAGTGGAATTGTAACTAGATTTATTTTCTATCCAAATGCCTGGCTGATGGCCTCACCACAGGTCAGACAACAAAGAAAGCTCTTATTTTTAAACAGAAGCTTAGCAACAGCCACATCTTGGACTCTTTTTCCTCTTATTAAAAAAAAAAAAATTAAAACAAAACAAACAAACAAAAAGAACAAGGTCTTCAAAGGCAAAAGGTATCCTATCATCTATATTATTTAAGGACCTGGACTCAGCACTATATAAGGACCTGTAAAATTAATCTTTTCCAGTAGCTACTTTTTAAAAGCATGACAACAAATGAGTAAACTTAATTCTAATAACATTTTAATTCATGAAATATTTCCACAATATTATCATTTCAACACATAAAAAAATTATGAATGTTCACTTTTTATAGTGAATTTTCAGAATCCAGTGTGCATTTTATTCTTGCAGTATATCTGGTCTAGTTACATTTCAAGTGCTCAGGAGCCATGGGTGCTCTGGAAACTACCTTACTGAACAGAAGAGATTCAGAGAGTTCTAGTTAGTACTAATGATAAACGGTCTCAGGCAGTGAAACTTTAGGCCTTATTTATTTAAAGCATCAACATGCTCATTTCCCCATAGAGCTGACCTTCTTGACAGTCTTGACCAAGACTGCATGGGCATGGGGACCAATAACCTCAGTGTTAAGAGTCAGGTTTCTATAAAACTCAGCAGTGAGTCACTTCCTAGCAGTGAGTCCTTGAACAAGTTATTTAACATATCTGAGCCTCAGTTTTCTTGTTTACAAAATGAGAAGAAGGAGACCCAGCTCACACGGTGGTGATAAGTCAGATATAAATCCCCTGCCACATGATGCTTGTTTCATCAATAGAATTGAATCTCATTTACCTGTGTGTGCACACTAATAGAGATTGAGCGCATTATTCTTGACACAGAAATCCTATATAATTTATTCTTGCACATATGACCCCCATCAACCCCAACAGTTTTTCTACTTTGTATTTTTTATGAACACACTGATTTTATATTGTTGTTATTATTCATTGCATTTGCTTGTTTTAAATGTGTGTACTTTGTTATGTTTACCTATTTAAATACAAGGACTTAAAACGTTACATCCTCTTCAGTGACTTTTCTGATTTCTTTCAAATGTATGAATATAGCACAATTACTTGTGATTATGTTCCATTTTTTCCTCCCCAAAACAGTAACTATTGAGGACTAAGGCGCAGCTTAATATTCAATAATGCACATACAAATTATTTGGGAAACGTGCTCTCAACACTAATTTTTGAAAATAAAGCCATCAACAGTGACAAATTTTGTTCAAATAAACTAAGCCATAGATAATCACTGAATTTTGTTCATTCTAATTTTGCCTCTCCTGCTTTTTCATACATTCTACATGAAGACCCTCTAAATAATCCTTTGTCCTGATTCAAAGTACATCCATTTAGGAAGAACACTTAGATCCACCTACAATGGCTTGACCTAGGAGTCAGTTCAGGTTATATGCATCTCCACTTCTACTTGTAAAGCAATATGCACTTGTAGACATACCTTAATACTCACTTTGTCTTTATTACTTCACACAAGTGGATGAAGCAGTTAAAACTAAAATTGATGAGACTGGTAAGAAAAAGCAGAGGCTTCACAAGCTCAGTACAGCTAAGGCAAGATCAAGATCCTCAGGGATGCCTCAACATTAGCCTCAGGCACTCATTGGCCTGAGCTGAATGGACTTTGTGTCCAGTTATGTAGGGAAAAAATAAAATTAAAGTGCAAAATTCTAGAAATATACCATTAAACAATGTGCCTAAAGGATAAATTGCCATTAGGGATTTTATAATTAGGTTTTGTTTTTTTTTTAGCAAATCAGGAATGCAACACCTACTAGAATCTGTTAAATTGCTTGTTTGGCTTATGAACAAACATTTATCATAACATGACAGTTGGATTAGGATTAATAAAATATTTTGATCACCTAATATTTCATTTTTTTAATAAGGAATAAAATAATAAATTGAATTGATGTAAACTTCAAATTTCCAATATTTAAAGCTATAAAGACTATCTTCCTGGCTAGCGGCACAGTGGATAAGGCACCAGCCTATGAGCCAAAAGGTTATTGGTTCCATTCCCAGCCAGGGCACATAACCAGGTTGCAAGCCAGGTTTCAAGCCAGGTCCATTGCTGGACGCAAGTGAAAGGCAACCACATTGATGTTTCTCTTTATCTCTCCCTTCCCATCTCACTAAAAATAATAAATAAAATCTTTAAAAAAGAATATCTTGCATCCCAAAATTTTATTCTTCCCTAATATTGTTATTCAAACCCTTTGTGTCTGCTTTGCCAGTTCCATAAAGGAAATTTTAAAGTAGTAAAATTGTTTAATAAACCACTTTTTTCTTTCTAAGTGTAGCTCAGTTTTGGATAGAAAAATAGGTAAAACTCCAAAAACTTTTCATTTAAAAGAGGATTACAGACATTAACTCAAATCTCTTTTGAATTTTATTTCATTATATGATTATTGTCAAGCAGTTCAGTATCTATGTATTTTAGCAACACATTTTTAAAAAATTAATCTCCATGTCTTGATAAAAAATCCTAGACTATTTCTGGAAGAGAAGTTGGATTTCCTTCCTAAATTCTGCCATTCAAAGTGTACATTATCTAAGTATGTAGGATGCAAGGCAGATGTTCGATGGTAGAGTTGTGCTTTGCATACTTAATGTGAATGTGAATCTCCTGGGAATCTTTTTAGAAAGCAGATTTCAACCTAGCAGGTCTGGGTTGAAGCCTGAGATTCTGCATTTCTAATAGTTTCTCTGTTGCTGGTGCTAATGATGATCTGGACCATACTTCATGAGCAATGAGTAGACTGCCAAGTACATAGTCAGAAAATTTTGCTTCATACAATGCATATGCTGTTTATTATCTATAGACACTTGGGCAGTCACACCAACCCTTTTCCTTCATCTCTGTTGCTATTATGCTGGTCCGAACCACCATCCTCTTTCATCTACTGCATAGCATTCTTGTTTCCCCAGCATTTGAACTTGCCTCTCTCTCCAGTTTGCTCTTCAGACCACAATAAAATTAACCCTTTATACAAACACTAATCTTATTCTATCACCACTACCTGTACCTCTTTTAACAGCTTTTAATGACTTTTCTCAAAAAGACAAATTTCCACCTTATAAACATAATGGATAAAACCTCCAGGAGTGCTCCTTCCTACCTCTCTCATCTCTCATTTCATCTCCCTCTCTATTCTCATTTTTCATTAGGCTCCACCTACATATACTTTTTCTTTGTTGACTAAGTATGAACCCCAGGCCCACAGAAATGTATAACCTACAGAACTGGCTATAAATTCAACTTTTCATATCCCATCCCTGAAATTCTTTCTCCCAGTACAGGGATGCTACCATAAAAGCAGAGAGTGTTTCTTTCTGATTCTTCAAATGCTGCCTGGTACCTGCATAGGCTCCCAATACAATTTTTGAATGAATAAAAGAATAAATTAGTATAATATCTATGTTATTTAAATATGCATTTATATATTCATCTATTTATAAAATAGATGAATTAGTCCCTTCCTGTTGGTTATTTCAGTTTCATTAGCATATATGACAGTAGAAAACAAAATTGCTACTTTAAAGGTACTCAAAATTTTATTTTATTTTAATTTATTTATTTTTAAAGATTTTATTTATTTTAAGAGAGGAAAGCAGGGAGAGAGAGAGAAAAGGAGAGAAGCATCAATGTATGGTTGCCTTTCACCTGCCTCCAGCTAAGGACCTGGCCAGAAACCTGGCTTGTAACCTGGTTATATGCCCTGACTGGGGAATCAAACCAGTGATCCTTGGGTTCACAGGTGGGTACCAATCCACTGAGTCACACCAGCCAGGGCTAGATTCTCAAAAATTTAAATGATTTTTACATCATTCTCTCATTATGCCTAGATTGTTTGCTTTTGCCAAAATGGACAATCACTACTTACAACTTTGTTCATTAATTCACTCATTCACTTATATATAATATTGGGTGTTTTTAACACAATTGCTTCTACTTGGAATACTCTTCCCTTGATCTGGAGTTCTAGCTGATATATATTCTTAAAGCCTTTGGTGTACCTTACATTTTCCTCTTTCAAACACTTGTAATGTTAAAAATAGAAGGTACTTTACCTTATATAAAAGTAACATAGATTTGTTACAGAAAATATTTAAAAATATACTGGTAAGTAAAACAAAAACCCTTATTCATTTCTAGCATAATCATGAGTTCTCATGGCTGCCCAACCTCTCAAGCTGTTCTTTACCCTTTAAATTACAAAATTTTCTGTAGCTAAACTTACCTGGCAGTTTCAAAATATGTAAGTAAGAATTTGGGATTATATTAGCCAGTTGATATTGTGTCTCATTAACACAAATTCTCCTAACACATATTAAATTAGGTTCATTTTGTAAGTCGTTCTTTTAAAGAAGTAATAATACAGTGCAAATTGTTTGGATGTAGAACTGTATTGCAATTAGGTAACACAGTAAGGACTGCATTCTGTAAGAACATTTGATCTACAGTAGATTTCCTGTGTATCCTGTGAGCCTCTTTCAGCTCAGCTCCCAAGGGAACATGTAAATGAACACAGCTACTTCCTCTTGCTATTGTAGAACCAATTAAATTAATTTGTTGGAAATGACATTGTCTGCTGCTTTGCACAGAGCTAGATTAGATTCTCTCTGAATCTTCCTGGGCCTCACTCTATAATGTGGATTGCACTTTGAATTTTAGTGGCAAGAACTGCAGTTTCTCTTTGGTTATATAAAAAATGGATGGAGTACTCCCAAGAAATAGAGCTTTCTCAGAAAACTGCATTTGTTTTGGGAGACTGCAGTATATATTTTCTGACACTTTACTATCATTTAGAATAGGAGGAAATTGAAAAAAATATAGAGATTCTTTTGCATTATTTCTGTACCTCTAACTTTGCAAAATTTCTTCAGTGTGCACCAGGGAGAAAGATTTGACAAGAACTGTAGCTGGGTGGTAGAGTCTAACTAAGTTTATGTATTACGTGTCATGATGCCAAATTCATCTGTTTATTAAATGAACATTTATAAACATTACGCTAACACAGGTCTTATGGAGAGGATCATAAGATACTTAGCAGGAGAAACACACACACACACATACACACACAAACATGCATACGTGTTTAGATAGATAAAAACCTAAAAATATTTCTTTATAAGAATATAAGTACATATAAATTAATTAAATTATATTTGAAGATATATAAATTCCAAATATATATATTGGAACACACACACACACACACACACACACACACACACACATATATATATATATATATATATAAAAGAAATAAGTCATGTGTATGTAAAATTGCGGTTTCTGGGTTCACTATGTGTGTGTAGACAAGGAGTAGAAAATGTGAGGAGCAATTAGTTGGGAATGAATAATTTTGAGACCATCAAATTTATTTTGATGGGAAGAGTCATACTATTATAAGACTGAGAAGTAAGCAAGGATTGGATATGTGAGGGCCTTCTAACACATAGTGTAATATTTTGACATTTTGCTATAGACCATAAGGAAACATTGTAGAATTTGTCATCCAGGATGTTGCCATTGAATAGTTTGGACATAACAAAGTATCACTTTTTATTGTAGAATAGGGCCTCTAAAGTTCATAGATTTTAACTGCTTGCATTTCTGCTTTGTTTGTTTTCTCTAACTGGCAAAGGTAGTGTTTCTGCATCCCAAGAGATGGTTCCTTGCCTTATCGTGGAAGGTCTGTGAGATGAGAAATAAGAGAACTGAATTTGAACGCTGACTTTGCCATTAAGTAGCTATGTGGCTTGAATCCCATTTCTTTTCTTAGGGTTCCAGCCTCCACATCTGCAAAACAGGAAGGGGAGCTTGCTGAAATAAATAACATTAAAGCATCTTACTATGTTCCCTTTCCATGATTCCCCATGACTACCACAGAAAACTCTTGACTTTTATCATTTAGAAGATAATCTAATCTCATACTAATCCCAGGTGATGCAAAACCCAAAGTGTGGTTTAAAAATATTTTGATGTATGTTTTCTATGTTTTTTTTTTTTTTTTTTTTTTTTCCCCTTAGAAACAAAGTTCAAAGAAGAAAACGTTATGGGTTACTACTATAAGCTAAATGACTTTGAAATGTAGGCAGCTTTGAGGATTGCTGCCCTATTGCTGTTTTTAAACCTTGCAGTACTATTTAAAATTAAACAAATCAACACCCATTTTGCATTTATAATAGTGATTAGTACATGGTAAGAACCCAGGGAAGATGATCTTAATAGGGTTGTAGATGAGATACAAATAAGCTCAATTTAGCATGGAAACTGTGTCACAAAGTGTGTCTTCACCTTGTGAGCCCTTCTGAGCCTGTGATGTCTATGTTAGCATTTAGCTATGCTTTTTGGATGTTCTTCTCTGGGACCTGGTCCTTTTCCCACCAGAGCCTCTGAGCTTCTATAATGGGCAGATGAATCAATCTAAGATTGCAGATTGTGTTAAGTGGTGAGGTGATGGTGGGAATTCTATAGAAGGAGAGAAAATACCAAACTATATTTGATAGCCTCAGTATTTTTGACAAACCACTTTCTGGCTCATAAATGAGAAGGGCAGAAAGATGGATATCAAGGTATCTAAGGTGAAAGTGCTTCTTTTACTGCTTTTCCACTCAATTCACAGCTTTTTGAGTCAGCTCAGAAGTAGGTTTTATTAAAATGGCCAAGAGCTCTTGCTACACATGAATGAAACCTGAACACAAAGTATAAAGGAAATCCTCTTGGAAGAGAAACAATTTACTTTAGAAGTAGGAAAAAGTAAATTTTGAAACTGGGTGATAAAATTTTGTTTCTAGTTCACTAATATAGATTGTAATTTAAGGGCTTTGAAAAGGATCTGACCTAAACTTTGCTTATTGGCAGCTCTATACAAATCTTTGATGAATTAGATGCATACTGTTGGCTTCACTTTTACGAAGGCTAGAGTATGAACCCTGGATCTCCTGTCATTCACTACTTGCATGATCCAAAGAGAAATGATTAATACTCCTGAGCCTTACCTTTCTCACATTAATATGACGATCCAAGACTCTAGTTGCACCTATGGTGAGGGTTAAATGAGGTAACAACTGTGACCTTGCCTAACAAAGTACCTGTTCTGTAGGTGGTAATAAATTAATTGCAGTTGCCCTGCTGTCAGAACCTCTGTGCCTTACATCAGCAATTTTTAACCTTTTCTTTTTTTATCTCACATAAAATAATTAATAAAATTCTGCAGCACACCAAAACATCTATTGTTTAGTTGATCTGACAGAGAAATAGGTATAATTTTGATTTCCTGATACCAAATGGTTGTTGTATTGGCTGTTGTCATATTTTTATTTGACAATCTAAGGGAAAAGAGGTCGGTGCCTCTGACTAAAAGGTCAGGTACTGCATGTTTTAAAAATTCTTGGGGCACACCAGTTGAAAATCCCTGGCTTAGACAATCCCATATCAGTCTTCAATTCCCCAGTTTTCCCATGTCTAAAATGAGCTTTGCAGTGAGAGTATGTCTTACATTTATTGTAACTCTTGAATTTTGCTCCTTACATTTTCCTGTGACACTAATCCCTATGAATATTTCCATGCTAAGTGCAACTACCAGTATTTTTGTTTTTAAAAAGCATTAGACATATGAAAAAGAAATACTATAATAAACATGCACAATGCGCTAACACTGAGCATAGTGCCTGGTACATAGCATTTGCTCACAATGAGTGTGGTAAAGCAAACTGGATTCCTAAGCCCAACATTAGGGAGTACATCATCTTCTCCAGGGGCGAGGAAAGTTACTGCTACCTAAAGAGATGCCATCTGAGATGAACTTTGAAACTGGAGTCTGATAAGTTCTACTTTGTTAAAGTTTGTATCTGTTCATACTATTTGAATAACTCTTTGGAAACCTGGTGGAGGCTGCTGTGGATCAAGCCTCATTCTTTCCCTCTTGCTTCCAAGAAAAGCTGAAGATAGCAGAGGAAATGATAACATAACCAATTTGGATGTAGCCAAGGATCAAATCACAGAGAACATTGCATACTGTGTTAAACTTTGAGAAGTGATCAATTTACTCTAAATCTAGCCTATTGCTTTTGCTGTTAATTCTTTGTTCTAAGTTTGAACTTGTCATGAAACATTCAAGCTATGCTCAGATCCAGCTAAAGATATCTGGGTTTAAAATAATAATAATAGTCCTGGCTGGTAGCACAGTGGATAAGGTGCTGGCCTTCGAACCCAAAGGTCACTGGTTCGATTCCCAGCCAGGGCACATAACCAGGTTGCAAGCCAGGTCTCCAGCCAGGTCAGTAGCTGGAGGCAGGTGAAAGGCAACCATACATTGATGTTTCTTGCCCTCTCTACCTCTCTCCCTTCCTCTCTCTCTGGAAATAATAAATAAAATATTTTAAAAAATTAAAATAATAATAATAATAATAAAGAAGATTCCCATTGTAAACCTATGGTCTTGAGGTGGGTCAATCTTTAGAATTTCAGAGCAGGAAGGTCACAGTCACATTCTAGAACCCTGGAAGACCACAGCTTCCTGCTGCCTCCTGAGACTTACATAACAACAATATAAATGCAGCCTTTCTAGGTTTACCAAAAACCTCCTGAGACCTTTTCTGTAAATTAAAAATTCCAAAGTGATTTACGCCAATCACTAATTCAGATCTTGATGTACATCATCTAAGCATATTTTGTAGGAAGTATACCAAATCTGTCAGAGAGATAACCAAATAAAGGAACACTGAGTCAAAACAGCCTGTTATCTAAAATCATCTAAAAGTTTAACCATGGATGCTTGCCATTTGTTTGGCTGAAACAGAGGAAACAGCCAAACAACAACCATTAAATTTTAGCACAAAATCTTGGGTGAATAACTTAGCTTTGCAACTTCACCTGTGTGAATTTGGGGAAGTCATAGAGCTTAACTCAGCCATTATGTATGTATTTATTGCTATTTAGTTCCTCTCTTTCGCAGTTTTATTTTAATGAGGATTCGTGACATATATTAAAGCCTCTTATAAACCCCAAAGTGAACTTTAAAAATTTTCTTTCATTTTTAGCTATGTGTCATCTGTGGCCCCAGAAATATTATTTGATATATAAAATGTTAAATAGAAGCTATTTTTTTTTTTTCAGAACACCTTTGTTGTGGGAAGTGAAGGACTAGTATATTGAACTAGGTAGCTTTGTTATGCACAACTATGAGCTCTTTGAATCACATATGACTTTTATCTGCTGTGACTTTATAGTGCACTGGGATTTTCAAGCATGGCCCTTTTGTTTACATTTCAGAAGTAATATATATTCTGTCCTGGCATTGAGGAACTGCCATGACCCTAATAGTCCTGATTAAGTATCCTTGTCAAATCAACTACAAAAGAATCCAAACTCATTTTCTCATTCCCTACTCAAGCAAAAGGGGAAAAATTACCCGTTTAAGGTTGGCATAATACTGTATTCCCCCCAACTCACAGATGAATAGGTCTGTAATGAAGTGCAATTTTCCTCAGAAAATAAACCCTGACAAATGGAAAATTGGGGTTACAGTGTGTGCATTGCAAAGTAATAGTCATTTAAGTATTGAATACAGCCAAAGGACAATTTGAAAAGATGAAAGACATTCAAACAAGAAATGAGAAATCTGACAAAGGTGTAAGGGGGTCCACTGGAAGTTTTGTTGAAAGGTGATTGTAAGTGTAACTGTAAAATAAGAATTCAGTTCTGCAAGATGGAAGGGGTTGAAAGGGCAAACTACATTCTGGTTCATGGTTAGACATCAGTTACATATAGATATGGTCCAATGGGTGACCTCACAGGAGAAAAAAAAAAAAAGTAAAAATAAAACTTAAAAAAACAAACAAACAAGTTGTTGAAAATAGATAAAGTGGTTTCAAAAATTAACAACCCAGCATAAGAAACTCAAGATCAAAACAAATGCAGACTCCAAATTTACATATTTAGAATATTCTAATGCTTGGAAAACACTTATTTTCTGATCATTTATTCATGCTACCATAATTTATTAAGTACTTACCATGTTCCAGGCATAGTAACTTGTTAGGAGGACAGGGAGGAAGTGAATGAACAGTCTTCTTTGTTCATGAAACTTCAAACTACTGGTTGTCACCTGATTCCAGTGAAACACACCATCCTTTATTACTGAGATTACTAGTAACCTGATCCATAATACACTGCCACTTTTTGTAGGTCAAAAACTTTCAAGTATTGGCAATGTTAAAAGGTTCAGCCTAATATTATCTTATAACCTTTGTTAGAATGGAGAGAGCTTTTTAAGTACATGCTCTTTACCTTAGGAATAATTTTTTAGCTCATAGACACAGACAAAGGTATGATGATTCCCAGGTGAAAAGGGGGTGGGGGAGGTAAAAGAAGGTAAAGGGAGGATAAATGGTGATGGAAGGAAGGATGCTTGACTCTGGGTGGTGAGCACAGAATGCTGAATGCAGATTATGTGTTATGTATGGAGATGTATGCTTGAAACCTGTATAACTGTATTAGCCAATGTCACCTCAATTAATTAAATGAACATTCTTTTAAGAGAATAAATTTTATTCCCCACAACCAGCATTTTCTTCTTCAATTTAAATGTGGCTCTCTGCCTTTCACGGTTCCCCCCAAATTCACTTAAAATCTTTAAATTAGTTTTGTGTTATGTAGGGTGCAACTGCGGTCACCCTCACAAAGGGATCAATAGGGTATGGCACAGACTTTTCCACAATACCTCCCTTCCTGGAGCAGGTCCTGTGTCTATATTCCTTTGAGGCAGTTAGGAGAAAAGTCTAAGATGTCTGCCGAACCTTTTGTTTCTTAAAAATGACCAGCTTAAAATAATATGTACAGTACACATTAGGGTGGCAAAGCTTTGCTTCCCTTTGCTCTAATGAAGTGCTATAGCCCCAGACAGCAGCATTGAGCAACACATATTCTTGAGAAATGCAAACACCCCACCCCACCCCAAACCTACCAAATGACAAGGAGGGAGGGGACCATTATTATATTTAGCCCTGCGGATGAATCACTTCAGTCCCAGAGCCACTGATCTAATGCAGTAGTTTGCACTCTGGATGGCATAATGGGTTGAACTGGAGACACAATTAGCCAATAATGATGCCTGGGTTCTGGCTCCTGAGATCCTGGTCTTACTGACGAGAGCTCAGGATGGGTATATTTACAGTCTCCAGGTGTTGCTAATGAACAGCTGAGGTTGAAAAGCACTGGTCTACTAAAAAAAAAAAAAAAATTAACATAGTTCCTATGCTTGGTACCTGTAAAGCCAGGTACTAGCCTTCTTATTTTGGGAGTTGAGGTTTGGGTGTATAGACATGAGCCAGATATTTGAGGCAAAATTGATTAACTGGTCAGTTTACCTTCCCTCTTCACTTAAGCTGAACACCTGTTGTATGCCTGCTGGTGATAAAGAGTACTATGGTTATTAGCATCTTCAGCCATGGAAACCCCAAATAAGGTAAATTATCTGTCATCTACCTATGACCTGTCTATCACCTATCAATCTATTTCCCTCAATTTGTCTATCTATCTCAGATTTATAGAAATAGTATCTAAATTACTTCCTGGAGGAGGAAGGAAGAGTTAGCGGAAAGCAGGTATGAAAAATGCTAAGACAAGTCAAACTAAATCACTTGTCTACGTATCATCTACTAAGGTGAAACTTATTTTCTCAGCTCTTCAGAGACTTGCCTTGTGACCTCCCTTCCCTTGTGAAAGCCTGGATCATCTTAACTCCTCTTTTATCTCCAATTTCCAACAATCTCAAAGTTCTTGACTCCTCTCTGACCTTCCCTTTGGTATCTTGAAAATCCTTCATTCACCAGCATAGATTGTGAGTCTGAGACACAATTATTTTCCCCTTGAATTGTTTCAGCTGCTTAGAAAAGGAAGGTGAGAATCTTTGACTCTAAGATGGGATGGTGTGGGAAAGACCTAGTAATGAATGGCCTGAGTTCTGGCTGAAGTGAGGTAGGGTTGAACAACTGAGCACTGCCCAATAGGTCTAGGTCATGTGCGAGCAGAAATTTGCCCTCACTCTGATACAGGAAGGGGTAAGAAGGTAAGGGGATATATGAGAAATTTCTTCCTCTAATTAATGAGAAAACGGGAGTTAGCAGTGGAGAGGAAGTTTTCTTTCTTAGCAAAAAGGCATCATTAGGTCAGGCAAACCCTGGTAGCAACTCACCTGTTTTTGTTTGTTTGTTTTTTTCCCCTTCTCAATCTTTTCCTCCCCACAGAAAATGAATAGATAACTAAGTGTGGAAAATCAACCACCTATTTGTGCATAATAATTATATTAATATTATCACTGCAAACAAAGTTTTTTGATATTGTTTTACTGAAAAATGTGTCTCTCTTTAAAATAATTTCTTCTACCACCATATTTGTGATGTAGTATGTATCAATTTGTTACGGGAGAAACTCCCAGAAACTTGGTTCTTCTTACCAACACAGTAAAGAATTACAGATTAGCAAGTTGATTAGCAGGCAAGCAGGGTCTATTGGTGACCTGTTTTCAAGAAGGAGAACAGGCCTAGCCAAGGTGGGAGTGAAAGGCATAGCACACACTCTATTCTTAAGAAAAAGTTATCTTTTTCCTTAGAATGCATTTGTTAAGGTGTGGTGGTGTTGGATCACATGGAGTTTAGGGGAAGCCTGTACTAAAAGAAGTCAGATTCTGCCAGGGAGAAGAGAAGGAAGACTGTAGCATAAATTAGAGTTCTGGAAATGTGAAACGCTTGGTCAGGAATCAACTTAACCAAGTTTATTCATGAGCTATCAGTAAGTTAAGTCTGAATTCCAGAACATTCCTAGGTTCATTCTTTAACTACATTAATGGCTTGGTTTGAGGTGGGGGTGAGAACAGCAGGAAAGAACAAATCAGTAGTCATGAAATGTAGTTTTGAAGTCAGCATCTCATAAATATACTCTCCTATCAAAATAGAGTGAATATAACCATGCCATTCTCCAAAGAAAAATGTGTGTGTTTCTTTCAAGGTTAGTGCATTGAACATGCATAAACAACCTTTTCTTTTTGCTTTCTTAGGCCTTTCCCTTTAACTTCATGAAAAGTCTTTGCTCAGGGAACTCTTTTCTGTCTGGACTTGATTGACAGGACAGATAGGGGAGAAAAGACTCTTTAATTATTCTTCCTTTTTTCTTTACCCTTTCAAAAGTATATGCCCTAGCTTGCAAAAACTGAGCAACCAAGAAAATTTGATTCCTCCTTTTGAAATGTCAGGACTTACTTAAATCTATCCCAAAGTAACTATCCAATTTTGCCCTAGACAAATTCATAGAATTTTTATTACCGAAGAGTGAAAGCTCCTTTTAGTATAGCTACATCCTCTAACCACCACCTAATTCCACATTATTTTCCATATTTTTTCTGGAGCTGCCAAATTCTGAAGAATGGAGAAGTTCCAAGGGTGAGGATAAATGTTCAAAAGAAATGTAAAGTAAAAATGTCCTGGGGGGAATGTTTTAAGCATGGATGCCTTACATGGAACCAGCTACTACTTAATCTAGAGAATTTTCAGTAATAGGCAACCTTTGCAAACTTCTATAGATGGAGTAAATGAAATGCTTTGGCACTGATGCAAAGGGAATGTTGAGCTCTCAATTTTCTCTGTGCTGCATTGTTTTCTTGTCCTCATTAAACACGTTATTAGTAGACAGGTTTTATACTTATATTTGCCAAGGATGACAAATTGGTATTTATATATGCAAGAGACTTGACAGGCACCTATTAGGGAGTCTTCATGTCTATCACTGTTCACATTTCTGTAACATTTATATTCTCCAGAATTTGTTTGAATTCATTGACTATAATAGCTAATAGTACTGGCAGTGAGATGCCAGACCTTGCATTTTGGCTGTATTATTTCTAATGCTCCCAACAATCCTAAAACTTAAATGTTATAAATCTTCATGTTTGGCTGAGGAAGTGGAGTTGGAGAACTACTGTGATCAATGTCAAAAATGTGCCCAGTGGCAAAGGAAATGAAGATTTAAACTTGGGTCTATGTAATGACAAATGCCTACTTTTATACCCACATCATAATTCTTCCCAAGCATCAGCAGGATCATTATTCAGGGAGAGGCTAAACTTTATTGAGTTCCAATCACATTTTGCCACTTGTCAGGCCCATGGATGTTAGATTGTGTACTTCATTAAAGCATGGGCATATCTATTTTGCCCTTCAATATTCACTCTGTATTCAGCCTTGTGCCTGGAGCCAAGTGACTATGAAATAAACATTGTTTTTGGAATGAGTAAATAAATAAAATAATAAATTGGGTTCCTATATCTGTCAATTGAGAAGGTTCGGGATTCAGACTGGGCTGAGTTCCCAATTCTGTTCATAGTTTTCTAACTAAATGAACTTGGAAAAGACATTCTACTAGATCTCAGTTGTCTAAGCTGCATAAAAGGAATGATTTAGAAGATCAATTGAAAGATAACTATATAGCATTTAATGAATTCACTGTAAATATTTATTGCTATAGTTGTGATATAATTTTCAAAGTACTAAAAAGTTATTTCTTATCTAGATTTAAGAATAAATCTTTCTATCTGCTCTCTGGTGCCTAATATCTGGCAATAATTTTTACATATTTTGATTTTTTGGTCCCACTCTAAAAATATATTTTATGTCAAAGCCTTATATATACATCTATAAAATTATCATTAAAGCTAAAGCATAATTGTCATGAAACAGTACTTACATCTGTATTATGCATGTCAAGGTTTTTTTTCTGTTTTAATATATTCAAATAAAATATTGTTTATGACCCACTAAACTAATTCTAAGATCCACATTATATTTGAAACTCACATTTTTTTTTTTAAGATTTTATTTCATTATTTTTTAGAAAGAGGGAAAGGGAGAGAGTCAGAGAGAGGGAGAGAGACATCAATGTATGGTTGCGTTTCACCTGCCTCCAGCCACAGACCTGACTGGAGACCTGGTTTGCAGCCTGGTTATGTGCCCTGGCTGGGGAATCGAACCTGCGACCTTTGGGTTTGCAGTCTGGTGCCTTAACCACCATGCTACCAGCCAGGGCCTGAAACTCACTTTTTGAAAAATACTGTCTTATGGGAAAGTATCCCTCTGACAAACTCCTTTATGCCGTATATTATTGTAACATTCTTTGAGTAAAAGCATGATGTTAGATCCTGAAGGGGGTGCAGAATATGTGTGTATCCATGTGCTTGTGGTTGGGGCTGACAGTGATGTAGAAATAGAACTGATTAGTCTATTTATCAGCTATCTATCTATTTATCTATCATTTATCATCTATCTCTATCATATGTCATCTTAGTTTGCTCAGGCTGCTATCACAGAATAGCATAGATTAGGTGGCTTCCACAATATTCATTTATTTCTCACAATTCTGGTGGCTGGAAAGTCTAAGATCAAGGCACCATCAGAGTCCTTGTGCACTGGGAGTTTGTTTTCTGGTTCATAGACAAACATTTTCTCTGTATGTCCTCACATGAGAGAAGGGTCAAGAAAGCTCCTTAGTGTGTCCTGTACAAGGATGCCCTTTACAGTCCCATTCAAGACCTTATTACTTCTCAGCTGTCCCACTTCCAAATGCAGAAAACAAATTGTAGTTTTTGATCTCAACATGTGAATTTGGGGAGGATGTCTATCCATCTATTCTCAGTCTCTTCATCCACCTCGATTTACCTAAATTTATTCAGCTACCTACCTATTATCTTATCTATAAATAATTGAGTATAACACTCTTATATGTTTTTTAATATCAATGTTAGAATTGTTTACATAAATTCTGTGTAGTCAGTGACTATAGAGACTTCTGAAGATCTGATGAGCTAATATATAAATGCTGACAGTAACAGATCAGTGAATAGTAAAAACTATGCTTTTTCTTTGTATTTTTAAATAAATGAGTTTATAATTTTCTATAATCTGTTATATTAAATATGTGCAATCTATTTTAAACCAAATACTTGAAATTATTTATGAGTTTTATACATTACCAATCATTTAACTTCTAACTTTATAAATATAGAGGATTTAGTTCTAAATCAAACATACCATAATGTCAAGATATGTGAAAATAACTCAAATATGTTTAGGAATTCTAAACCTTAGAAGAGTCAGATGTTAGGAAAGTGCCATAATATATCAAACCACTCTTCTGTTGAGTAGTATTTAGGATTTTTCAAACCTTTTTATGTTATTCAATTCTTACTGGAATTAATTACATTATCAGTCATCTCATTTGCTTATAAGTAATGCATGATTTTCTGTTTTTGCTAAATATTTCCAAATGGTTCTCTATAGAGTGTGTGAATTTTACTTTCACCAGGAATATAAATGCCTGTTTCTATACATAACCCTCAATACTATGAATTATCAAAATCTTCTATTTGGCAATTGAACAGATTAAAATTGGCATGTCAGTGTAATTTAATTTGATTATTTTCTGTTTCTGAAAGAGATCAAATATTTTTCCATATTTTTAAGAATTATTTGCATTTGTGTGTGTGTATGAACTCTCTTATATTTTATTGACTTTGATTTTTTTCTCTTTTTTAAAATTTTATTTACTGTTGTTTTATTACAGTTGTCTCATATTTTCCCCATTGCTCTCACCTGTCTGTCTACCTCATCCCCTTTCCCACAGTCAATTCCCTCCCTGTTTTCCTTGTCCATGGGTCATTTATACTATTTCCTTGACTAAACCCTTCCACTTTTTATCCCCTTTTCATCCTCCACTGTCCCCTCTGGTCATTATCAGTCTATTCCTTATTTCCATATCTCTGTTTTTATTTTGCTCATTTGTTCATCTTGCTCATTAAGTTCCTTTCTTAAGTGAAATCATATAATATTTGTCTTTTGCTGCCTGGTTTATTTCACTAAGCATTATACTCTCCAGTTTCACCCATGATGTTGCAAAGGGTAGGATTTCCTTCTTTCTTTCTGCTGTGTAGTATCCCATTATATAAATATATCACAGTTTTTTTTAATGCACTCACTCTCTGATGGACACTTAGGCTGTCTCCAGTACTGGGGTATTATAGATAGTGCTGCTATGAACATAGAGTTGCATAGGTTCTTTTAAATCAATGTTTCAGGATTCTTCAGGTATAATCCTAGCAGTAGAATCACTGGATCAAAAGGAAGTTATGTTTTAGTTTTCTGAGAAAATTCCATACCTTTTTCCATAGTGGCTGCACCAGTCTGCATTCCGACCAACAGTGCATGAGGGTTCCCTTGCTTCTAAACACTTACCAGCACTCATTGTTTGATGATTTGTTAATGATGATCATTCTAACAGGTGTGGAGTGGTATCTCATTGTGGTTTTAATTTGCATCTCTGATGGCTAGTGATGTTGAGCATTCTTTCATATGCCTCTGGGCTCTTTGTATGTACTCCTCAGAGAAGTATCTGTTCAATCATTTTGTCCATTTTTTAATTGAATTGTCTATCTTCCTGGTGTTGAGTTGTATAAGGTTTTTTTTTTTTTTTTTTTTTAATTTTGTTTATTATTTTTAGAGAGGGAGGAAGGGAGAGTGGCAGAGAGGGAGAAAGAGCAATGTATGGTTGCCTTTCACCTGCCTCCAGCTAAGGACCTGGCTGGAGACCTGGCTTGCAACCTGGTTATGTGCCCTGGCTGGGAATTGAACCAGCAACCTTTGGGTTCGCAGGCTGGCACCTTATCCACTGTGCCACCAGCCGGGGCTATAAGTTCTTTATATATTTCGGAGAGCAAACCCTTGTCTGAGGTATCATTAGCAAATATTTTTTTCCCATACAGTTGATTTCCTTTTAATTTTGCTGATGTTTTCTTTAGCTGAACAGAAACTTTTTAGCTTGATGTAGTCCCATTTATTTATTCTTTCCTTTATTTCCTTTGCCCTCAGAGATATATTGGTGAAAATATTGTTGCATTGGATATCTGAACTATGTTTTCCTCTAGGACTTTCATGGTAGCACAGCTTATGTTTAAGTCTTTTGTCCATCTTGTGTTTATTCTGATGTATGATGTAAGTTGGTGGTCTAGTTACTCTTTTTATTTTTTTTATATGTCCCTGTCCAGTTCTTCCAGCACCACTTGTCGAAAAGGCTGTTTTTGTGCTCCTACCCCCTTTATCAAATGTTAATTGACCATAGAGACCTGGATTTATTCCTGGACTTTCTATTCTGTTCCATTGATCTATATGTCTATTCTTATGCCAGTACCAGACTGTTTTCATTACAGTGGTCTTGTAATATAGTTTGATATCTGGTATTGTGATTCCTCATATTTTGTTCTTCTTTGTCAAAATTACTGAGGCTGTTCAGGGTTGTTTTAGGTTTCATATAAATTTCTGAAATATTTGTTCTAAACTGTGAAATATGTCATTGGCATTTTAATAGATATTGCATTGAAACTATAAATTGCTTTGGGTAGAATGGACATTTTAATTATGTTAACTTTTCTCATCTGTGAACATGATATATGCTTCCATTTATTTGTATCTTCCTTAATTCTTCAGTGTTCTATAGTTTTTTGAGTACAGGTGTTTTAACTCCTTGGTTAAGTTTTTTCCTAGGTACGTTTTTTTTCTTGTTTGTATAGTATATACAACTTTTTTCTGGTTTCTATTTCTGCTATTTCATTGTTTTTGTACAAGAATGCCTTCAATTTCTGAATATTTTGCCAAATTCACTTAGTAGGTTGAGTAGTTTTTGGTGGTGTCTATAGGGTTTTCTATGTATTCTATCACAGCATTTGCAAATAATGACAATTATTTGCAGATAATATATACACATTCACTTCCCATTAAAGGTATTTTTTCAATCACACATTGTTTTATTTGTCTAATCAAAGGAAGGATACCTGCTTATCACAAATGACAGTGCTTTTGCTGGCTTGGAGCCCTGAGAAGCATTGGCTCCAGGCCTATTGTAGCACTCTGAAAAGCAACGACCAACCAATGTCCTGAGTGACAGTTTTACAAGAAAAGTGAAGGCTTTCCTATATCACTGGTTCTTAAATCACAGCCTATTGTAAAAGATCAAGTGTAGGATGGAAAAATTAAATTATTTAAGGCAATTTTGTGGGAATGGAGAGGATGATGTGACCCAGACATGGAACCTTCTTGTGGTTTGACTTTATACAAAGATAGAGCTGGGGAGGAGTTTCTTGAGGAATGGATTCTTATAAAATATCCAATCTTGGGACATTTTTAAAAGTCAAGCTTTGACTAGAGTATAGCAAACAGTGGATACTTTAGATACATTTTCTTTAAAATTCTAAGACAATGAAGAGGTCACAGAGACTTTATAATGGGAATTAGGCAGTTTATGTGGAACATGACACATATTTTCCCAGAAAATTGGCAAGAATTTGGAGAAATATAAAGAGAAAATTCATCAGGCTTAGGGAGATGGAAACTGCCTCAGAGGATAACCTATAAATGGCAGAACTATTTATTTTATGACTATCAATTGGTTTCAACCAAATGTTAAATATAAAATTAATTCCTCCTTAATCAGGGTACTCAATATATAGGTTAGCCCTTGCTCACTTAGCTTGGGAGGATGTTTCTTCCTTAACTTTTATTTTTAATTTCCATATAACAGAGAAGATACTAGCAGCTTGTTAGATGAACATGGTGAAAGTAAATGGGCTAGATAACTTACATGAGGACCTTTGAAATATTCAAAATGTACAGAATTGAGTTATCTTAGTTTGAAATGTGTTTTCTAAATGACACTTCTGGACATTTTAACTCTTGCTTAGGGTATGCATATTACCTTCCATAGGATTATTGTGAATATTAAATGAAATTCAGTATTTTATATATTTTGTTTGTGATAGGTTTTACTATTAGTTCACATTTCCCAATAATGTATATATTAAGGTGTGATATGTTACCTCTTAACACTAAAAAGAATAATAGTGAAATATCACAAGCTAAGTATTTAATATAAACCTATACAAAACCAGGGGGTTCCTTTTTCTGGTAGGAGGTGTTATAACGCTTCCAGATAAGTCTTTAAATTGATGGAGTATTAACTCTGACTGCCTGGTGCCCTAGTATTATTTTTGTTCACCCAATGAAAAGGCCATTTACTCATATTTTTAGTATAAAATAAGTGGATTCAGGTCCCTCTCCTGGAAAGTATACCTGTGGCATGCCTAGCAGAGACCAAAATATCTTTTCATGAGGATAAAGTTAAATTCAAGAATCTATGTGTTTGCCCTGGCTGGTTGCACAGTGGATAAGGCACTGACCTGCGACAAAAGTTGCTAGTTCAATTCCCAGCCATGGCATACATAAGCAGTTTGCAAGCCAGGTGTCCAGCCAGCAATGTAGCTGGAGGCAGGTGAAAGGCAACCATACACTGATGTCTCTCTCCCTGTCCCTCTCTCTAAAAATAATAAATAAAATCTTTAAAATGATTAAAAAAAAAAAAGAATCTATGTTTTGGTGTACAAAAATACTTTTGATGTTTGAATATTGACTTTGTATCCTGCTATTTGGCCAAATTCACTTATTAGGTTGAGTAGATTTTTGATGGAGTCTGTAGGGTTTTTAATGTATACTATCATATTGTCTGAAAATAACGACAGTTTTTACCTCCTCTTTTCCAATTTGTGTGCCTTTTATTTATTTATTTATTTCTTATCTTTCACCTGCCTCCAGCTTTGGACCTGGCTGGAGACCTGGTTTGCAACTTGGTTATGTGCCCTGGCAAGGAATCAAACCAACAAGCTTTGGGGTTGCAGGCTGGTGCCTTATTCACTGTTTCACCAGCCAGGGCCTGAAAACATTTTAAGTACTTCATCTTTTCTTCACTTACTTGAATGCTGTCTGTATCATACACTAGACAATAATACATATTTGAGTCTATTTCTTGACTCTCTAATCATTGACCTTCTGTTTATTTGATAGCATTATACTGCTTAGTTATTAAAACTATGGATATGTTGCAGTATTTGGTAGCATTATACATCTGAACACCGATATATATATATATTTTTTCAGTTTTCAAATCATTCTTGTTTCTTCTTTCATATAAAATTTATAATTGACTTGCTTACTTTCCACCTAAGAGTTGGTTTTGTATGGTATTTATCTCATGATGAACTGGTGGAGTAATTTAGGGAGAGCAGACATCACTATATTATAATATTGAATTTCCCTGTTCAAACACTCTGTATCCCTGCTTGTCTGTCTAATCATCTTTGGGTACCTCAGGAACATTTAAAAATTATCTTTCTATAGATCTTGACACTTCTTGTTAGATGTATTTTTAAGTATGGTTTTCTATTGTATTGCTCTTCTGAGTGGTGTTTCTTATTTTATTATGTCTTTTAACTGAATACTATTTGTGTATATGAAAGCTATTAATTTTATATATAATAATTATGCCTACAACTTTACAAACATATTTTATTATTGGTCATAGTTTTTCTGGATCATTCTCTGAGTTTCAAAGTATACATATCTATTATTAGCTTCTTTTATTCTATAGGTGTTTTCCAGTTTTCTAATTTGTTGGCTGATATTTCCAAAAATACTAAATAGTATTTATAGCTATCATTATTTAACTCAGGATTATTTATCTAGTTTTTTTACGTAAAATGTCCTTTGAATTTGATATACATATGAGGTCTGTCCTGAAAATGTCCAGCCACTATTAGTATAACAAGAGCTGTTTTTGTGACCTCAATGTAACCTAACAGCCAAGGAGAGTGGATTGGAATGTGCATGTGTGACCAATGACAACTTAATGTACTAGTCAGTGGGGGTGATATACACCATGGAGGGTATGGTGTGCTGCATGGCTGTTGCATTGAAAGTGACTGACCTGGTAGAGCAATGAATTTATATTAAATTTTGTATTAAGCTTGAACATTCCTCTGCAGAAACTATTTGGATGATTCAGAAGACTTTTGGGGACTATGCAATACATGTAGCACAAATAAAAATGTGGCACAAATGCTTCAGAGATGGTTAAGGATATGTTGAAAGTGATCCATGTTCTGGAAGGCCTTGAACAAACATACCTGAGAAGGGTGAATGGGTATAGGCTGCAATCAATGAAAACTGGAGAAATGTGTGAGGTCCTAAAATGACTACTTTAAAGGGTACTGAGACACTGTTGTCCTATGTACAATGTTTCTTGTATCTTAAATCTTCTTCAATAAAGTCTGTTTTTCCATAGTATGTGGCTGGATACTTTCTGGACAGATCTTGTATATTTGGATATGAGTTTGACTTATGCCAAGAGTTCTCTCCTATATGTTTATGTGCATAAAGCAACTAGCAAAGTGCTTGACACATGGTAAGTGCTCAATTATATCATTCTACTTTTCCCTAAATTTCCTATAAATAAAGTTGTGGAAATTATGTTTCATAGTTGTTAAAATGACTTGCCTGGATCACACATTTAGAATGTAGTAGCACCAGATTACCAACTTGGGATTTCTCATTGAGACCAAAGCTTTTTCCGCTAGTAGATATTTATAAGCTCTGGTCTACGTATGTGGATAGAGAAATTTATGAACTTTGAATTGGAATTTAAGCATTTCCTTGATTTATGAATATGGACAACAGATTATTATGTTATCTATTCCTCTGATTTTGTCACAAATAGGAATATGAATAATTTTATAGCACTCTAAAGATGTTACACATATCTTGATATATCAGGTGTGCTTACCGCTATTTTGAAATTGAATCAGCCATTAGACCTGCTGCTTGAACTTATTATTTAAGACAATAGCAAATATTTATGATTTATTTTTATAAAATCTGTTCTTTTCAGTGCTATGCATTTATCTTATGCACTTAAAGTATTATTATGAGAAAGGAGTCCATTGGCTTTACCAGAGAGTCAAAGAGATTAATACTACAAAACAGTGAAGAACTCTAGCTAAACAGTTCTATGATTGTATGGGCCTCTTATTCTATTCTCTATTATTCACTACATTTTCACATGGAACATATTATGAAATATATATTCCCAACATCTCATTCTAAGGACATTTGATACATCCACACTTGATAGTAGCTGGTGCCAAATTCAGTGAAGTCTTCAGCTGGCAGTATAACCAGATGGATTTTAATTGCTCAGTGCAGGGATAATTTTCTCCAAGAAATTCTACACGTGTCAATGCAGCCCTAGTCGCAAGGCCTGCTTCCTTGCCAACCTTTTCAAGCCTGCTGCAAAAGATGCTTTTCAAAGGGATCCTGTGACAGCATTAAGAGAATTTAGTCAAGTCCTTGCTGGATTGGGGTAGAAGTGAAATAAATAGCCAGGGCTCTAGGGAAAAGCTGCAGACAATGCTCTCCCGCTGCTCAGCGTGTTATCTGTGCGCCCACAGCCCTTCCAAAGAATGCACTGCATTCAATCTAATCTGATGCCTCCCTCTGGGGAGGTCAGGGGAAATGGGAAGAAGATCAGAGGGTTGATGGACTGGGATAAATTCCACCTTCCTTTAGAATGCCCACATTTTCCCTCCACATAGTCCTGGCATGTTTTCTGTTTCTTGCATTTGGAGTAATTTTTGGTGTCCTGAGAGTCAAAACCATGGAATCTTTAAACTTTAGAATATGTGAAGAGTACTGATATGTAAAAATGTTTATGAAAGTGGAATCACATTATTATCAAACAGGAAGAGACCAAGAGTAGTAATCATTTCCATTATCTACAGCTTAATTCCATAGATTAGGATGCTTAATTTGTATTTTAAAATAAATAGAATGAGCATTTCTTAGGGCCTATTTAGGAATTTATACTTAGTAAAATGCTTGGATCCATTAGATTATTTTATTTTTATTACCACTTAGTACTTCTATTTTGCATATGAGGAAATTGAGTCTCAGAGTGGTTAAATAACTTAATCAAGGTCACAGTTATTAAGAAATAGAGCTGTGCCTTCACCTCAGTTTTGTTTGTTTATTTGTTTTAATTTTTATCTTTTTGTTACTTACCTCTGCAGATTACAACTGTACTACATTTTCAGAAAAGGGAAAAACATATTTTGTGGCACAATCTTGGAATGCTTCTTGACCTTATAGAGATAAGTCAGAGTTGCAACAATAAATGAGAATGAGTTTTTAAAAAGAGAACAATACTCCTAGAAGCATTTCTCAGGAATAACTATACAAAACAAAATTCCTCATTTTAACCTTAAAGCAAGTATTCTACTTTGTTGTAACTTTCTCTTCATACCTCAATCAAATTAAATTGGTTTTCTACATAGCAATTTAGAGAAATATCAGGTCCACTGGGATCAAGTAAAAAACAGATGTGAAATAATATGCATTTTTGATATGCCCTCAAGGGTTGTGACATTTCCAATTTAGTGATACTCTGGGTAAAGAAAACATATATCTGAGCATAAAACCAAAGCTCTGCCTCACAATATGGCTTCTGGAATAAGCCTATTTAGGTAGGTAGAGAACTTCATGGATTATCTTGTATGGAAATTTGCAAACCTTGGAACTTTTTATACAATTGATCATTTAAGACAGCCAGTTATTTTCCTGCTTGGGGAACAGCTGGCTGTGAGAAATATTGCAACATTAACTCACTTACTTATCCATACCT
Organism: Noctilio leporinus; assembly: GCA_004026585.1. Classification (NCBI taxonomy): domain Eukaryota; kingdom Metazoa; phylum Chordata; class Mammalia; order Chiroptera; family Noctilionidae; genus Noctilio; species Noctilio leporinus. Next base: position 63,171 of record PVIW01001499.1, on the reverse strand, counting down.
TTCCTTTATAAATAATGTTATCCTGTCAGAGAATTTGGTGTGACAAATGCTATTTCAGCTTTTCCTCAAATATAGGTATTAATAAAATGAAATGGTGCTAAGAGAAACAGATCATCTTTCTCACATACCTGATACAAGATTCATTTAGTCATGCATTAAAAAGAAAATTACTAAGTGACCCTGCTCATGGTACCTAGGCATTTTGAAGGGCGCAGGGAGGTTAGAACAAAGTTTCTAATGCAAACTATTAATATTTCAATTTTGTGTTTGTTGTGTTGCCTATATTTTAATTGATTGTTTACTTGTTTTAACTAAGTATTAAACACTACAGACATATTAAGCCTATATGGACACTTTTTTGGGTGGGGGATTCCCTGCAGTTTGGATACTGATTAACACAGGGGATGCAACTATGAGTATGAAATGAGGAGCAAAACATTTGAAAGTTATATGCATATTGTTTCATTACTTACACTTACAATAATGGTGGTAATAGTTACTATAATTGATATTGTGCTAGGTTTCTATTAGGAAGTATACTCTCCTTTCTCAGCCAAGGGCCAAAAATAATCATAACATCTACTGTCTATGCATAATAAACCATACATGAATGAGTAAGAAAATTTCATTAGGGTTCACACCTAGGTGGACAGACAATTCCATGACTTGGTGACAGAACAAAGTATGTCTCTTCTGTAATTATTTAAAGGTAATATATTTGGGGGGAGGGAGCCACACTGTCAGGCAGAGATTAAAAGACCTACTTTTCTCATAAAAAAATAAGTGGATTGGATGGGAAGTAGTGATTGCCCTTCCATTCCATCTGGATTCCTGAACCTACCTAGGGAGGAAAATACTACCATGTTTCCTGCATATTAAAATAGTTCAGCATTTGTTTTCTAGCTATCTTACTGGGCTCTTTGAAAGACACCAATTATTCAGCAACCTAGTTGTAAGAACTAGAAACTTGCATTACAATTACCAAAAATATTAAATATCTAAAATTTAATAATTTCTATTTATCACTTCATCTATGCCAGGTAATATGAAAGGTTGCTACTTAATATGTTACTTAATTTAATTCTCACAATAATATTATAAAAGTGCTATTAATTTCATTTTCATTTTAAGAATGAAGAAATTAATGTTTGTTGAGGTCATGTGACTTGTTCAACGATATTAACTTTAACTCCAAAGCTTTGATGGTATTTATACTAATATTAACAGTATCTTACCCTGTCTTCAAAAAATTATTTTTCCTTTTTTTTAATATTTATTTTATTTATTTCATTTTTTAAAAGATTTTATTTACTATTCTTAGAGAGGCAGAGAGGGAGAGAAACATCCATGCATGGTTGCCTTTCACCTGCCTCCAGCTACAGAGCTGGCTGGAGACCTGGCTTGCAACCTGGTTATGTGTGCCCTGGCTGGGAATCAAACCAGTGACCTTTGGGTTCTCAGGCCAGCACCTTATCCACTGTGCCACCAGCAAGGGCAAAACATGTTTCTTAAACTATGAAACATTCCGTGTTGTACCTTTTCTCCTTAACTTGCAGGCCTAATGGGAACCTTCACAGAAGCTTTGTAAGTTCTGCATTCCAGTCTCCTGGCAAAGCTCCAGCCTTGCCTCTGGCCCTACCCACTGCTGACTGTCTCACTTTTTATAGAGACTAGAGACACGGATTGGCCCCTCCAGTGCCAACCCTTACAGCAGTGACTCCTCTATCTCTTTTTCAACAGATAGCTTGAAAGACAAATATTTAGAAGATTTTAGAAGGCCCTTCTTTGCCCCTGGTGCTAAACAAAAAAGTCAGCAAACATTTTCTGTGAGGAACCAGATGGTAAATATTTTAAGTTTGTCTGCCAGTTACTTTTTGTTTTTGTTGTTTTTATAATCCTTATTTAAAATTTATGAACCCGTTCATAGATCTTGAGTGTTACAACATTGGGCCATAGTTGGGCATATATTGGTCTAGAACCTAATACTTTTAAATGTATTTAAACCTATTTGTGAAAGAATTTTACATTGTTTAGATGAAATAAGGGCAAGTTTTATTGCAAGGCCACATTTATTAAAACTGTTTGAACAGTTCTAATAATAATAACAGTAATTAAAAAATTTGTTCTTTATTAGATCATAATGCTGTTTAAGCCATAACCCTGGATGTCTCCTCAGTTTTAAAACTCGACACTGAGCACCATCCTGAGTCACCTGACGTCACTCCATCCCCACCTTCTATCACCGAAAGTCCCTCTTCTTGCACAGTCTCCATCCCTCTGTTTGCTCTAGATTCTTACAGATTAGTATCATTGTATGTCTTTAATATTTTTTCCCTCCTCTGCTTTTCAGAATCTGTTCTTCCAAACCCAATGTGTAAATTGACACCACAAAGACTTTCAGGAACCAAGCTGAAAGAGAAAAGGTGCTTTCCAGGCAAATGGGAAAGGCTAAATTGGTGACTGCAGTGGGGTAGTCATGCTGGGGCAAAGAGGTGGCAGGGCCATGAAGGAGGGGGCAGGGGGCAGGGAAATGTGGTGAATGCTTTAACACTGTTGAATTTTATTTAGTCAGAAAAGCAATTATGAAATAATATATGTGTATTTTAATATGGACATTTATAAAATGTAGGAGAGATAACAACAACAAAAACTAGATGAAATCTTGCCCAGATAAAGCTCTTAGAGGAGATGGCACAATGCAAAGGGGATTCAGAGAATTAGAAAGATGTAGTTTCTAGTTGTGGCTTATCCCTACATAGCCAGCTCACCTTGGATAAGTTGTTTTCTTCCCTGTACTTCAATAATTTTGGATTATACAAACTATGTTTCCCCCACAGTGTTATTATTCTGTAAAAAGCAGAAGAAAAACCTTCTTTCCTTGGTTAGAATATTGGAGAGCCACGTTAAAAAAAAAAAAAAAAAAAAAGAAAAGAAAAGAAAAGAAAAGAATAGTTTTAATTTTATCAATATAAGTGAAACAGCAAGTTGTTGCTGAAATTCTATATACACATGCATTATTTTTTTTTTTCAGCTTCTAAAAATAATGTATAATTGTTAATGGAACAACCTGTGATGGGAGGTGAGGGATTTGCTATTATTGGAGCTATTTGAAGCAAGTCTAGACATGGCTATAACAGAGTCTGTAGAGTTATGTGAACTCACCACTGCAGAGCTTCATGTAGAATGGGTAAGGAGCCCTGAGGCATGTCTGCCAGTCTGCCTTCCCTATTGAAGAACACTTTATAGTCTTCAGATGGATGATTATCTCTCCTTTAGCAACTTGGCTTGAAGAAGGCATTGGCAACCTTTGCTATTCAGTTTCAGAAACTATTGGTCAAATCCATTAAAAAATAATTAAATTGGTTTTTAAAAATAAGGTTGAATTCTCTTTATGGTTGGTACTCTAGCCATTTATTTAATAAGATGATTTACCCATTTGCTTTTTTAACAAGTCTATCTTGGCGCTTTGTCTGTCTCAGAATAACAAAGATGAGTAAAATTGTTACTGGCCTATCATGTTAAGAAGGGCAGGGGATTGGTTTTATCTATCTAGTTATGCTTTTTCCCCATAAAATTGTGTTATATGGCAATGCTCAAAACTTATTAATTTTTTTTCTTGCCTTGAAGAGTTATAAGATTACAACATTAGACTAATAATTACTAATAATCCTAATTCCATGGGTGACTGTGTGGTATGAGCAAAGGGAAAATTACATTCAAAGATATGGAAATAGTTCAAAAGAAAGGATGGCTAAATCAATCTTGACAAAAGGCAATAGTGTAAACTTTAAAGATGGAGTATTGATCAAAGAAGAACTTTGAACAATACACAGGAGTTTCCCTGATGAGCAAGCAGAGGGCATTATTCTACCCAAATGAAGGAGCAGTGAGATCGCCTAAGGACCATGACAGTGGGGGAGGGGCAGTGAATGGTTCTGGAGTCTGAAGTATGTGAAGATCAGGCTAAGTTAGAGGGGAAGGAGGGTAAAGAAATGATCAATTTCTTTACTGAAAGGATCTCACTGACTATAAAGTGAGACATGGACAAGTGTTAGAGCAGTCAGATTCAAATAAGTGAGTTATTATGGTTCTAAAATAGCCCAAATGAGATATAATGGGTTTCTGAATTATGATGGTGGAAGTGGTAATAGATGCAGGAAAAGAAATATTTAGAATTAACACAATTTCTGAGTTTCTAGAGTTATGTTATACATTATATGTAGACATGAGAAAAACTGCAAGTGTATAGGCTCATATCTTGATGACTTAATAAAGAGTTTCATGCCATCTATTTTCCTGTACAGAATTTCAGCAACTGACCTCCACTTGCTGGGGAGGTTCTCTCAGAAGTAGGGGACTGTGAAAGGTTTGGAGCAGGTAAGCATTGGGACCAGAACTGTATTTTCAAAATAGAAATTACTAACAGCATTAAAATCAGATGGGGGTGGTAGGAGGTAGCTCATCAAGTTTGTCTCCATCAATTTAGAACAGGTGAATGGAAATCCATAAATATTTAATGGGAAGTAAATTTCAAGTTTGTGCTATGTAACTAATTGCCTATTCAATGATGACATATTTAAAGAATTACTACCTAAAAATAGGAGGCCCCAGGCCTCACTCTGCAGGGGAAATTCATTCTATTCTACAGACAGTGAGCCAAGGCTTGCCAGGTTGGGAAAGCTGCCTACAGTAAATTTATACAGGATTATTCAGGGAAAAGAGATCAAGTTCATTTTAAACTCTTGGTAAAGAATATAGTACAGTGGAAATAAGGGAAAGACGCCAAGGAAGAAAGGCAGAAACAGATTTGAACCTGTCTGCTAAACTTAGACTGGGTTAACGACATTACTTTCTCCAGTGATAAACAAGAACAAGCAAATGAGGAAAACCTATTATGCCAATTATGGCTACATTCATCCAGCTCATTGGTATGCACAGAAACGTAGTGATGTTAAAAGATAATTACTAAATCATGAAAAGTATTGCACTAGGAAGTTTATAAATCTTTCAGAGAAGATTGTTTTTAAATGGGGGCTTGTTGTCAGTACTTCTTGTGAAACCTAGAAGTCTGTTGCGGATTCTCATACTCTGTCCCAGTTACACAGTGGCACCATTGAGTCCATGGAAATTCATTTGAATAGAAATATATTGCATCAACTTTAATAGCAATTCCTTTAAGATTGGACTAATTGTTGGCTATCCATGAGTTCTATCGTTTTACATATGATGAATTTGTTTCCAGAAGCAGAAAGGTGTCACAATGGAACATACCTGGAGTTCAAGTGATGAGCTAGTAGAATTGGGAGCCTTTGTGCTGCTTGTCTATATTCTTTGTATTTGAAATCCCTATTTTAAAAAAGGAAAAATATTAGTAGTAACGTTGGTTTTGGAGTCTTGTGAGGATTATTAAGAAAGCAGATCGCTGGTTTGATTCCCCAGCCAGAGCATGTAACTAGGTTGCAAGTCTGGTCTCCAGCCAGGTCTATGACTGGGAGGCAGGTGAAGGGCAACCATACATTGAAAAAAAAAAGAAAGAAAGCAGAATTCAACCTTATACATTTGAAGATCTAATGGGCTTTATTAAGTGATTCATGAATTGGGCAGCAACCTATGTAGCAACTAGAAGGGCATTCATCAGGGTTGTATAAAATAGAAAGCTTTTATAAAGCAAAAGGTGGGGGGCAAGGGAGTATCAACAACAACAACAAAAAAACAGAAATATTATTTTGGGGCAGAAACATTTTTGCGGGGAGAAAAATAATGTAAGGTTTTTCTCATAAGGTAGATTGCCTCTTATCTGTGGGGTGTTTGAGGGCCCTAACACAGATTACCCTCCTGGATTTAGCCTGAAAATATCTTCCTCGTTGATTGGGATTATATTTCTGGAAGAGGTTGAAGCTACAATTAGATCAGGTATTAAATCTGGATTTAGTATCACAAACTTTTAATGCAGGTAATGTCACTGGGGGCCTGTTCTGTGGCTGATGGTGGTGATGTGTGTGTGTGTGTATGTGTGTGTGTCTTAATAGGATAAACTATGATAGTAAGTGAAAAACATACCTAGTAGGCATTTAATAAATAGTGCAAGAATAGCAATCATACATTTAATATAAAAATTAACTAAATTTAATGAGCATAAAAAAATCCAGTTAATAAAAATGACAACTACTTTTTTAGAAGACCAATATTATACTTCAAATGAATGTTAACATCAGGTTTTAAAATTATTATTCACAAACATAACCAAGAGTTTAATCAACATCAAGCTAGACTATCATTTTTAGAGGCAAGGAGATTAATTTGGTGGGAAAGAAGTTATGGAAAATAACTCTAGTTAAAATGTATGCATTTCTTCTGAAAAGGACTCTGTAATTAAAGTTAAGAGAAGGTTCTGATTCATAAAGTTCTCTCTCAGTTAAAATGTACATGTTTGGCACTCCATCATTTCACAGGTCTCTTCAGTTTAGGAGCCTTGTCCTCTCAGATGTGATTGTCTCCAATATGTCTTCTTGTGAATGATACAGCACACTGAAATGTGGTCAATCCTCCTATACTGTTCTTCTGTAGAAGCACAAAAACATACTTTTACACCATGTGGGTATGGAGAGGGTGGGGTTATTAAATAATTAAAAATAAAAACACACACAGAAAAATCACTTCTGCTAGAATTACTTTAAAAACCAGTACATTAAGGTATGTACTTTTTAAATTTTTTTGGTATTTAGACTGTTTTAAAGTTTATACACGTATTTTTTATTGTTTGAACAAAAATGTGCTCAGTATCTAACATGTGCCAGGCTCCATATTTAACTATACAAAAAATAAACTTACCATTTCTTCTATTTTAATCATAAACAATGCCCATAAAATATTATTGCTGTAACTGATATAATAATTTTGTTAATATATATAATTTAATTTTTATAACAGTCTAACATATAATGAAGTGGATAAATATTTGTTAAATCATCAAAAATAAAATACAAAAATATTTGGTTTATATTGTAGCCTGAGTTCTGGATGAAAATTTTTTTACAATTTCCTTCAGTAATTGTGATCCAATTCAGATAAAAGATTAAAATTTATAGTATTTTTGAAGCCTTTGAGTTATAATCTGAGAAATAAAAGAGTTGTTCAAGTTGGAAGTGTAAGTGTGTAATTAACATAAAAATTAAAATTTATCTAGAGAAAAATAATTTTATCTTTATTTCTGAAGATTTTTTTTCACAAACAGAACACAGATTTGAATATACAGTACATTAACTCATGAAACTAATTACAAAGCACATAATGAAATAAAACACATGAGCAGGAATCATCATGGCTCAAAGTGAATGAATGGGTACAACAACAGAATAGAATAAGCTAAAATAAGAACTGGGGAATATAGTAGATTGAAAAAAATATTGTACAAAATACAGTACAAAGACCAAATGCATAGAAACTAAGAAAGAATGGTTTAAAAAAATGAAGGATAGAAGGAAAAGAACCAATATGTTTTATTGAAGCTCCAGAAGTGGAGAATAGAAAGAACAAGGAAAAGAAAATAACTAAACCAATAATGGTACATGATTTAAAAAATTGATTAAAGACATGAATTTTTTACCTTTAGGAAGACCAATAAATCACAAACAGAATAAAAGGAAATGTACAACAGGGCACATTGTAGGGAAACTGCAATGCACCAAAAAAAAATAAATCTTACATGGTTGGTTGGTCATGAAAAACTCATGTTTTCAAGCCCAATATTTGACCAATAACAAGTTAACTCATGCTTACATTTGCATTAGCTTTAGTATAAAATTGCTGGTCAACAATGTATAAAAAGTAAGAGAAAAGTTAGGTTACTTAAGATAAAATGATAGTATTAAATTTGACTTCTCACTGACAACAATGAAAGCCAGAAAAAGAAAATGTGACTTTCAAAATGCTCTGTGAAAAAATGTTCATGAGCTAAACCATTATTCAAAAATAAAAGTACTCCCCTGGCTGGTAGCACAGTGGATAAGGTGCTGGCCTGCAAACCCAAAGGTCGCAGGTTCGATTCCCCAGCCAGGGCACATAACCAGGTTGCAAACCAGGTCTCTAGTCAGGTCTGTGGCTGGAGGCAGGTGAAAAGCAACCATACATTGATGTCTCTCTCCCTCTCTGCCTCTCTCCCTTCCCCTCTTTCTAAAAATAATGAAATAAAAACTTTAAAAAAATAAAATAAAAATAAATAAAAGTAAAATAAAAATAATTTTGAACAAACAAAAAAACAAATCATTTCCTACCTACAGCCCTTCTACAAATACATTTTTAATCAATAAAATTTGATTAATGTATTCTGAATGCATAATTTCAGAAAAGATAATTGATGCCAGTAGAAATATGATGAATAAAGAAAATAGATAAGTTAGTTAATTGAAATTAACTATATAAAATAATAAATAAATATATTTCATTCTATGGTGGCAAAAAAACCCTATAGGAAATGAAGAATATCTAAAATGAGGAGGTAGTAATAATTAAATTAAATTATTGTAACAGTCTTAAGTTTTTCCAAAACATGTTGCATCTAAATATTTTAAACTTCAAATATGTATATTAAAATATAAAAGCTAATCTCAAAGAGAATAAAAATAGAATTTATGTTTCCCAACCAAGAGAGAAAAATGTGAAATTTTATTAACAGAATCTGTGCACAAAAAACAGCGAATGAGAAAAAGAAACATAGAGAAGGCAGAACTAATAAAAAGTGAAATATAATAAGGCAGGTATAATTTCATATATACCAATAAGCGGAAGTGAGAACATAATTTCTTGACTACTGAGCTAAGAAAGTTACAGTAGTTTTTTATGGAGAGTCAGGAGTCTATGAATCCTGCACCTGTATCTCTATCTCCCTGAGTTATTTATAGGCAATTCTTTCTGATTCATCTGTGTATCCAATTCTTGTTCAGGGCACATGCCTGAATTGTAGGCCAAGTTCTCAATTTGGGACACTTAAGAGGCAGCAGATCAATGTATAAATCTCCCTCTCCCTCACATCCATGTTTCCCTCCCTCTTTTCCTCTCTCTTTTCTCCTCTCTCTGAAAATAAATAAATGAAGTCTTTAGAAAAAGTTAAACCAGTCTTTTTTTAATCTTTGTATTTTTATCTTATCGTATCTTATTGTTGTTGTATTACATTAATCCCCGCCCCCCCTCCCCCCGCAGTTCTACCCTTTCCCATCCTCCCTATTCCCCACCACAGTCAATCCCATTTGTGGTCCCTGTCTGTGGGCCATTTGGAGAGTTTCATACTTAGTGAAATAAGCCAGTCAATGAAAGACAAATACCGCATGATATCACCCATTACAGGAAACTAAAGACAAAACAAACAACAAGCAAAACAGAGCTAGAGACATGAATACAAGGAAAAATGTACAGAGTGGAGGGGGAAGGGGGAGGGGGGAGAAGGAGAAGGAGGTAAACCAATCTTTAAATATTGATCGAAATCTTAATTAGATTTGACTGCTTTGTAAAAGGCAAAAACAATCTTTTGGTTCTAATTTTTTAAATGTCACATGCCTAGTAAATGGTGATGTCACCTATGTAAGACCTTTCCTACTGAGTTAAGGATTTCCAATGGACCTGTACCAAGATTTTATAACCATAACTGCTCTAGAAGTCATATTAGTAATAAAAATAATACAATGGAAATAACTCAAATTAACCTTTATTGAGCATTTACTGTACCTAAGATACTGTTAAATATACAGCATCTCTTTGAATACTAACATGTGTTTCATATGTAATTATACTTACTAATCCTCTTTTATAGATGAGGAGATACAACAGGCTTTAAGAGATTAAATGCTTCCTTAAGGTTATTATCTAATGAGTGAATAAGCAGAAATTCAAAGTCAGGTTTGTTTGTTTATTTTTTAAAGATTTTATTTATTATTTTCAGAGAAAGAGGAAGGGCGAGAGGCAGAGAGGGAGAGAAACATCAATGTATGTTTGCCTTTTACCTGCCTCCAACTATGGACCTGGCTGGAGACCTGGCTTGCAACCTGGTTATGTGCCCTGGCTGGGAATTGAACTAACAATCTTTGAGTTCATAGACTGGCACCTATCTACTCTGCCACCAGCCAGGACTCAAAGTCAGGTATTTTGACTTCAGTGTTCATGCTATACTGTGTCTCAGGCTTTTGCAAACATACTCTGGTTCAGTGAAAGTCCATTTGGCTGCTTTATTTTAATGAGTAAAGAACATTCAGACAATCAAAGAGAAATGGCATTTTATTTGCATAGTTGATGAGAAAAACAACAGCAAAAGAATCTATGATGTTTGTTTAAAATGCATATATTCTGTTGTTTTCTTCACTTGAGACAGACTCGTGATTGTCATGAAAAGACTACTCCCTTTTTTCTCAGCCCTTAGTTCTCTTTGAACGTCATTTGGAGATAAAAGCAACCTTAAAAACAAGCTTACTATGGAAGATCGAGAGTGGCATTTAATCATTTAATCAACAATTATTTTTTAGCAAATTCTTCTGTGTATGTAACCATGTTGGTGATAGAGAATGTAATGACCAAGTTCCTCTCCTGAAAAGGTGTATTGATTAGTTGAGGACTAAAATGGAAAGCAAGCAAGTAAATGCCAGTCACATAGCCAGCATTTAGTTGGATTTGTTGAATGAATGATTAAATGAAGAAGAGAGTTTTCTGGGGTACATTGGTTACTTACTGTCTTATCTATGTACCACAAACTGGGTGACTTAAAACAACAGAAATGTATTGTCATACATCTCTGGAGGCTACAATGTTGAAATCAAGCTGTAGGCAAGGACACCCTCTCCCTAAAGGCCCCAAGGCTACTGTTCCCTGGCTCTTTCTAGCTTCTGAGAGTCGCCAGGAGTCCTTGGTGTTTGTTGCCTTGGACAACAAACTCATGTCTCTTCCTCTGTCATCATGTAGTGATCTCTATGGGTAATTGTCCCTCCTAATTTCTATGTTTTTGGATGGGCACTGAATTAAGGTCTATTCTAATCAGTATTGACTTCCTATTACCTACAGAAAGTATTTCCAAATGAAGTCATATTCAAATACCAGGCATTAGGACTTGAACATAAGTTTTCTGGGGGCATGATTTAACACATATCAGGGGCCTATGGAAAAGTGTAGAGGCTTAGTTGACATTTGAAAAATTAGGTTTTACAAGGAAATGAAGGGGGATGAGGCCAGTGTTGCTGGTAGAGGGAAGTGCCTGGGAAGTGTTTATCTCATAAGGTAGTTAGGGATCCTGATTCTTAGCCCAAATGTCACCACTGTGAGAAGAGAGTAAGCCATATTTTGTTTTTGTTCTTACTGTTTCAGCTGATTCTCATCCCTTATTATAGTATATTTGGTTTTTTCACATGTAACAATTGGATGGGAAATTTATGGTGATGTTTTGGCATCAACTTTCATCAAACCTCATGAGCAGAAGAGAAGTTCTTGATACTCTGTTTCAAGTTCTGGGAATCAGAAAGAGCAGTGCTCGCACCTGCTAATAAGTTTACCAGCTTGAAAGCAGCAACATTATTGTCACTTTTCTTGGTATCTAATTATGCCAAACTGAAATGAATTATCTTTTGTAATTTTAAGTGGGAAACATTAAAAATGAATCAAGTGCAAAAAACACAAGTACAAAATAATGCAATAACACCAAAACAATTAACCTCCTTATATCAGTTGTAATATTGTAATTTTTTAACTTGAAAATTTTTGTGAGTGGTTTTCAAACATCTTTGACCTGAATGGCCATGTCTTTAGTTAATAAGAGAGATTATTGCCATAATATGTTTATTTAAAATACATAGGTCATCTGCCCAATAATACAAATTTTAAATTAGTCAAATAAGCTAAAAGTAAATCTATATTATGGAAGAGTAGTCTTCCATTAGAGCATGTTTTGATAAATAATTATTTTTTAAATGTAAATCCTCACCAGAGGATATGTTTATTGATTTTTAAAGAGAGAGAAATATTGATGTGAGAGAGAAACATGGATTGGTTGCCCCCTGTACACACCCCAACCAGAGATCAACCAGAGATCAAATCTAGGTACCTGCCCTGATCAGGAATTAAACCAACAACATTTTGGTGTACAGGATGAGGCTCTAACCAACTGAGCTACCTGGCCAGGGCTAAAACATGTTTTAAAAGAATATGTAATAATGGAGGAAATTGCCTATGATATATTGTTGGGATTTAAAACACTGTTTACAGTTTTTCTTAGTTTTGAAGTGATTTGTGCATGAAAAGAAATACTCCAAATAGCAAAATATTATAAATAAGGTATTGTTCCATATTTTTCAAATTCACTGCAAGAATACTTTGAACTTTAATAAATTTAAACATTTATAAGTACATTTGAAAATAAAGAAAATGGAAATTTAAGACAATTTTCAGCAAGGTCTAAACAGTGGTATGCTCATAAATATTTAATAGCCATTTTATTAAAGAAAATACATATATTGATTATAAATTTTACTGTTATGTATAACACAATTTACAAATAATAGTTTAACATAGAATACTCCTTATTGTAAATTGCATATAATCATTGATTTTCATGGAATACTGTCTTTGACATTTGCCAAAATCTTACATGTAGACAAATTATAATTGAAAAATGTATGTAGTTTTGATATCATTGCTAGTTAATATTTTGATTATATTAATTAGTAATGAAGAAATTAAACTAATTTTTTTAAAGATTTTATTTATTATTTTTAGAGATGGGGGAAGGGAGAGAGGCAGAGAGAGAGAGAGCAACTTCAACGTATGGTTGCCTTTCACCTGCCTCTAGCCACAGACCTGGCTGCAATCTAGTTATGTTGCCCTTGTTGGGCATTGAACCAGCGACCTTTGGGTTTGCAGGCTAGCACAGAAATGAAACTATTAAGACCTATGTGGTAAATCTATTAATTTATTAGTAAGAGAATGACTTCTGACTTAATAATGAATGTTAAATCTGAAAGAATTATTTCCTCCATGTATTGTGCTATTCATAAAGTAAGAGATGTAGACATGAAACTAGTTTGAATTTAATTTGCTTTATTAACATTTTCTTTAGCATTTTCCTAAATTTATGCAATCATACACACACACACATACACACACACACATATCACATTCCTAAATAGTAGACTGCTAACGCCTTTGGTGAAAATATTCTTACCACGCTGCCTTTTAAGTTATCACTATAACATTACTAAACATGAAACAGCATGTTTATACATATAAATTTACATATTTTTATATATTAATATTTTTCACTATACAGATACAATAGATGTAAATAACTTCCTGAGCACAGTTAAGAGTAGATTTTAGTAAAATTATTAAGTGATGAGTTTTGAGTACTTATTACTATATTTAATTTTAAATGTATAGAATTTAACATTAGCCTTGGCTGGTGACATTGTGTGTAGGCACCAGCCTGCAAACCCAAAGGTTACTGGTTCGATTCCCAGCCAGGGCACATAACCAGGTTGCAAGCCAGGTCTCCAGCCAGGTCTGTAGCTGGAGGCAGGTGAAAGGCAACCATACATTGATGTCTCTCTTTCTCTTTACCTCTCCCTCTTCCCCCATCTCTAAAAATAACAAATAAAATTAAAAAAATAATAATTTAATGTTAAATAATGGCATATATACATATATATATATATTTTTAAATTTTCTGACTCTCACAAGTTGGTATTAGCTGGCTGAACAACACTACCATTTAAGAGAACAAACACACAAATACAGATGTAGGAGTATAAACATAGGCAAATTTTACAACTACTCTACATTTAGTTTCCTTAATTAGAAGAGAATTGTGTAAACCAAAGATATTCAAACAATTGGTATGTATACATATTGTAAAAAATATCCCTTATACATTAATTTATTTTCAACTATAAATTCTCCTCATATAAAATTAAAATATAAACACACATGCACATAATATAGAAATAGTATAAATATCTGTGTATATATATATACACAGATATTTATACATATACATGTACATATATATGTTCTCTAAATTTTACAAAGTTGTTTATAAATATAGCTGAATATCTTTCATTGTAGATAATTAGTACAATAGGGAAAAAGAAACTAGAAATAGAAAGAAAAGAAAGGATAAGAGAAGAACAAACAAGAATCTGGTTTCTTATACTCTCTCTGGGTCTTTATTTTCTTATCTGTAGAACAGAGTAATAATAGTAGATAATGAAAATAATAGAAAATAATGGTTTATTTTTTAACATATACATTTTTATAAGAAACTTATTTTGGTATGTTATATGAAATTTGATTCTCAATTTTTAAAAATATTTTCATATATCCATATATTGACATTTCTTCTTTTCTGATTCATTTAAAATGTTGCTTTTATCACATAGACCTCTAAATATAATTTTATTTTTAACATTCTGTTGCATTTTATAACTATGCCAGCACCATATTCTCTATCCTAAACTTTGCCCTGTTTTGAAGCTTGTATAACTGGAGCACAGACTGGTACATTTAAGCCTTAAAGGCTAAAGAACAATGAAATTTATTAAAAATATTTTTTTTAGCCTCACCTAAGGCCATGCTCATTGGTTTTAGAGAGAGGGAAAGGAGGGAGAGAGAGATGGAGAGAAACATTGATGTGAGAGAGAAACAGAATGGTTGCCTCTCATATGTACTCTAACTGGGGACAGAACCTGCAAACTAGGCATGTGTCCTGCCTGGGAATTGAACCCTGTGACCTTTCAATTATAGGGACCACACTCCAACCAACTGAACCACACCAGCCAGGGGTACAATGAAATTCATGACTGGCTGACATTGTCTCACTATAACTTATAAAAAGGCAGCTTATTTTATTACAGTAAGATATGATTTGGAGGTATTTTTATTTTTGTTTATGTTTTGTTTTGTTTTTTCCCCTCCCTGGAAAGAAATATTCATCTTAGTCAGCAAATGATAATTAAGTTTTAAAAAAATAGACAAGGGCATTACATTGATTCACAGCATCTGTGATGATATTCCTCTAACTTACATTATTCATATTTAATATTTTAAGTGCATGGTAGAATATTTTTCTGCATTTAGGTAGATGTTTGATCTCAATAGAGTTCTTTCTTCCTTTCCTCACTACATATTTTAAGTTGAAAAGAACTTTTACAATTGGGGAAAACAAGATAATTAAAACTTTCCTTAGAAAAGCAATATGATAAGAAGTATTCAATTTTATTGACTCTCAAATTATCATTTCTTATCTCCATGAATTAGTTTTAGAAGCTATTAATCTAATTAATCCTTAACTGAGTATAACACCAGAGGATGATGTTTTGTGTAGCTGCCAGTATGCATGGTTTTAATTATGGATTTGCAAACAGATTTAGATAAAATTATCTCCAGTTGACCTATGACTATTTTGCATTTAAGGTAAGGAATATTTCAGTTAATTAAAAATTTTTGTTTAATTTAAATGTCTCATGTCTCATATTAATCTGTTCATGTGTGTCTGTGTTTGTGTACATGTTTAAGAACATATAGATATTTTCTCTGAAACTTGCTTAGCACTCCTTTTTTCACTATAGTGTAAATTAATCTATGTAAGATAACAGGGATTGTGTTGGGAAATTAAGGGACCTGGGCTGTACTTTTAGCTTCCTCTTTCTCTGGGATTCATTTTCTTGAAATGTCAGATTGAGGGCCACTTCAAACTCTAACATAGTGTGATTCCAATTTAATAATGGTGAAATTTATTTCAAACTGAAAAATTATTGTTACACTATTGACTTTGTTTTCTATATTTAAATTGGAGCTCTAGAACTCTTAAACAAATTTTATCTTATTCATAAGTCTCTCCAGATATTAACTCTAGAAGTGTGAGCTGGGGCTTTTAATGAGTAGGCACAAAAGATTAGGGGACCCTGAATAAATCTATTTAAAATGCAACATATATGCAACATATTATAAAACCAGGAGGAAGAGTTTTACAATTAAAACTGTATTTATTTATGTTGTTATAAGCTAGATATATAAGCAAAACATTAAAATAATGAAAAGTAAATCTTTAAAATACAGCTACTGTCACTGATTAATTGGGTATATTGTTTTGTTCTGCTATAAATTAAGAATGAATGAACTTCCTACATAAAATTATTGAAGAGGCTGAATGAAACAGTATATATCAGGTTCTAAGCATGGATTTTGACAGAGAAAAATGATACTTCTTATTTTACTCCTTATCTCTGCATTTTTTATTATGAAAAATTTCACAAGTATACAAAATAGACCTATGAGATCATGACCCCCGTGTGTCTAACATTCAGCCTCAAGCCACTTTGTTCTCCACCCATTTGGCATTATTTTGACCTAATTTCCAACCATTGTAACAATTTATGTGCATATATTTTTTAAGTATGTATCTCTAAACAATAAGACCTCTTGATATGAAAACATCCCAAATACTATTGCTACATTCAATTAATAATAACTTCTTGGCAGCTGATCTAATTAGATTTAAATACAGTTATACACACTATAGAATATAACAGCAGAAGGAAGGGAAGATGCTTATTAGAAATAAATTCCTAAATCTTTTTTTACTATGTGAATATATATTTTTGTCTACATTATTATATTTTTAAGTAAGGTGTGCTACCTAAATCCCAGAGCAATCAAATGATTAGGTCAATTATGAGTTTAAAACTAAAATATTCACTTCCTGACTCTCAGGCCAGTCCCCTCCTTATTTCACTAGAATGTATATATTTCAGGAACTGATGAATTTTCCACTGTAAATAAATACAGTTAATTCATATAATATTTGTGGTAGTTATATTCTATAAAGTAGCCATGAACACTGAATTAGAGAACGCTGAATACATTGTTCTTAGAGAAAATACAGGATTCTTTTTCTGTGAGCCTCTGATCACTTTTTTTTTTCCTTTTGTCAACCAATCAATACCTAACCTTGTTTTGTGTGTTTCTGTTTAAAGACATCTTAGTTAATATATACATTGCTGATTCATTAACATTGACCTCCTGGTCAATAACACTAAGCGTCACGCCTGAATAAAGCTACCATAAAGCATGCATGCTCATGTTCCCCATAGGTCTTTTTGCATTTAAGATCACCAGTCAACACTCTGAGGGTTGGGGTGGGAGCTCATCTTAGACAGTAAAATTGACAGAAAGCACAAAAATGCCAAAAGTGGACACAAACTATACTAGGAAAAAAGACATTTATTTAGTGTGAGAGCTGAAATAAGAAGAAGGCAATGTTTCTATGTTCAACCTTACCTAGGGATTTCCACATCACACAACTCAAAAAGTCTTCGCTGCTCTGCACATGTATGTGAAAGAACATGAAAGCCCACAAGTATTGATTTTAAGGTTACAAATACATTTTAGTAAGTAGGCAAATTTTCAAATATGGAGTCTATGAATGATGAAGATTGATTATGTATACATTTATACACAGGTATACATTTAGAACTTTAAAAAGTCAATCTTAGAGAATAATTATAAATAATATTGGATTACAGGGTTTGGGGAGCAAAGAAGGGAGAAAAATACATGGCAGAGCAACATAAGATACATTTTCAATACATTATTGAATAAAATGAAGTAAGTTGAGGAAAAAGTACTTTCAGAAATTTTTTTAAAGGTCTTTAGATCCAATGGATCTCCTTGAATTTCTTGCTTTTTTCTTTTTTTAAGACTTTATTATTTTCAGAGAGAAGGAGGGCAAGGAGGAAGAAAGAAAGAGAGAAGGGAGCATCAATGTACAATTACCTTTCACCGGGCTCCAGCTAAGGATGTGGCTGGAGACCTGGCTTGCAGCCTGGTTATGTGCCTTGGCTGGGAAAGGAACCAACGACTTTTGGGTTCTCAGGCTGGCACCTATCCAGTGAGCCACGCCTGCCAGGGCCACTTACAGAATTTTTGAGTGACCTCACTGAGAGTGTGGGTGAAGAAGGAACTGGGAGGTCTGCAGCACTGAATGACAGAAACAACTAACAGAGCTCCACCACCTGGTTCTTCTCTCACCTGCCCTGGCATAGATTAGTCACAGCAGAGCCTTTACTGTATCAGCCTGTGACTTGCACACAGAAATGGCTCCTTCAGTTCTGCCAAACTAGTATTTCATAAAGCCTATCCAATCTTTTATTCCTCAAATCAAAGTAATGACATACTTTTTAATGAAACCAAGAGAATGCACATGACTTAGCAACAAAAAGGAGGAGGTAAAAAAATTTAAAAAGCTAGCTCATTGGTGTAATAAGGAGTTTTTAACAGGAATATATCTACACATGTACAACTGAGAGTTAAAATGAAATAACCCTTAAAATGGAACAGACTAGCTTGTGACAGATAACTTCTGGACTCCAAAGTAGCAAAGCCAAACCCACAGTGACAAATTTGAAGATAAGGACCCAAGATACAATTTGTTTGACTTAAACTGATGTTACAGAGACACTGGGCTCTATCTTCCATCAAATCACCCATGAAAGAGGCCAGTAGCCTCCCAACCTGCCCCAGCACCTAAAAACAAAACTAATACTTGAACAAAGTAAACTTTTGAGACTAAGAACAGGAAATAGGAAGGAGGAGACCACTAGATGGATTGATTCCAAAGGCTTTAGCGCTGAAGTTTGTTTCATGGGATGACAACTTGAAAATGTCTAGGATGTCTTTCCTGGAGATCTTCAAAGGCTTTTGGCTTCACTAATCTAACTCTTTGGTCTGGCTATTTGCCTGTAAGAATATGGTGTGTGTTCACTCATGAGAAACTCCACAGCGGGGAAGCTGCAACTTGATGTGATTAAAACAGGCTTTTTTCATGATAGGCTCAGCTGAGGAATCTGGATAAATGCTAATTCTGATTTTTATATTTCAGTGATTTGGCTGTCTTATCAGTTCCCATTATGCTAACTTTTTCATAAAAATGAGGGATTGCAGCTCAAGTTTCCTCTTAATGTGAGAGCTGCCTTCTGTGAGAGTCATCAGGAAGTTAGCTCACTGCAACTGTGAAAACTGACTGGAATCCACAATGACCAGTGTCTGAGTCCCAGCTCTCCTGTGGACCTGGGAAGGCTCCTCCATTTCTCAGCAGGCAGAATTCCTAGTAGGGCTTCAGGAGGAGCTGGTGGATTGCTCAGGTTAGTCATGCTGGGTAGAAATTCCTGTTTCTAGAACATCCTGACTATGAACTAGAATATCCAGTCTGTACTAGAGCTATCTCAATAGGATGATGGTCTCAGGAGATGGGGTCTTTGAGAGATAATGAGGTTTAGATGAGAATATGAGGCTAGAGCCCCCATGATGAGGTTAGCTTTTTTATATAACAAAAGGAAGAGACAGTAGAGCTTCCTCTCTGCTGACATACACAGGAAGTGGCCATCTGAAAACCAGGAAGAAAGCCTTGACCTTGAATTGAATCTACTGGCACCTTGATCTTGGACTTCTCAGCCTCCAGAACCATGAGAAATACATGACTGTTGTTTAAGTCACTCAGTCTATGGTATTTTGTTACAGCAGCCTGAGAGAACTAAGACACATGAAATAGGAATCGTAATAAATACAATAATAAATAATATATTTCACATACCACTTAGGGAACGTCTTTCTCTGTGACCCTGCCACCCAAGTCATTATTGATTTGAGCCTACTCACGTTTCATGGGCTATGGAAAACCAAGTATTCTCCCAAAAGTTTCTTCCAATTCTCTGTTCTTTCACCCTCACAGGGCCTCTGTTTCCTGAGCTCCTACTTCCATACACCAACTCTGTGATGCTATTCCTTGCCCTTAGCATTTCTTAGAGTATAAA
This sequence comes from Noctilio leporinus, assembly GCA_004026585.1. NCBI lineage: Eukaryota > Metazoa > Chordata > Mammalia > Chiroptera > Noctilionidae > Noctilio > Noctilio leporinus. Next base: position 43,336 of record PVIW01001499.1, on the reverse strand, counting down.
AGAGAAACACAAATCCACTTATATGAAACATTTGTAGGCACAATCAACATTGCTGAAGTGTTTGCTTTTTCTTTTTCTTTTTCCTTTTTTTTTTTTTTTTTTTTTTGAGAGAAGAGAATACTGAAATGGGATTAATATTAAGCAATGCAAACAATGTTAAAAACATACTAAAAAATTTATATCTAAAATCTTGTGAAACATCAGGGTTTTATTGATTGTATCAGTGCTTTATGGCTGTTATAACAAAATACCACAAACTTAGTGGTTTAAAACGACAGATATTTATTATCTCATAGTTCTAGAAGCTAGAAATCCTATATTCGTATCACTGGTTCAAAATCAAGATATTTGTAGGGCCACATTTCCTCAGAAAATTCTAATGGGTATCCATTCCTTGACTCTACCTGCTTCAGGTGGTTGCTGACATCTGTTGCTTGTGGTCACATCCCTCAAATGTTTGCTTCCATCTTTATCTTCTCTTCATCAACATGTGTCTCATCTCCCTCTGCCTTTCTCTTATTAGAACCCTTGTGATGGTTTTAGGGCCTACTCAGATAATCCAGGAAATCCAAGATCTTTAATTTAACCACATCTGCAAAGAATACCCCACCTCCTATTTTTTTCTTTTTTTCATAAGATAACATTTACAGTTCCAGGAAATTAGTCCTGACATCTTTGAGTGGCTAAGATTCACCCCAGTGCACTGTCCTCACTTAATTCCAACCTATTTCCATTTTGTTGTCTCCTCTATTTAGCCCTGTTCTCTCTTCTCAGCAATCTCTTCCAAGGGCTGTTTATGGAGAGCTAAATATGCCCTGCCATTACAAAACAAGTAAATTCCCTTCAGCATTTAGGGTCAAACACTCATCTGTAGAATACTAATCAAGTTGCTCCAGGTAAAACAAAACAAATAAATCAATGCAAGAATAATAAGTAAACAAAAACCTATTTAACAGAAACCATGATCCCTACAAAGTGAGAATTTCATTTCCTATTATAAAACATTTGAGTTGTTTTATTTATATTACCTCTTAAAATATCATGATTTAAAAATAATTGCAAGGTCTTACTAGTCTCATGAAAAATTAGAATGGAATATGTTAATCTTACTATTTATTCTAAAAGTGAGATAAGTGACCTCAACAGATAAGGTAATTATTTAAAGTTGTACAGCTAGGAAGGGACAGAACAAGAACTCTGAAGCAGTGCAATGACTCCAAAGCCTTGTTCTTATTACTTGAGTTTCAGTCTGCTAGTCTGTAAAAAGATATGAAACTACTGTTAACCAGATATTACTTGCATTTCAAATGAGGCAATTCAGGTAAAAGTCTTCTGTAGGTTATAAAACTTTATGCAAAAGTGACCACTATCACCTGCTTAATTACCACCACTATCATTAATACCCCTATCATGACCACTACCAACATCAGTACCATCACCATTATGTCCACTGCTGGTTACTACCATTACTACCAGCTCCACAATCACAAATACCATCACCACCATACCCTCATCAACAGCAAATCTGCCATCACTCTCACCACTACCATCACTACCATGACCACTACTAGGACTATGACTACTAAGATCACTAATGCTATTATTGTCATTACCTCATGATATATGGCTGTTAGCACCTCTTCTCAACTCTGTATTCATGGATATCACTTTGATAGCTTTGAATAGACCACAGTAGGAACATTTATCTTCCAGCACACCAAGAATCCTCACAAACACCAGTATTATCATTACCAATACCACCATCATTATTACCACCATCCCCAGCCAACTACAGCCATCATATCATTCTCAACATCATCAAACCATTGTCATCACTACCATCTGAAAGATAAAATTTAAAAAAATATATGTTTTTTCTCAAATGAATCAACATGCCATTGTTAACATTATTGAGGTAGTTATACATAAGAAAATATAAGTTTTGGCCTATTATGTGAGAGCATTATGGAATGTGGGATGGAGGTGAGGGGGCAAGCTCCAAGCTGAGCATCCTTGGCTATGAAACCTGTGTGAAGTTTAGCTGTATTTGTTAATAAGGCAGTCTATTAACACCAAATCCATTAAAACAATTCTGCTGGCACTCTATCATTTTCATAGGAATTAAGCTGAAGATTGCTCGAAATGCATTCATCTCTGGGAATTGGAAAGAATGGTAGATAAGTTAAGATGTCTACAAACCAGGGGAAGTTTGAAGCTGTAAGGAAACAACTCCTTCATTGCAGCATTGGAGGGGACTAAAAAGAATGAATTGATTGTGGCTTAGCATGCTACAAATGAAAACTTTTAGGCTTTTCTAGAGAGGAAAAGTAATAGAAAGCAAACAAGAAGATACACAATAATGTTTGCCAAACACTTATTAACTCCATCTTTATAAGAATACTGCATGATTGACATCATTTACATTTCACTAATGAGCTGACCGAAGTTAAGAATACAAAAGTGATAACACACCATAGGTAGAGTGGTGTTCTCTGGTTTCAAAGCCCATGCTTTCTTACCACATTTTACCACCTCACAGATAGGAAGAAAAGGATATTTAGTAAGATTTAATAGGTACAAAAAAACAAAGTCAGATCTTTTCATGTATATCCCTTTATATATCAAAACAAACTTGTAAAGTAAGCGTTATCTCTATTTTAAAGTTCAGAAAATGGAGATTTAGAGAAGTTACATTACTTGTCCAAAAAATAAAAATAAAAACTATTAGCTGATAAGAGCTAGAGCTAGAAGGAATCAAATTAATAATGCAATGTTCTAAACACTTCCTTCTGTCTTTCTTCTCTTTATCCCAAATTTGGGGATGTTAGTGTGTATAATATATATATATATATATATATATATATATATATATATATATATATTAGTAAGAATTGGGTTAAACTCCTTTTTTAAAAGAGTTTGTTTATTTTTAGAGAGAGTGGAAGGGAGGGAGAAAGAGAGGGAGAGAAACATCAATGTGTGGTTGCCTCTCACAACCACCAGTTGGGAACTTGGTCCATAACCTAAGCATGTGCCCTGACTGGTAATCAAACCAGCAACTCTTTGGTTCATAGGCTGGTGCTCCATCCAATGAACCACACCAGCCAGGGCTGGGTCAAACTGTTATAAATTGATTTAAAACATTCTTTGCTCAGCCACCTAAAAGTTCTATTTCCATGTCATAGGCAATTTGCTTTGCGTTTTGTTTGTTTCATCAACTGCTTGAACAAATGTCAATTTATATGGTCTGGGTAGCTTTCAGGTTGATCATTAAATAACACACTCCTTGCAGATTTCCTGCACTTAATCCAATATATTTGAAACCTGGAGCTTTATTCATTATTGTGCACATTAAGATAAATTAAATAGTTGACCTTTTGGGGTTCTTTTAGACAATACCATTAATTGTCCTAATTATTTAGGTCTTTCTAACACTCCTTTAAAACCCTGTGTTGATTCTAATTACTGTTCTTTATGCAACTATTATCTAAGGTCTTGGTAAATGCAATTATGTGATCATTTATCTTGAATTTACTCTATTTATTCATGTACCTAACAGCAAGATTTTTAAAAAGTGACTCATCCTCCCTTTAATCAGCTGTCACCTTTTGCTTAATGCCAATAGGAGAAGTGCCGTGACAATAATAACATGGTGAGAAGCATAGAAACAATTTAGTCCAAACCTAAAGAATTCCCAGCTGCTAATGTGCATGAAAAACAATGTTTTAGCAAGAACTCTCTTTTTTTCTATATTCTCAATAACTCTTCAGTTTATTCATTTTCCTTTTCTTTCACTGTCACTGACCTTGAGAGACTCTTACTTTCCTTCAAATATTATTACTTGCCCTGGTGTTGATTTGCATTTGTATACAATCAGAATTGTAGCATGACCACGCTGCATATTCAGTCTTGAACCTTCTATACCTAAGTGAAGGAAACAACAATATAACTGGGATCAATGCTTCAGTTCCTTCTTCTTGTACTGTTTGGTTATTGGGATGCCAGGTACTCTCTGACACAGGTACTCTCCTCTGTGCTGGGGATACAGAGAAGATTACCACAGGCAATGTGGAAGATACCTAAATAGCAATGCATTACCCTTAAGAAGCACTAAAAACATTAAAATTAGTTATTCCATGAATACAGAGGTCAAGTAGGATCTAACTTATTTTGTCTGTTTATGAAAAAGATGATGCATATGGGAGAGTTTAGAGACTATTAAGCCAAGTTTTCAGATCCTTCCTGATCTTGGTATGGTCATTAACCAGGTAGAAAAGGGCAAGGAAGAAAGAAAAATTAATTCCAGAGCACTTTATGTATATGCTATTATTTAATGTTCACATTGACCCTATTAAAAAAACATCAATCAAACAAACAACAAAAAAAAAGAAGCCACAGCTCAGAGAAGCTAATTTGCCTAAAATTATGCACAAGTAACTGGTCAAACAGTAATTTAAAGCTATGCTGGCTTGTTGGCAATAAGACAGCAGACCCAAGGTGGCCAAAATGCTAAACCCCATGTCACCAAACTGAGACTTAATTGAATTAGTCTTACCTGTCCCAAATAGAACCCAAAAGCAGTCAGTTAGGAATTGCCTGATCACCATGAGTTTAACAATCTGCCTGACAGACCTCTGTTATCTTCTAAAAGAAAGCAACCTTGCAATAAGCAGTCTACTTTTTTGCCTAGTGTAACTGCGAGGTGTGGTCCTGTGGCTAAACCAACAACCTAACACCTGTGGATCTCCTTGTTGATACTAAACCAGCTGCCGGCATCAATCCATTCATACAACCAGTGTGGAAGAGTGGCATTTCCCTCAGCACTCCCGCACCAGTTTTCAGAGTCTCAGGGTATAGGCACTGAGATTGCATGCCAATCCTTAAACTAAACTCTGTGGGAAACATGCTACCATGATGGGCTTAGTTTGGTTCATGTGTTCCGCCTATGAAGCCAGGAGTGAATTTGGTTTCCTTGAAACCACATTGACCGCTAAAGAGAAATGTAGCTGTGAAGGAAAGGGATGAGGATGAGAAAAGTTGTTGATATGATGGCAACTCATAAATGCTCCACAGGACGCTTCATGATCTTGATCAAATTGTTGTAACTCTATGTTACTGCATTATCTCAGCTGCAGAATGGCAAGCATAATGTAGTCCTTGATGCATAAGATTATTTTGAGGGAGAAACAAACAAACAAACAAACAAAAAACAAATGTAGTACTAAGTTTATAGCAGGCATTTATATCAAATGTTGCAGGCTGTTTGTCATTCTATTTGTCTATGAACCTCTAAGTCTCTGCTTTCCTCATTCCTCACTATTTTTTGTCTATAAAACAGAAATATGAAATCTTCCCTTTTGGCTTATTCTGAGGACTCTAATGAGAATTCATGGGTAACAAATATGAATTGTGTGAAATGTTTGATATATCAACATAGTTTCATTTATTTTCCCAGAAGCTTAACTGCATTGGTCTGGATGTTTGTTTTACTGTGACTGGATGTCTGAAAAATGTATCAGTTTTCCTACATTGACTAATTGCCAGTTCCAGTGACACATCCTGAGAAAAATGTTTTCACAATATTCTGCAAACATGTGCTGATTTCTCCTTCTGAACTTCCTTGTAAACAACTTATCAAGCCTTCCACATTCAGTGTCTCATTAATAGAGTAGAAACAGGGTAGTAATTTTTTAAACTGCTGATGTAGGGTAAACATCAAACATAAACATGCATGCCTTTCTCTAGATCTGTATATGAATCACAAATACGTGATTCAAAGTGTATTGGCACAAAAATAACAAGAAAGTGCATGTTAGTTTTTTACCTAAATTCTGTAAATGAGCTTCAATTACATATATTACTACCCATGGTGATTCTATTTCAAAATGTCTTTTAAGTCATGTATACTGAGATGACCCCACAGCTCTTTAACTCAATATGTGCAAAAATAAACTCCATTTTGTCCCTTTCTTACTAAATTTTTCCACATTTGTGTTAATGATACCTCTATCCTCTTAGGTCTTAAGGTCTCAGCATTATTATTAAACTTTTATTTTCCTTGTAGTAAATATATATATACATATATCTATATCTATCTATATATTTATATATGTATATATAATTTCTATCCATATATATAATTTCTATACATATATATATGTAAAATTTCTATTCATATATATAGAGATAGATAGAAATTATATATATATGGATAGAAATTCACTTGTCAAGTGAATCAATGTACTCAAACACCTCTGAATCTAATGACTGTTCACTGACATGTCAAACCAACTAAACTCCTTGAAAACTTGTACCTGAATCAGCTTGTTTTCCCCAGCATTTAGCACAGTTGCTAATACACAGTAAATGTTCATTAAATATGGTTGAACTGTAGCAACATCTGATTTGTTCAAGAGCCCTCAGTCTCTCCTCCTTCAAAATCAAGCTGCATCTTGCTGTTGGTTCAATTTTCTTAAAGCACAGCCCTGGTCATATTATTCTTCTAATAAACATAATACAAGCTGCCCTTTGTTTAAAATCTGCTGTGTTTCAGGGTTATTCTTCTCAATAACACCACAGCAAATGCTTATTTCCATTTTTATTGATGAGGACACTTAGGTAGAATGAGGTGAGGACATGTGGAGTTAAAACAGTTTTTAAGATGCAAACCAGAGTATAAATTCACATCAGGCTGTTTGCAGAGCCTGACCGGGATACTTGTCTTACTCTACTCAAAGTGAATGCACTGCCTCTCTAAAACCACCTGTGTTTTCAGAGCAGGAATTGATCATTAAAGATCTGGGTGGCTCATATCTAGCGATACTTGTTGTTCCGAGTGAGGTGAAGCAGGACAACGCCATTCCTCAGAGCCTGGGAGTGATGCTGGATCTCAGGTTCCCACTCAGACCTACTGAACTAGAATCTACATCTCAACAAGGTTCTCTGTGTTTGTAAACATACTGAAGGTTCAGATTCATATTTCAGGGAAACCCTGACCACAAGGCACCAGCATGGGTGTGCCAAGAGAAAGCTGAGTTAGTCTAACCCCAGCTGCTTCTTTCGTAGGGTTGTCAAAGACATTGTTTAAAAAGACAGGGTGATTTCAGCCATGAATTGTAGTCATATATAGTAACACTAATGACTCAACGTAGTTTCATCATAAGCAATTATTACTATTTGTAATTACATATTTTGAGAATGCTTACTCTGTTACTAAACTAATAAGTCTAAAAGTACTTATGGGCAGGATTCTTATATGTTCTCTCCATTATTATCTGCCCAGCAACAAGCACAGGACGTAGGAGAGATTCAATATATATTAAATAAATAAATGGATAAATAATTGAATAATGATCTTGGGAACAAAATTTGGTAAAAATATGGGGGCTACTGATAATAATATTTTGATTGAGGGATCAATTTTTGGTTTTGCCTTGGCTCACTCACATGACTGCAATCAGCCAGAGCATCAGCTTTGCTGGAAGGTCTACAGTGGACCCACCCACATGTCTGATTGATGCTGTAGCTATTTTGTGAGGTACCTGGTATCTCTGCCACATGGCTGCTCACACTCCAGTAACTCTAGATTGGCTCCCTTATTTGATGGCCTCAGGACAGCATTTTGAGAGAGCAAAGGAAGATCCTTCAGGGACTTTTGATATTAAACATGGAGTATTTAGGATACTAAACATGGAGTATCACTTCCATCACCTTCTATTTCTCAAAGTAAGATACAGGAGTCATCCACATTGAAGAAGGCAAGGATAAGTCTATTTCTGGAGGATAAAGTTCAGTTGCACTGGGGTGGGATCATAGGCATTGATCATTAAATGTGATCATTAAGCCACAACATCTACTTAATGAGGTATTGCTTAATAAATGGTAGCTATATAGTTCTAGATCAGGTATATTTTTGGATAAAAAAGAAAAGAAAGAGTACAGAGTGGAGGATATCCCCTGTTGAAATGAGTTGCCTTTGTCACCATGACAAATATTAAGGCTGGAGGGATTAAAGAAGAGAAGGCAACACTAGATGGGTAGCTAGAGAAGAGGACATTCAAAATTAAATCAGTCTTTGAAATTCTTAAGTGAACTTTTCTTTCATTTATTGTATAAGAATCAGTATCAAAGGGTACAATTTAAGGCAAACCTTATGACATGTTTGAAGAAATGTGTATTAATTTTATTGCCAGCTTTTTGAAATTAAGTTTACAATATGATCATAGGTAACAATTATGAATTTATTCTGAAGCTAATTGTGAGATATTCAGCCTTTAAATAAATGAAGTATTGTAATGGGTTGCTTTGGTTTGCATTACCTATTTTCCTTTATAAATTTCCAGAAAGAACAAGAAGATATGTTATCTATCTAATATTCCAATATTATTTAGTTTAAAAAAAACAACAACAACAAGCATTGAAATGTTTTGGAAAACATCTCATACTTGGGAGAAAAATAATTTTAGCTAAAATATAAATGTGGAAAATGGAAGTAAAAAACAAAATAAATCTGTCTCCTCCTCCTCTCTACAGACATCTCCTCACTGCTGATATGAAGAGAGGAAAATTATTTTTGACAAACAAGGCAATTACAAAGAAATAGCCAACAACATAATACAGAAAAATGCAGAAAATGAGGCCAGGTAGCTGTCTTATTGACTGTGGCCAGGCCTTTTCTGAAGGGTTTTGGTGGATAGATTGCTTAACATTTTTTTGATTTTCATATGTGCATTTTCATATGTGGTCTGAGTCCACAAAAGAAATCATCATCAATTAAAACATAGGAGACCACTTTAGGCTTTTACCAAAGAAATGAGTAATAATGAGTGAACAAGTAAATGGATGTTCTAGGTGTGATCAACATTGCATAATGTGAAATTTTATGTGTTTAAACGAAGGAATGACATGATTTGTTTCTTTAAGGATTTTTCTGGTTAATTTGTGGAGAATAAACAGGAAGATGGCAAAGTTAAAAGGGAATTAATTAGGAACTTAGTTAAACTGTCCAGGTGAGAAATGAAGGTAAAGAAAAAATGAGAGTGGAGAGGCATGTATAAGTAAAGCTGACAGACAGTGGTGGCGGATTATTGGCTTTGGTGGGGTGAGAGGATGGGCGGTGCCAAAACCTGTCCTTGAGTATCTGCTTGACGGAGCCAAAGGGTGAAAGTGCTAAGAAAGGATCAGGACAGGGCCAGGTATCAAGGAGATCAATGTTGAATTTTAGATACTGTTTAATTTCAAGTGCTTTGAAATATTCAAGTGAGATATTAAGAAGGTAGTTTTAGGCAGAGTCCTAAATCTCTCAGAGGAAAGCTCTGGGTTGGAAATAAAAGCTCAGAATTCTTCTGTATTTAGGGAGTCATCAAATCTAGGGGTATAATTAAGGTACTAGAGGATATAGTTAGAAAATGAGAGAGGAAAAAACCCTGAAGGGTCCCAGTATAAATACTTATGGGCATGCAAATAAGACTGAAAATAAGAATCCAGAAGTACAGAAGAAAAACCAGGGTAGCAGTACAGGAACTTAGAAAGGACAGTTGTCAATAGTGATTGTTGTGTAAGGAACTCAAATAAAATGAGAACTATAACAACAAAATGTATTCTCTTTACCATTATTAGGTAATTAATAATAATGAAATAGAAACCATTGAAATGAATGAAGGGTGAGAAAATAGAGAGCATGGATATATGAAATGTGTTCAATGGCTTTGGTTATGAAAGGGAGAAATTGGGGTTGGTTAAAGAGTTTGGTTAAAGAATATTTTCAAGATGAAAAAATGGGGGCATCTTTAATGTTAGTGAGAATAAAGGGGTAGAGGAGAGGGTTAAATATACAAAAACATATAAAATTAAGAGGAGACCCATATCTCAAGATCCAAAATATAAGTGGAAAGAGTATCTGTATTTAGTATTACCAAATATATAAGAAAGAACCAACTCCTATAACATAAGAATAGACATAAAAGTAGGCAGTTACAGAATGAAAGCAATTAGAGGTCTTGGAACTAAAAACTAGCACAATTATAAAAATAGCACATAAACAATGACCTTAATTCATTTAAATAGTGAATTATGGGTCTGAAAAGTCAAGTTAAGGATTCTTGCAGATAGCATTACAAAAAAAAAAAAAAAGAAAGAAAGAAAGAAAGAAAGAAAGAAAGAAAGAAAGAAAGAGGAAAGTGTGGGGAAAAATTAGGAACTACAGAGAACAGATGCAGAAATTCTTCATCTGTATATAATAGTTCCCTAAAGAGAGGTTAGAAAAAAATGGTAGAGAATCAATGTCTGAAGAAATAATGGCTGAGAATTTCTCAGAACTTATGGGACATGGTCTACAGATTGAAAGATTGCAGTTTTTCAAACAGTGGCAAACAAGCACACACACATTTCACCATGGAAATTCAAAATATTAAGGACATTTGGAAAACTTTAAAAATGTTCCAGAAGGAAAAGGCAGATTAGCAACAAAAGAATACAAGTTGCAGTTATCTATTATGGAGCTGGATTCTGAGGAAGACAGAGGGAAGTAAATAAAGCTCCTCTTAGCCCTTAAAATATACTGACAAATCCATTAAAAAATACATTAATCTGTGATTAATAATGGTCAAAAGATGCAAGCCAATGATAGGCAAGTATAATTTACACAGTGCTTTAAATTTTAGAAAGTTAATTTTTTTTCACACATTCACAAATAGTTATTGAGGACTGACTTGTGTGCAAAACACTGCATGTAACCCTCAGGGCAAATGAAAAGAATGAAGAATGATGTTTTCTGTCCTCATGACACTATAATCTAGTATGTTTTTATTTTAGAGTACCTGGCTAGCTGTAGGATCTCTGTAAAAACACAGTTAATGACTCTGCTGTATAGCAAATTAAGCTACCTTTTAATGTTTATAACCCAGGTGAAGGAGAAAATGAGAAAATGACTCAGCTTGGATCACTGCCATCTTTAAATGCTCATGCACTGAAGCCTAACCATGCAGCCTAACATGTTATAAACACCCTTGATTCACTTTCCTGATACCTCCCAGATGTGCTATGCCCATATCAGCAGTTGTGCTAGTATTGTGTATTAGTAATATGAGCTTATTAGAGGATAGTGATGCAAAATTGTGCAGTAAATATTTTCAACACAAATTGCATGACTAAAAATACAGATGCACTGAGCCGTTTATTGAAGTCATTTCTTTTAAATAACTGACATAGAATTTTACCTTGTAGACAAAAGCAGGTATCCCTTTATATTTTTATTGAACTTAAGTACATATGAACAAATGCTATTTACTGAACCCCTGATGCATACAGAGAACCCCTTCTGCATGTCATATGCCTAACCCCTATGAATGGACACATCATATTGTACATCATATACATTAAGGTGTAACTTGTCATTGGTGCTCATTTTTGACAGAATTAGAATCCAACCCAACTTGGCGATCAAGTTTTTATACATTATTTTCTCAAACTGGTACTTTTTCAGGTGCTTTTTTATGTTCATTTGTCTCTTACATTTAGAAACATTAGTCCCATTTTACCAAGAAAACAACTAATAATAAATTTGGGGACTAACATTTAACATTAGTTGCTATTTTGATTTATTGTTTTATTTTTGTTTGATTTATCAAGACCATTTACAACCTATACTCCCCAGTTTCATAGGTACTGTGGATTAAACATTAGATAACATTTCCACTTATAATTATTTAAATATTATTTTCAACATGCAAATTTTAAATATTCTTACTCCTATTTGTTTCAGAAAATATGAGAACATACATCTACTTATCTATCTATCTATCTACCTATGATATTTCTGGAATCACCCCAAATGTATAATTCTTTAAAAGAAAGAATGAATTGGTAAGCCATTGCTTTCACTATAGCTAAGCAATGACAAGAGCAGTTACAAAAGGGGAAAGACCTCAACTACAAAATTAAAAATGAAGGCTCACAGAGGTGTATTTCAAACCTGTCAGTTTTATGTCAGGTTTTCTTTTTCTTTTCTTTTTTCTTTCTTTCTTTCTTTTTTTTACAGGGCAATAGCATCAGTGAGTTCCACCACTTTTTGGTTCTTTTCTCTCTCTGGAAGAGACTCTCTTCTAAGGTTGGGAAAACAGCAAAATGGAAAAGGATGCGTAGCCACCCCATTCATTGTCCGCTACGGACAGGCACTGTAGTTTTGCTTTCTTTCCAGGAGGGCTTACTTCCTTCTCTATCCTTCGACAGTGATTGACAGCTACAACAAGTTGTTGTGTCAAAGCTCCCGCAAGTCAATTATGAAAATGATGTGCACTTGCTTAAAGATGATTGTAAATTGCTTCTGGCTGATCAGAATAACGAGTCACCCTGATGCTAATCAACGCTGGGCATATGTAGTACCTTGTTCCTGCAGGCCTGTTTGCAGCTGCAACTAGTTCACCCCCTTGCGAGTGTTTTCGAATTTTGCCTGGGTTGAGCCGGCTGCTCACAGTGGGGATCTTGTTGGAGAAAGGAAGGCTTGGCCTCAAAGAGAAAGGCTGAAACAAAGCAACACTCAATTTGCATCAGTTGTATGAGCCATTATGTTTACCAGTTCCTTAAAACTATGGCCTCAGGAAGCAGGGAGAAAGCCTGCCATTAGTTAGAGCCAGAGCCTTTTCACAATGTGTGAAGAGCTTGAACATTGCATCTTCATACAGGCACTGTGAAGGGGCTGTTGTTAGCTACATATAACAGGTGAACACAATAACACCAGGAAATTGCCCAGCATTGAACAGCCAAAGGGTAAGGTAAGATTAGAAATTTGCCTCATTCATTTCCAAGCTCAATACACTCTACCAGTGTTATCAAAATGAGGTCTACAGACCTTTCTTTAGGTTCTCTCTTGTGTACATGTTTAAGGCCCAGCTCCCGGGGCTTACTCTTCACAAGTCAGAATCTTGGGGAATGGGGGGTGCTGGTGAGATCGTTCTTAGAGGACTATGAGTCTACCAAGCAATTCCACATTGTATTCATGCACACTGAAGCTTGACAGCAAAGCTCTGTATTTTGGCTATTTCTGTTTTCTCTTGAAATCCTCTAAGGCTCACCAAAGGTGCTCAACTGACCAGGAAAATTTACCAATTTGCCTTTTATTCACTGTATCTCAAAGGATTCATTTTGCTTTTTCTTTAGAAATCAGAGAAATGCCATTTCAGTTTGTTAATTCGTAACTTGGAACTTCTACATCCTCTCTCCGACAAATTGCTTTGTATGTCACACTAATGTATTTTACATGAAGCTTGAAACAAAGATAAGGTGAAATGACATGCCACAATATTATGTGGTACAGTGTATCTTGTCCAGAAAGATACAGAGAGAAGAACATAGGACTAGTGTTCGAAAGGTAAATTCTAACATTGGACTTAAAAATAATAAGTAATTATGACTTTGTTGTTACTTGATCCCTCTGAATAATTTTTCCCTAATAATAGTAGTATATACAATTGATTGTTATCACAAATTAACTTATTTTCTTACCTGAAATAAGGTTCTGGCTTGCAAAACCCAAATCAAACATAATTTTGCAGTTTCTCAAAATTTTAAACATAGGGTTACCAGGCAATTAAAGTTCAAGAGAAAAACATGTATTTACTAAAAACTGTATACGTTGTCTATTACATTTAAAAGTGAAAACAACCCAAGTGTTTATCAAATGATCAATGGATAAATAAAAGTGGTAAATGCATAAAATGCCCTATTATTTTACAACAAACGAGGACTATTGTATGGATGCATGATGTGACATGTATATACCTTATAAACATTATGCTAAGTTAAAAGATGCCATTTACCCAAAACCCCACATATTGTATGATTTTATTAAATGTTCAAGAGAGGAAAATTCATAGACAGAAGATAGGTTAGTGGTTGCATGGGAGGAAAGGGGAATGAAAGAAGTGACTGCCAATGGGAATGTGTGGGTTTTCATGGGGGAGGGGAGTTGATGTAAATGTTCTAAAACTGATTACGGTGATCATTGCACAGTTCTTTGAACACACTAAAACTATTTAACTGCAGTTTTTAAAGAGGTGAATTGCATGATATATTAACTATATCAGTGAGGCTACTAAAAAAGCGAGGTATTGGAAAAATAAAGTATTTTACAGGGATCACTCTTAGATTGTGTTTACTCAAAGCAGTTGTTCACGGTACCAATAAGCTCTTTTATTATTTTTAGAAAGGAAATGCATTAGAAGTGAAACAACCTTCTGTCCTCTGAAAGCTGAGGTAGCTAAGGAAGTTTGGGGAACAGGAAACAAGCTAATACAACAATCGGATCCATTATGTGGGGGTTTGGAATCTAGATCACCTGTACTGATCTGATCTAGATCACCTGTACCTCGTGGTACTGGGACCAGGAGGAAGGCAAATCTGTCCCAGTGCATGTTGCATGGATAGAAGAGGTGAGGGCTTAACAGCAAGAAGAGAAGCTTATACACCATTAAATGAGAAGGTTCCGTCCACGCCCCTCAAGTTCACATTGCTCCAGAAATTCATTTTGGGATTTGGAAACAAACCAGCCAGCCATCATGATAATCTCATCTTCAGGGCAAGTAAATAGCTTCAGTACAAAGGAAAGGGCTGAATTCATCTCTGATTTAATTCCATGCTTCAAACTATAATTCTATGGCATATGGGTATCTCATATAGTCTCTGTTCACCTGCCAGGCTCAGCAAGGATGAGCTGCCTTGCTCTGGGAATATGAAGTTGATAGTTGGGTTATATGACTCCTGGGAGCCTGGGATTTTCTGTTTCTTTCTGCTTGTAGGCTCTTTAATGACTTCTGACTCTGACACTTCCCATACCCATGTGACAGAGCTAAAATTATTGCTGGTAAATCTTATCAATTTTAGGGTAAATATCTTTCTCTTGTAAATTTATTTCAGTTTAATCACTAGCATTAACCTGAATAATTTCTTATCCAGTACATTCTACTCTGTCAAGAAATTAAACTGTTGTTAAATACTGTAAGAAGTGGTAGAAATCAACATTAGCACAATACTAGGCATTTTTGTTGTTGTTGTTTCCTATTTCATTTAATTCCTGAAGTAAGCTTATGTGGTAGGTGTTACTTCCCCAGCCCCACTTAAGAGATAAAGAAACTAAACTTTTGAGAGGTTAAAAAAGCTGTGTATAGTCACATAGTTAAATGAAGAGGGATAGGAGTTGAGATCTATGTTTTTCTGATTTCAAATTCTGATTTTTTCCATCATTTCATGTTGATTGGCTTTACTGGCAAGCTTACAAACAGGCTCATTACAAACCCTTAAATTTCTATAAGACATCAGCCAATTGTGATTTAGATAGCAGGAAAGGCACAGACAAAAATTTTAGCACTGAAAAGAAAATTAACATCGATAATCACTGATTAGGTTCCAGGTGATTTCACATACCTAACAGGTGTGGGAGTTGTTGCTTTGTTTAGATTACAGGTGGGAAAAATGAGGCAAATGATAGCAAACTAACTCTGTAATGTTTACTTTGCCAAGTGGTATTTTGTCCTTTAGAGTCTGTGTTTTGTTTGTTTGTTTTTCTATATTGTTGTAGAATATATAGGAAAAGAAGGAAAGAGAGTTTCTTGAATTAAAAAAGAAAAAATTAACAGAGCTAAGCCTTAACAGTAGAGCCCATACTTGCAAGGATCTTCAAGGCCAATGTTAAGAGCTTACATTTACGTTTGTAAATATGCTTTCCAAGAAAAAGAGGGATCTGATCCACCAGAGTAGTGAGTTTGATTGTGAGTGTCAAGCTTAAGTTGCATTCACTGTACCTAGGAAGTCTTATCAATTTTGTGACACTGTGCTCCTTGTGCCATCATTACATAGAATTTTTGTTATTTTTGTAGCAGATACTGGACTACTTGAGAGCTTAGTATAACACTAAGAATTATGTAACAATCAAAATGATATACCACATAGCATCATAGAAATAAGAGATGAGATTCTCACCCAATCTGAAAGGTGGTATATGTCTGGCAGGCTTCTTTGTATAGACCAGACATTTTGGCTCAATCCTCAAGCTCCAGTCAAATTTTGTCAGGTCCAAGATAAGGGGTGGAGGGAAAGTGATGAAGGGAAGGGAGGAGCCCAGGGAGAGAAGATTCTTTTTTACTTACAACTTCATCTATCTATCCAGCAAAGAGATGCTTTCCAGTGAGAAGGGAGTGGCACCACTTTGACTGAGATGGGCTTCAAAAGGTCAGGTGGCTACTAAGCAAGTTGTTTGCACAGTAAACAAGTAGAAGACTAGAACCCAGAGAGACCCATGATTATTAACTCAAGTGAAGAAAGTGTGGCAGTAGTTTCCAAAATAGGTGATTCATTAGATATTATACAGGGAACAAAAGAGTTTGTATGATTAAACATTTGGAAAATTGGTAGCTATTCAACATAAACTGTTCTCTTGACTGCCTAGTGTTTTTGAACTTTGAGTGTCCTAATATGCATTTTAAATTTCAAGAAAAAAGAAAATATGCAATGTTTTTCTGTCATTGAATATGTTACACAGGCTACCCCAAGAATGCTACACCTATATAAAAAGCCTTATCAATAATACATACCTCTTAAAATACTGCTTACGTGTTTAATTTTTCTATGTTTAGTTACCAGTTTTCTTTTTAATGAACATCACTTCGCCTTGCAAGCTTTCCTTAGACAGATGCATTATGGACTCAAATACATTAGTTCTGTTTGTTAACTTGGAAAGAGAGCAAGTTCTCGGCCATAGTTTGAGTATTAAAAGGGTATCATATTTGATGAAATAGAAAAAAGTGGTAATTGTTGTGGCTTTATAAAGTTGTGAGACAAGAAAAGCAAAAATTGTCATAGTTATTCTAGTATAATAATAAAAAAAAACTAAAAATATCTTCTTTTCTTGCCCTAATTGTTCAGATAGGCAGTGACATTGTCCAGGTTATGTTAGACTACATCGTATTATCTGTAAAGAACTTAGCACAATGTCTGAAACATAGTAAGCATTCAATTATTTCTAGATAATTGTAGGTAAAATAATTAGACATTTATTTAGATTCACTCACAATATTTTGCCCATTTATTTTTTTTCTCAAATCAATTTCATTTTTATTTAAAGTCTACATTAAATATTTATATTTTTGGTTTGATTTATTTGTATATGAACTTCTTTTTCTGCCAGATAGGTATATCTGACATCTACCTGGAGAGTTTTAGATGGTTAAAAAGTTTCAAGATTCTCTCCCTCCAGGTCTTAGCAAGGGTGGCTCTTTCTCAATATTTAGGTCCAACTCAAATACGACGTCTTCAGGAAACCTTCTTGGTCTCTACACTACTTCGTCTTCTCTAGGTATGTGGCTTACGATAGAAGTGTAGACTAAATAGAATACAGGTTTTGCTGATATCCTAAATTTGATACAGGTTTTTTCCTTGGTTTAAACATCCAAAGAAAAGATGGGTTAAAAAAGGGGTAAACAAATTGTTATACAATTTTTGTTTTGTAGAATAAAAACCATCATTGTGCTACACAGATGAGTCAGGCGCACGTTGGCATTTTGGGGTGTAAAAAAAAAAAAAAAAAAAAAGTTTCCAAAGTATGCTTTAGATGAACAGAATTTCTAGTTATCTCAGATTAAGGGAGACTGGCTGTGACATTTGTAAGCATATAATTTCATGTGTAAACTTGATCTGCATAGTGTATTAGAAGACAGGCCTAAACAGGATGATGCCACAGTTTTCACCCATATGTGGGAAAGCGAAGTGTCTTCTACAATATTGTTTCTACAATTCTACAATATTATTTTATTTTATGATCCAATAGAGGTTTACAAATGTTTCTCCCCTAGTTCAGATCTTTGCAGAGCCACAATGACTATTTTAGAGCTCAGTTGTTGAATAAGTGAACTTAATTTATTTCCACTTATTTGTAATCCACTTATTTATCAGTGGATTGGGTGGAAAAATGTAGGCTATTCAGCAGAGATTAATTCCCATTATTAGTAAAACTACCACTAGTAAAATAATAACTGACATTTTAATAATAATATATAAATTATTGAAAGCATCATTATATGTTGTTATTTGTTGGGTTGGCCAAAAAGTTCACTTAAGTTTTTTTTTTTTTTTTCCATACAATAGCTCTAATAGTGCTCAGTTGTCTTTAACTTCATTCAAAACAATTGTGTTTGATTGTATTGTGATAGGTGTCATATCAATATGCATTTAAAAAAACATCAAAATTGGTGAATTGACATTTTAATAATTAAAGATGGAAGAAAATACACAACAGTTTCAGTCTATTAACCTTTATTATTTCAAGAAAGGTAAAATACAACTGAAATACACACACAAAAAAAGACTTGTGCAGTGTATAGAGAAAGTGCTGTGATTGATTGAGCATGTCAAAAATTGTTTGAGAAGTTTCTTGGTACTATTGACATTTGGGGAAAATAATTTTTTGCTATGGGGCTGCCTTATGCATTGGAAGATGTTTAGTAGCACCCCTAGCCTCTACCCACTAAAAGTTAATAGCAAGAGGTAGCTATCATACTCAAAATATCTAGATCAATAAAGTTATTGGTGAAAATTAAGAACATGTCTTTGATGGAAAAATTAAATGGACTTTTTGGCCAACCCAACAGTTTGTTGCTTATCATGATACACTAGCTGATTTCAACGGACCTACTTTTTTCAGATTCATTGTTTTGGAGACATATTGTATAGTGGATAAAATCATGAGTATTGAAATTAAGTCCAGGTTTGAATTCTTGCTTGTCTACTATAGTAGCTTTATGATTTTGGACAGGTTACTAAAATCTCTGAAACTTTAATTTTCTCATTCGGAAAATGAGAATAATCATAATTTCCACCACAAAACATGTTGTAATAATCATATGGGGAAATGCAAGTATAGAATTTAGACCTTTATGAACATTCACTCTGCTGTTTGGGTTGCTCTAGTTGTTATTGATGAGGTTGACCTCCTTTACTAACTCCACATTTATCAACTAAAGTTTATTTTGCCACATATTGAAGATTTTCTTTTTGAAAATCTTCACCTTCTTTTTTTTTAATTTTTAAATTAAATTTAATTTTTGTTTATTTTAAGGATTTTATTTTATTATTTTTCAGAGAGGGGAAGAGAGAGAGGAAGAGAGGGGAAGGGAAAGAAGAAGAGAGGGAGAGAAACATCAATGTATGGTTGCCTTTCACCTGCCTCCAGCTACAGTCCTGGCTGGAGGCCTGGCTTGCAACTTGGTTATATTGCTCTGGCTGGGAATTGAACCAGCAACCTTTGGGTTTGCAGGCTGGCTCGGTATCCACTGTGCCACCAGCCAGGGCTTCTTTCTTTTAATTTGTTTTTTTCTTTCTCTGTGAAGGGCATTGTTATGCTTCCTGGTACACAGGTGGGAGAAACAAAGTCATAGCTCAATAGTTGCCAACATTTGCTGTCCCCACCCTCCCTTGGCCAGCTTACTGCCAACCCGGGTGTAGTATCCCATATCAGGCTTCCCTTGTCACTCTTCACTGAGATTATTCTCACACCACCAACCTGACATTCAGGACTAGAATCCCTCTGCCTTAAGTCAGTTGACACCTCTTGTTAGTTATATTTTGTTCCCCCAAAGCATTCTTTCCATGTTTTCTCAACCTTCGTGTATTTACTCATCTTGTCCCTGGAGACTTAAACCTTGTCCTTTTATCCTACATGCTGTTTATCCAAAATACAGATCTTCTTCTCTTAAATTTTAGTTTTCACTAAGTGCTTGTTTTGTGCCAAGAATTATGGTTTAGCTCTTTGATATATGCTATGTAGTATATTTGCTTCTCAGAGCCACAGATCTTCCTTTTAGGTGAACTTATGACACCCTTTGGAAGATGAAGAAGCCAAGGCACTTTAACAGTATCATAGTGTTCTGTTTGCTGGGATTTGAATCCAAGACTCTAATTCATGTAAGGCATAGAAACTTCTGACCCTGGCCAAGAACATCACAGTAGCTTTTTCTATAAAATAAACATGACCCAGTTCGACCTTTCTAGTTATCTTGCTGGCTTAAGAAAATACCAGTTATTTATTTGGTCACCAGGAGGGTAGGACTTGATTGGGACAGCTTGTCTTTGATCTGCTAGACAAAGGGAAACAGTTCAAGTGGATCTCCCAGGATCTGCTTTCCACATGGCTCACTCATACAGCCAGATGTGTGAGCCATGTTTTCCTCCACATAGGCCTCTCTAAGGGCTGCTTGGGCATCTTCAGAGCATGGTATGTAGGATTCATGAGTAAGTATTGCAAAAGACAGAAAATTGAGAACTACCAATTTGATAAAAGCCAGAAACTGACAGTGTCACTTCTGCTGTATTCTATTTATCAAGCCGTCATTGAACCCATTCAAGAAGAAAGACAGAGAGAGACCCCCAACCCCCACTATTTCATGAAAACACTGCCAAACCATTTGGGGACATGGTTTAAAAGTGCTATATCTTTCAAATCTTCCAGAAGCTGATACTGGAGCCAGGCTGTGACTGCAGGTCAATCTGATGCCAAAGCCCATTTCATAAACATAAAAACTGAATTAAAGAGAAATATAGCAAGTTTAAGCAATTTGCTCAAGGTGGAAATGGAAAGTAACAACAGAGTCCTTAAAATTAGCTGCCACTCTGGTTTACATGATGAAATGGACCAGTGTATCATAGTGCACTTCCAAATCATGATGCTGTCTGTCATGAACTGGTTAAAAATGTAAGTAAATTTTAATGTAGAACTCTAGTTTTAGGCACAAAGGACTACTCTTATGAGCTAGAGAGGCACATGGTAAAAATGGTAAAAACCATAGCTTAACTGGCTAAATGTTATTCAGGTTAAATTGTTTCAGAGCTATCTGCTTCCATGGGAACAATGCCTCTTTTGCCTATACACATGCTATTTGGATTTCAACTGATTAGCTGCTTGTACTGCTTCCATGATTACAGCATCTGCTTCTCAGTCATAAAATAGACTTTTTTTTACTGTACAAGAGAATGTGTGGATGCAGAATAATAACCAACTATCTGCAGGAAACCTCCTTAAGAATATTAAGGTCGTGCGTGAGGCAACATCTGCAGAGTCATTTTCAATGAGTCTGTAAAATTGTGCAAGGAGATGAGAAATTAGTAAGAATTAATGAAGGTGCTGAGTTGAGGAGCTCTCCTTGACACTGAGCTTCCTAACATGTAAGGGAGGAGAAGAAACTTCTATTAAAAATATTTTAAGAAGTGGGTCACTATTTTGTTTTCATCAAATCAAACTATTTTCCTTTCTAAAATAATAAGAAAATTCTAATAATCTAGAAATTATTCAAGTATGTAATGCATTAATTAAAACTGTTATTGAATTTTTTTGCAAAATGTGTAAAATAGTCAGGCCAGCCTTAAATTTTTTAAATTCGAAATACAAATTTTGAAGTGAGATAATGGGGAAGTCTTCATTGTAGCTTCCTTTATATTAACAAGAATGTTATTGTAAAGCATTTTAGGATAGTCTCTTGACCCTCAGGGGAAACTGGTGGTAGAGCCAGTAATAACTAATAATTATTGAAGTGTTTATTGAGGACCTATTATAAGCCCAGGAAGAATGTCAATTAGTTAAACACTTCTTCTGGAAACATTGCCTGCCTTCTAGCCACGTAAAAGTCGTTCCCCTTATATAGAGACTTAAAGGAGTTACTCAGCATGTTATAAGTTTAGAAGGGTGAGCCATAAGTAAAGGAGGGCTTAACTTTAGAACCCAGAAGTACTTTTGCTTTTTCTCTTCTACCACAACCCAGAGAATACAAAAATAAAAGCATAAAACACTAATGTGGAAGGGAGAATGAAGGGGGAACGTGACACAGGGTGACAGGGTGGAGGGGAAAAGCAAGTATTATATGTATACAGGAGGGAAACAGGACCTCCTTCTGAACAAACCCTCTTAGAGGACTTTGTTTTCACCACTCTGTTAACCTGGAGGATTTTTGCTATGATTATTTCCTGTATCTGACTTGGGGGTACTTTTCAGAGAAAGCCTGGCCAAGTCAAGATCTCACTATGTCAATCAACCCCGAAGTGATCTGTGGAGATGTGTTCCATGCAGTAACATGGAAATCCAGGAAGGCTACATTGAACCCTCCCCACATTATCCTCTCTCTGAACTCATATACTAGTGCCTGGATTTGTTATTTGACTCTGCTCATGTCGTGTTGCTATTTCCCTGGGTAGATATTCTCCCTCTCCCTTCCCTTCCTTTTAGGAGAAGAATTATGATATAACACTTCTTTGCATTCCTTCACCATCTCATATACCTAACACAGTAAATGCTCATGGATGAACTATAGGAAGTAGTGTACACTTAAGAGGGTAATTGAAGACCTTTAAGTCTTCCCATGTCACTCTCCTCTTAGTACCAATATTTGTGGATTTCTATAGTGTTTTAAAGTGTAGAAGTGATTTCACTTTAATGATTTTATTCCAGCCTTACAATAACCCTGTGAGAGAAGTCATAATGATTATACCTGTATTACACAAAGAGGAAGCTGAATCTTAGTGTTGTTAATTAACTTGGCTAAGGTCCCATTGCTAGCTTATAAAATGTTTCTTGAATGAAGGAAGAAAGAAAAAGAATCAGTGCAATTAAGATTTGAGACCAAGTCTCTCTAAATGTATGTCCCATGCTCCATAGACATCTTGGTTAAACTAATTTCACCAAAGACTGTATTGCTTACAATGATTTGAAATGGCCCAACTCAGTGGTAGTTGGTGGATGGGTGGGAAGAGCAAGGAAAATAAATGGTTGTGTGTTTTTAAACAGTTTT
This sequence comes from Noctilio leporinus, assembly GCA_004026585.1. NCBI lineage: Eukaryota > Metazoa > Chordata > Mammalia > Chiroptera > Noctilionidae > Noctilio > Noctilio leporinus. The sequence goes on along the minus strand of PVIW01001499.1, from coordinate 20,516 downwards.
TATAGGAAATAATATCTCTCAGGGAGCATAGATGGGCTAGTTGGTATGGGACATATTTATGGCACCTGGAAAATACATGCTGTCACACCTTTGAAGTAACATAGCCTTGTTGATGCATCCTCCATGTATTAAGTCAGCTTTTTCAGGGCAGATTTTCAAATTTTCCATATGTTCCCCTTATTAAACGTCTTGAAGAATGTAAAGTGAAAAGTACCTTTAAACCCTGTCTGATCTTTCTCCCCATCTTTACTCTGCAATAGAATTGTCTTTTTCCTAAGCTTTAATCAGTATCTTACTGAAGAAGTAGTAATGATCAAAGAGATTTTTAATACTTGAACCCATTATATTTAATTGGGCTCTTTAAGTTACAGGAAAAAATAGAAATGAATGAGTCTTTTCATCCCTTGGCATTAAATGCTGTTTACTTGACTTACTTCAATGAATCCTACTCCCCTTGCACCCCCCCCAAAAAAAAAAACAAAAAAAAACAAAAAAAAACCATGCAACAAAAAAACAAACCTACAATTAAATGTATGTTGCTGGATCATTTCTTGCTGACAATAATTATATGGAAGAATTCAGAATCTTATCAGAGGATCTAATTGAGAGTAATAAACCTTCTAGCTAATCTTATACCTAAAGTCAATGGTCCCATTCTAATGTTGATGATAATGTGGAAGCCTAAAATAACAGACTGCATGAAAGATAATTGTCGCTGTAAATTATTTCTGTGCATGACTATAGCACACTTATGAAGGAGACTGTCTTTTCAGAGTTAGAAAAGGAAACTTTGTTTTCTGTTTTAGATATTAGAAATGTTGCTCAAGGCACCCAGGTCAAACTTGAAGAGGTAGAATTAGAGGCATGGTAAGTGATAGAACTTGAGCAAGCTGAGACTGATAATATTCTAGGTGAAAGAGACAGCAGAAACCAAGTCAGCAGGTAAGAGACCACATGGTAATGGGAATGGATCTATATGACTGAAGTGTCTGAGGGGAAATAGATGAAGAAGGAAAGCCAGAATTCTCACTCTCCAGTTTTAGAAGGTTGCCTGAGGTATGTCATAGATTTGGCTGCAGGGCTGAAATAATTTTTATTTTTTATAATAACAGGAGCAATTAAATGTGGCCAACTTGGGAATGACATGACTAGATCTGTGCTTCATACAGATTCATTGTGGCTGTAGAATGTCACATGTGTAGGAGAAGATGGAAATTGGAGGCCACTGGGAAAAGGATGCAATTATTGAAGAGAGAGATGATGAGTCTAGCATTATGTTGTGGTCTTTAGAGTAAGGATGTGTAATAGTTTCTATTCTAGTATGAAGTGAAAATTGTAGAAATTGTTGAGTAATGTTTTATGGAAGTTGAAAAGAATTGCAACTGGAAAATAATTAAAACTTCAAGGAGGAAGGTAATGGCATTTCTTATAGATAGGGAAAAAATAAAGTTGAAAAAAGAGTGCAGAAGAGGACCTATGTCAGCCTCAGTGGTTTAGGAGAACATTCCAGCCCCTACCTACAGGTATCCTACTGACAGCTGGGCACTGAGCACTTGTCATGAAAGGCAGAGCTTGTCATCAGTGAATACAAGTGAGAGACTAGAGCAATGCTATGAAACAAAGACTATGGAGAATTATGAGATGAGAGGGGAAGGAAAAAGGCACTACCCTAAGGAATGTCTGAATATAAGGGGTAAACAGGAGAAAAGGAAAAAACAAAACAAAACAAAACATTGAGCTTCCAATTTCTTAGAAACTAGGAAGAGACCAAGAGAATAAAGAGATGTGAAAATCAAGGAGAAAGATTTTCTTGCTGAGAGTTTCTGTTGAAAGAAGAGATGATTAGGTTAGGCAATTGGAGACCACTTACAATGAACATATACATGCACACACATAAAAACAACAACAGCCTAAGTAGAATTGTAGGAGTAAAAGCCTGGACATTAGGATTCGAAGTGTGCCCACTTAGGGAGTTCCTAGTGTATTTAAATTATGTTTATCAGAGGTTTGACAGTAAAATGTTGGGGAATGGTAGACCAATGTGGCTTACATATGTAGAGGGAGACCCAGGGTCTCAAAACGTATTTGGTTGCTGTTTTGATTGCTTTTTAAAATTAATCTCTTATTGTTGTTCCGTTTTCCTCCCACTGCCCCACCCTCCCTATCCTCTCTCCCACAGTCAATCCCCACATGTTGTCCATGTCCATGGGTCATTTTTACTAGTTCCTTGACTAAGCTCTTCCCCTTCTTTGCCTCTTTTTCCCCTCTGCACACTGAAAGTCTGTTCCTTGTTTCCATGCCTCTGCTTCTATTGGGATTGTTTGTTTGTTTTGCTCATTAGTCTCTTGTATTAGGTGATTTCTCCTTTAGTTCTGTTGCATAGTAAGATTATTTGGAATTTATGTGGGAGAATAAGAGAATGAAAACAAAGGGATGAAAACTAACACATGCTAAACATTAATTTGTGTTTCTAGGCTAGGCATTCATACTTAGACTCTGACATAAACTATCCCATTTAATCCTGACTCTATCCAGAGGAGGGCAGCACATTTTACAGTAAAAATGATGCTCAGAAATGTTGTCACTTTCAGCTAACATTTGCCCAAGCTTTAGTAATAGTAGGCTAATAATGAATTTTACCTTCATTCCTTCAACCTACAAATACTCGATGAGTACCAATTATGACCCAAATGGTGTCCTGGGCACTGGAGGAGAAACAATCATTGCCCACCTAATGCTTGGAATCTTGTGGGCACAGTCAGTGGAGTAAAGTTGCCTCTGGATAACAGCCCAAAACTGAAGAGACTTAGCCCTGGCTGGTGTGGCTCAGTGAACTGAGCAGTAGTCTGTAAACTGGAGGGTCACCCGTTTGATTCTCAGTCAGGGTCCATGCCTGGGTTGTGGGCTAAGTTCCCAGTTGGGGGTGCATGCGAGGCAATCACACATGGATGTTAAAAAATAAAAAAGTAAAACAAACCTGAAGATGTTTAATAGAAACATGAAATTGGAAGGTTATATTTTCAAAGAGTCATCTTTCTGAAAGAAAAGTTTTTAAAAGCTGTGACTTTGCAGCCTTGGAACTTGAAACCTTGTCCATATTGCTTTCCCTTAACTTTCAACTTTAGTTCCTTGAACCCTGCTTTCCTCCTCTCTCCCCATCCCCATGCTTCAATACCTCTGTGCTCTAGGACATTGCAAATGCTCTTCCCTTTGTCTGCGATGCCCTCTACCTGTCTGTTACTCTGGCAAATTCCTACCCACCCCTTCATTCTCAGCCTTCCTCCTCTGGGACCTTCTTGACAACACCAGACAAATGTAGAGGTGCCCTATGAGCATCACCTGTCCTCTGCATAGAACTCAAGTTAAAAAGTGACCCCATGATAGCATGTTTGAATTTCTTCTCTCAGTGGAGTCTTAAAGTCAGAAACCATTCATTTCTTTCCATACACATCATAATGCCTCACACACAGGAAGCCCTGGAAAAATACATGTGGAATAAATGGCTGGGCATATTGATGAAAGGGCATATCTTAATATCCGGAGAGGTGGGAATCTTTGATTTGTAGCATTGTGAGGATGATTTTTACCATATGTCATGACCAGAGTTGTTTTTTATCATTTTTATTCATTACCATAATAATAACTCTGCATTTGCAGCTTACACATTTGAAAATAAATTGCCTTGCCTAAGATATAGGGGGCAGGAGTGCTATTAAGTGACCATAATTGTTATTACTTTAATAGCCACCTGTATATTATGAAACCTGAATAGACAAATTTGATTGAAAGAGCTCAAATGCTTCATCCATTATCATGTGTGCTTTCTTGGTGGAATAATGTTTTTACAGAAAAGACTCTCCTATTTCACTAAACTTTATTTTATTTAACAAAAGCATGATATATCCTAAGGCAGCCTTAAGAAGTAACAGAACTATTCAAATGCCAAAAAAATTATCCCAGCACTGGAGCTAAAACTTCACACAGAGGAGAACAATGGCATTGGGGACGAGGGCTGACTATGGTGGTGATTTCTCTCTCCTGCACACCTGTGAATAAAAGCAGTTCAGCATGTTCAGAATGATCTCCTTTCCTTCAGAAACTTAGCTGTCATCTCATCTTTTTAGTATGCTCATACGGTACATACTACGACACGACTCTGTGAAGATTTCCTCCTTAGTCCCTCAGACAGCAATTCTGTTATTTTTACATTCATTTCATTTTATTATAATTACTTAAAAGTCTGTATTTTTTATTAACTATGAAACTTTGCAAGTCAGAGGCATTGTTTTATCTATCCATCCTTGTATTCCCTAACACTTAGCGCATTCCCTGCTTCATAGAAAGCACTCAATAAATATTAAAGTGACATATCCCAGCCATGGCTCTTATAATTGGAAGTAAACCAATAGTCATAAGGGTTCTGATATTCCTATACTAGATATATATTTTGTTATTTATATGAAAACAAAATATAATAAATTTTAAATTCCTTGGGATTATGGAACAAACTGTATTTGGCATTTCTGCTATTATTTCTACTTTTCTACTTTCATACAAAAAAGCTGATGCTCCTTGTATTATATACAACTATGAAAACTATATTATTGACACTATAAACTGAACCCCTTCTCTATTTCTGTTGATAAGTGAATTTTATTCTCATCTAATACATATCAGGAAGGATAGAAATCCTTATTTTTTCCCTTTTTTCAGTATTTAATAATTATTTTGTTTTATTAAGTACTTACGGTACACTAGGTATTTAGCATAATGTATTTCTACTTTTTACAACAACCTACAAGTCATGGGAATCATTGAGCAGCATGAGAGTAAAACCGAAGATAGAGTTAAATTTTAAAGGCCTTAGGCACCTATCATGATGACAATAAGAAGATATTAAAGGATTTTAAGTAGAAAAGTAACAATCTGAAATTGGTATGTTCAAAAGGTCAGTTTTCTTTATTATTATATAAAAATAAATATTTTGTGGTCCTATATGATTAATATTTACATGATAATTCTTTTGTATTTTTAAATACATGTGAAAGTTTATTTTATTCATATGTAGGAATAAAATAGTTACACAAATCTCCCATGCAGAACAGTTCCACTTAATTTATGTAGATATTTTGTACTCAGGGAACTGGTACATATAACTGCCTCTCACTCCCCCCACCCCCCCCACTCCCTGCCAAAGGAGTAGGCCTCACATAGTGACTTGCTTCCAAAGAGTACAGTGTGGAGCAGAGCATGCAGGGAGGTGATCAGGTGATCAAGGTCAACATCAACTGTGATCAGTTAGGTTGACAACTTGTACCTTTGATATGATGTGGTGAGAATAGCATTTTACCTCTATGGTCTTCCTCTCTAAAGCCTACCATCTATGTCTAACTTTGAAAAACAGCAGAAATATTTAAATCAGGAAAAACTCTATAATGTTTTGGAGTACTCTTTAATAGCATTGAAGTCATAAAAGAGAAAAAGGATGTCTGTGAAATTGGCATCACAAAAAGGAACCTAAGGAGATATGACCACTAAATGTAATATTGTATCCTGGATGAGATCCTGGAACAGAAAAAGGGCACTAAGTAAAAAATTAAGGAACTTTAAATAAAATATAGTTAATATTATTATTAATATATAAATATTGGTTCATTATGTACCATACTAATATCCAGTTTTTTTTTTAAATATCTATTTTTAGAGAGGGGAGAAAGAGAGGGAGAGAAACATCAATGTGTGGTTGCCTCTAGTGTCCCACTGGAGACCTGGCTCACAATCCAGGCATGTGCCCTGACTAGGAATTGAACTGGCGATCCTTTGGTTAGCAGGCCAGTGTTCAATCCACTGAGCTACACCATCCAGGAGGCTAATATACATTTTTTATAACAAAAAAAATTAATTATGGGGTATATTAGAACACTTTATTATCTTTGAAACATTTTTGTAAATCAATAAAGAAGTTTACTTAAAAAAAAAAATATTTGCAAGAGGAACTGCTACATGGAAACTCTACAAAATGCTACTTAGTTATCCATTAATGGATGGGGGAATGGAAATTACAACCAAAAAAATAGAATTAGCTTTTTGAAGTTAGGCTGTAGAACATGGTATTGGAATATGTCTTATTTTCTGAAATAAACTAAAGTTTTCTTGATGCTAGTTTTTCTTAGAGGGAACAATTTGACTTGTGAAACAAGCACCAGACTAGGAACCCCTCCTCCCCAACTCTGTGGCCTTGAGAAAGTTCAGCTTCTAGTTTATCTGTAAATGGAGACAGTAAAGGCTCTACCCATTTTAAAGTAATATTATGAAGGACCTGGCTGGTAGCACAGTGGATAAGGTGCCAGCCTGCAAACTCAAAAGTTGCTGGTTCGATTCCCAACCAGGGCACATAACCAGGTTGCAAGCCAGGTCTCCAGCCTATCTGTGGCTAGAGGCAGGTAAAAGGCAACCATACATTGATCTCTCTCTCTCTCTCTCTCTCTCTCTCTCTCTCTCTCCTCTGCCTTTTTCCTTTTCCCTCTCTCTGAAAAATAATAAATGAAATTTTTCTAAAAAGTGATATGTGAAATACCATGTCTATTTTGAAAGAGTTTGAGAATAATTTTAAAACATATGCAAGGATTTTCAAATTGTAAAACACTAGAGATGAAAAAGTAGACCTTGTAGACTTCACTATGTACATGTCCCACAAATACCTTTAGTGCAGCATTTTTTTTTATCATTGATACTATCACAAGATGTTCCCCATTTCCCCCCTCTGCCACCCTCCACCCAGCCTTCCTCCCAAAGCCTTCAGAAGAAACCAAACTTTCCAGTCCCTTGACCTTGGATGTCTAGCCTCAATAACTGTAAAAAATAAGTTTTTATAGTTTAAACCACCCATCTGTGACATTTTGTTAAGGCAGAACAAAGCCTTCACCACATTGTTGTCTATGTCCATGGGCTATAAACACTAACTCAAAATCATCTTTTTGGATATTTTTTTGATTCTTAAAAGATCTTGTCTCTCATTTCCTTCATGTCAGTTGCACACTTTAGAATTTATTGTCATAGAAAATAATATCAGATTCAATTCAAATTGAACAAGACCACATAACCTATTAGAAATGAGGCCCTTTCCTCACCAAGGTATTCCTTTGTTACTCGTTGAATGCAACCTGGGCCTCACATGTGCTTAAAACAAAGCCAGTCTTGCTACCTGATCTGACTCTGACCATCGAACACCTCTGATTTGAGAAGTAAACCCAATGGCTACAGAGGTGTGCCTCTCTGGACTATTTTTTTCTTTCTTATTTATACCAGTTCAAAGGTGGCAGAGAATCACAAAATATCAAAGCTCAGGCTATAATTTCAATAATAGTTTACTGATGATCTGACCATAACAGGAAATAAGTACATTGTAGAGAATAATTTATAACTTTAGCTCAAGGCATAATGGCTCCTGGGGGCCCTTCCTCACGTAGATTGCTGCCTCATTTCTTTTTGCCCCCAGTGTTATTGAGATATAGCTGACATATAAAATAAGGTAATCTGCTCCACTCCGACCTGCCTCCAGGGCCTGTGCGGGATGTACCACTTTCTTCTATAAGTGCCCTAAACCTCTCAGCACTGCAGACTGTAGGTCAGACAAACTCCTGGTTCCAAAAGGAGAAGTTGACTTTTCTTCATTTTAATCTAAAGGTTTTGTGTTAGCTAGTTAGTTCTGCCTTAACAAAATGTCACAGATGGGTGGTTTAAACTATAAAAACTTATTTTTTACAGTTATTGAGGCTAGACATCCAAGGTCAAGGGACTGGCAAGTTTGGTTTCTTCTGAACTTCCCTCCCTGGGTTCCAGATGGCTATCTTCTAGCTGTGACCTCAGATGACTATCCTTTATTTTGTTATCTTATTTAAAGATACCAGTCATATTGGATTTGGATCCACCCCCGATGACCTTATTTAACTTTTAAATACCTGTCTAAAGGCATTAGCTCTAAATACAGTCACGTTCAGGGGTTCCAGGCATTAGGACTTAAACATATGAATTTAATGGGGAACACAATTAGCCAATGATACCTTCCTTCTGGATAGGGTACCCCAGGATTTCTGCCTCAGGACTGAGCTTTTATTAGGAAGACAGATAATAGGATAGTCATTCTCTCTAGGGTTATTTCATCCCCTATGTATAGGGGCATGGTCTCCTGTAGTTTAAAGTTTTAAAAATTGCCACATAATAGTCAGAAATTCATAGCTTTGCTCATTATTCCATTCAAACTTCATTCTAGCTCAGCTATAATAAATTTAGAGCTGTTTCTTACTTCCTCTATGTTAAAGGTTTAAACATGTCTGAATTAACTCTTCATAATTGCATTTACTGTGTAGAATTGCAGTTATCTGCTGAATTGCATACTTTTTTAGGTAGACTGTGAACTTCTTGAAAAGGACTGTGTTTTATTAATCATATAGGGCCTATTGCATACAGTAGTGCATAGTAAGTGCTTGGTGGGACAATAACATTGCATTCACTTAGTGCTTTGTGCAATAAACATGTATTGAATGTCCAACACATTGCTAGACAGCATGATAAATAAAGGAGAAAAAGTAACTCATCCATTGCCTGGCTTTAACTCTCACAATACTTACTCAGTTACACAAAACTAAGATGAGCTGATAGGTAGTATCACTCTCTTTGTACCTGTGTTTCTTCATAAAGTTAGAATTGTCATGGGAATCACAATCCAGTATGAGGGGAAGGGAGAGAGACAGAGAAGGAGAGATATCAATGTATGGTTGCTTTTCTCCTGCCTCCAGCCACAGACCTGACTGGAGACCTGGTTTCCAACTTTGTTATGGTGCCCCTGGCTGGGGAATCGAACCTGCGACCTTTGGGTTTGCAGACCAGCACCTTATCCACTGAGCCACCAGCCAGGGCGATATTTATTTTGATTACTTAGTCAAAATATTGTTAAATGTCCTTCTCTATATGCTATAGTTACTATTTTCTTCTCTTATAATTAATAAGCAGTTTATGTAGAGATTCCTTGAAACCATGAAAATATCTTGCTCCCTATTAGAAATTCATTGCAGAGTTAGCATATTTTGATAATTCTTACTTGATACACTTTTTCTATGATGGATGCAAAATGCTGATCTTTTAACTTCATCATTTTACCCACATCTACTAGTTGGCACTCAGGATTTTATTTTAAACAAGAGCCTTCCCTTCTTTCTGTCTATCTACCTGATCTATCTGCATATTTTCCTATCATATTTTGCTCACTAGCTATTTAAAGTGGATTGGAACTCAAGTGCTACCTCCCTTCAAAGTCTATACCATAATTTTCATTTATACCACATTGCACTTTGTTTTTGTAAAAAGTAAAGAGGCTTCTTTTTTCTCTAAAAGATAGACAACTTGTAAGCTAATTCATTTATTTTCCTTTTAATTAGCTAATTGTTATGGTAATTAGTTTGTAATATGTACCAGGAAGTGAGTTTGTACTGGTGATTTTATTTTCAAGGAGCTCACATTCTAGGTAAACATACATATAAATAATTTTAGAAAGTAACTTACTGTAATTCTATATTTTCTTAATCACCAATTAAAATATACAACCTGTCATAGCTAACTTAATATTATTGATGATATTGATATTTCAATATGGGTTGAAGATCACATCCATAATCTCAGTAGATAAATAGCAATATTTCCATCAAACTCATCTCTCAGCTCATTTCTCCAAGAAGGTGAGTTATGATTGGTATTGAAATCTAAAAATAAAACTATAGATTAAATATAAAGCATAGGCTTTCTTATTTACAGGGTGTGCATAACAAAGTGACAAAATTTTAGTAAAATAAACATCATAGAGGTATTGTATTTTGAAATAAATTTATTCTTATATGTAAACATATAAACACAGTCATTATTTTTTATAATTGTTAAAAAAAAGTCTCCATTTGCTACATTAATAGACTTAATTCAACTTTGGAATCTTGAGCATACTTTAACTAACTTTTCTTTATCCGTAGACATCATAATGTTTTCAAGTTTAGCTTTAACAGCCTCTTTATTGGAATGAAGTTATTTATTAACTTCTCTCACAAATGCTCCATACATAATAGTCTAAAGGATTTGCATCTGGTGAACTAGGTGGCCAGATTTTCTTTGATCAGAATTCAGGAACATTGACATTGAGAAATTCTTGCACCATTTTGGCATTATGTGCTGGTGCACCATCTTGTGGAAGATAAAGTGACATCCGTTTGTGACTTGCTTCATCCATAGTACAACTACTTCTATCAAAATGTCAAGGTAAACAGCAGCAGTCACCTTCGAGGCTTGTGGAAACATGTGGGGTTATAATATTTCCTTCATTGCTGACAACACTTAACACTATCACTGTAGCAAGAAATTTCATTTTCATGACAATTGGAACATCATGAAGATTCTCACAGAGCCACCTGTTGTGTTTTCCGTTGACTATTTGGTCCTGCTGAAAATTCTTTTCATTGAATAAGAAAATCAGAGGATTTTTTTCTTTGGGATTTTTCCATTTTGTTAGCAGTTTCCTTGCTTTTTCAAAGCACCTTTCCTTCATCTGGCCTCTTCTAAGAACATGCCATCTGTTTCTGATCTCTTCAGCAATAATCTTGGGAACTGTTGCATCCAACATCTGCAGTTCTCTTGCTACTCCATAGAGTGCATTGACTTTCTTAGATCTTGATTGATGATCTGGATTCTGTGTACAATATCTGGACTTGTGTGATCCTTGCATATCTTATGTGTTTTCCTTGTTGGTGTGGTGAGATTAGGATCAGCGTCATACACCTTCTTCATGTTGTCAACTGTAGATAAAGGGATATTATTTGAAATCTGCAATTTCCTTAGCAATTTGTCCTGTATGCAGTCCAGAAATTATGGCATCATATTCCTTCAGCATGATGGTTGCTCTCAGAATTTAATACTTTATATCTGAAACAATGATGTTAAATCATAACCTTAGAAACATATTTTTTTCAAAATTAATAAGCACGTGAAATAAAGAGAGACACATTATTGCCAATTTATTGTGTGTACCCTGTATACATGTAATATACTGTATTCTATTTTAATACTTCCTTCACAAGCCTAGTATGAACAAAGTGCTAAAGAGGGAACAAAGCCCACTAATGTCTTTGTTTCTCTCTTAAAATGCATCAGAAAGAAGTCAAATACTGAACAAAACACATGGATGGTAAATCTTAGTAGACTTGACACTAGTAAATCAGTAGAACCCTCATATTATCTTCATAATTTCCATGCTAGGAATCTTTTTATAAAAGGAATTAAATAAGCTAAGAATTAGCTACATTTTATGAACACTGTTCCTGAAAAATTGAAACTGAAGGTCTCTAAGCTTTATAGCAGTATCTTGATCATTACTTTCATATCACCTGCCTGAAATTATGTCATGGTTTAAAAATTAATAGAATAAAGTAGGATTTGGGGAGCTGGGGAGGGCACTAGCTTATCCTGAGTGATTCTTAGATGCCAGGTGTAATTGAGGTTTATTCTATAACTGTGCTGGATAGACATTTAGATGCATTAAACAGAAGAGAAATCTAAGGTTCAGAGAAAGAAGTGATATGCCAAAGATTATATAGCTAGTAATTGACTTTGCTCAGGTTAGACTCAGTTCCTGCCAAAACCTTGACTGTTTTCACTATAGAGGTGTCTGGTGTCTGGGGCATAAGTTTAGGGTAAATAACCATTAATTCTTAAGCAATTGTCTTGACAAAACTCCAGCACCATCTGCTGAAAGTAGCTTATAGGCTTAATGAAGATTGTAAAGAGGCACCTGTCCAGTACCAGAGAAAAGTTTAATCTAAGGCTTCAAAATCACCGTGTGCTGTGTGCATTATGCTTTTCAAACTGCCTTTGCACCCATTATCTAATTTCGTCAGCAATGGATTTCATTAAAAGGAAAATAGTTTTATTAAATAATTAACCTAATTTGCTTTCATTAAAATAATGGACAGGAGTAGAGCCAAGAGGATAACATCAAACTTTACTGGGCTGAAGTCCTGGATGACTCATTTGTTCAGTTGCTTTTGAACCCTTTCCTTTTCAGTTCCCTTAATGTGATCATATTAAGTTGCTTTCTGTGTGACACATAGACAATCCTCCCCTGTCACTATCCAGGTGCCACCTGCCATTTTGTAATTGGGCCAGAGTCTGCATATGGGTCTTGACAGATCCATCCTCATAACACCGTGGTACTTAATTTCAGTGAACAAACAGACTGGCAACCACTTCAGACACTCAAGGGCTGCTTCTCTTTAGCATCTGCTTGGGAGACACTGTCAGAAAGTAGATGGCATTGGCGTTTCGGAGTTGAGTCACCTTCTGGAGAAGTGGCTATGTTTGCTCTAAATATGCCCATTAAAAAGCCTGGCATATAGGAATAGTATAGAGAATCCACTTACTTGATATTTATGAAGATGATATTTGTGGTTTGGCCAACAGTTCCTTTGCTTTTACTGAAATAGAAAAAAAGAATAAAAAAATGAAAAAAAAAGTGGTTAGATATTTATTTTGGATACTTATCCACATAACAAATGTCATGAAATGTGTTTTTTTAAAGATTTTATTTATTATTTTTAGAGAAAAGGAAAGGGAGAGAGGCAGAGAGGGAGAGAGACATTAATGTATGGTTGCCTTTCACCTGCCTCCAGCCACCAACCTGGCTGGAGACCTGGCTTGCAACCTGGTTATGTACTCTGGCTGGACCTGTGACCTTTGGGTTTGCACACTGGTGCCTTATTCACTGTGCCACTAGCCAGAGGGGAAAATCTGTTTTAAAATGCCTATTCAAAAGCTATTTGTTTTTAAGATGTTATTTCATAAAAAAAAAAAAAAAAAAAACATGTACATCCTAGAAGAAGATTAAGTGTTCTAACATGGACTAATTGACAGGTAGGCTCAATATGTTCCAGGCTTGATGGTGAAACATGATATCAAGGGCAAACTCAATTTTGTGGATTCAGAAACTTGGCTATTATATGCAACAATGAACATCTCTAGATTATGAATATTTGAGTCACAGTAACCAAAGTTGGTTACCAAAGTAATCAAAGTATCCAACTACACCTGGATCCACAAAAGGCTAGACTTTCAATGTAACCAGAATTTTATGCCAACTAGTCAGGGCACTGAAATCTCTGAATAATGCTAACATGAGCTGGTATTAAAAACAAGCAAACAAACAAACAAAAAACAAACCTTTGGATTTCCTTTTAGTACTTTGTTGGTAGAATATTTTTGTTATATTTCTTCCAATAGAGTGCTGGTCTATTAACATCTACTGGTTGTAAAGTCAAAGAATATCTGATTTTTTGTCCACTCTCTGCCATTTATTTGTTGTTTGACTTCAAGCAAGTCACTTTAAGCTCACTTCCTGAGCTTCAGTTTCTGCAGGATAATGTGGTAGTAATATCTCCTTTGTAGGCATTTTCAAAACAGAAATAATGTATATAAAATATTTACTACAAAACTAGTATATAATAAGTATTCAATAAAAAATGTCTATCACCACCACTACCTCTATGAGTATCATTATCTTAAAATTTTTACTCTAATTTTAGGTATATATTTATTTTATTTTCAAGTCCTACTTTCCTGATTTAATTTGGAAGATTTGGAAGGAATTCTGTGTCTTCCTTAAGGCATTTTTTGCTAATTTAAAGCATTAAGTATGCACATTACATGCCTCAGAGAAGTATATATCATGTAGTTACAAGAATGCTACATATATATATATATATATATATATATATATATATATATACACACACATATAAATTCTGTCCAGAAAGTATCCATCTATATAATATGAACAATATATTTATTGAAGAAGAGGCAAGAAACATTGTACACAGGACAATGATGCCTCAGTCCCCTTTAAAGTAGGCACCTTGGGATCTCACACATTTCTCCCAGCATCTCTTCCACTATTCAAAACACTGAAGAATCTGAAAAATCTTTTGCTTGAATTACTATCAGCTACCCTGTCATATTATTGTAAATCTCATCAATGGTCTATAATCTCTTCTCTTTCAAAGGTGATTTTAGTTTTAGGAAAATCCCAATGTCACAGGGCACCAAGTCTGGGTTATAAGGGGCAAAGTCACCTGGGTGATTTGATGTTTTGCCAAAAAACCCTTCATGAGACATGATGCGAAAGCAGGTATGTTGTTCTGATGAAGCTGCCAATCACCAGTTGCCTGTAGCTGTGGCTGTTTTCCTTGTATTGTGTCTCTCAACTGATAAAGAATATTGAGGCAGTGCTCCTTATTAATTGTTTGGCCTGAAGAAATATACCAGTGATGAACAACATCTTCTCCATCAAAAAACACAGTTAACATGGTTTTGATCTTCCTCTGACTTTGCTGCAGCTTCTTCAGGCTTGGAGAACCAGGTGACTTCCATTGGGATGATTAGACCTTCCTTTTTGAATCATAGCCGCAGACTCAAGATTCATTTCCTGTTATCACCTTGTTGAGGAAATCTGGTTCATTGATAGAGGTTTGAATAAAGTCATTAGCAATTTAAACATGATGTTCACAGTTGCAGATTTTCATTAACTGCAGTGTGTACACATTCAGCATTTGCAGGTGTTCTGCTTGTTGTAGACCTTTTAGAACATGAATCTTTTTCAAAAGATTCTCAACCATCTTTAAAGCATTTGTGCTATACTTTTATTTGTGCTGCACTCTGCATGTTCTCCAAAGCCCTCTGAAACATCCAAACAGTCTTTATGGAGGAATCTTCAACCCTCATACAAAATTTTTGCAGATCCATTGCTCTATTTGTTCAGTTATTTTAAATGAGATAACCACAAAATACACATGCTCATTCAACAGTGTAGACTACATTGTTCTACAATGGTAGACCACCCCCACAAACTAGTACAGTGAAGTCCTCATTGTTCAGATGCATTCCAGTCCACTCTCATTGGTTGCCAGGTTACATCAATGTTGCACAAACCATTATTGCTATATTAACACTGGCCAGACTTTTTCCTGACAGACCTTGTATGTATATACATGAAAGAAAAATAGAACCCTACTATGTGAAGTTATACTTATGCTGTATATTAATGTTCTTTTATATAGTGTATGAAATTTGACCAGACTCTCAACATTCCCTTTGGGGAAAAAAAGGTGAATAGCTACCTTTTACAAATACCTTTTGCTTACTATTCATGAAACTTCATTTTATCTTCATAGTAGTCTTGAAAATTAGATTATTCCTTCAATTTTATACATTAAAAATGGGGCTAGATAAAGTGATTAATTTTTAACCTCAAACTCTGGAAGATGGGAATTGTAATGCTTTGAATGTTTATGATATACTAACTATTAGAAAACACAAACCAGTAAATTGTGAAGCATGCAGTTAAAAAAAAAAAAATCATCCTAACTTTTAACCTCAGAGTCCAAAGAGGCTTTATTTCCAGGTGATAATAAGTTCTACTGGAGCTTTGCACAGTTTGGGTATCAGCTCTGTGTGAAATAGAAGACAGGGCTGAATGATGGACCTAGAGCAAATGTCCAGGTCTACAAGGTTTATCATTTAAACTCTATTCTGAAACTGGCCAAAGTAATACCCTTCATATTTTCCTTTATATTATTAACTTTTGGCAACAGAGAGAGGGAAATATAATTCTTGTCAAATAATCATTGAATATAATCATTGCCAAAGAGTTAATTTTTCAGTTAACATAATGGTAGCTCCTTCTAAGGAGTCAGAATCACAATGGAATTACTGGCATGGCAAACCATGTAATATTTCACAAATGGGGATTTTCTTTCCAGATCTTAATTTAAAAAATTATAAGTATAGTACCATTTTAATAATAAATCCAGACTCTGGGGTGACGAGTCTACTTTCTCAAGCAGAATACTATGTAAAGTTACTGAATTCAAGACCTAAAATAAATACAGCATTTCCTACTAGGGTAACTAAAAATGGTGTTTCTCTGAGCTTACTAAGGTTTGAGAAGAGCACAAAGCATTTCTAAACAAATACCATTTAAGACTATTTAACATTTTCACCCTGGCTGGTGGCTCAGTGGATAGGCACTGGCCTGCAAATCCAAAGGTCGCTGATTAGATTCCCAGCCAGGGCACAAAACCAGGTTGCAAGCCAGATATCCAGCTAAGTTCATAGCCAGAGGCAGGTGAAAAGCAACCATGAATTGATGTTTCTTTCCCTCTCTGCCCTCTCTCTCTCTCCCTTCCTCTCTCTCTAAAAAATAAAAAAAATATATTAAAAATAATAATAATTTAACATTTTCAAAGTGCATTGTGCTGTGCTAGGGGCTGAGGGTTCAAAAGATGAATAATATGTAGTCCTCATTATTAAAAAATCATAGTTCATTGGCAGTAAAAATTAATTACAATACAATATAGTGTTTGATATAACAAAGATAGCTCAAGCTGCAGTAGATGGACAGGAGAGAATCATGAATGTATAATTTAATATATTTGGGTTGAGGGCCTTTTGAAATACTAGAGTACATTCAACAACAGTTGACGATAGGAACATAGGAATAAGCAGTGCTGTTCTTTAAGTGCAACTTTTTTAGGGGGGTTGTTATTTATATTAAATAATGTGTTTAGAAATAAATGATTTGTTTGAAGTAGCACCTAAGATTTGCTGAGCAATTAATATGTATAAGAACTGTGTCAAGCACTTTTTGCATATAGACCACGTCTTACTTGCTGCCCTTTGGTATAGATGTTATTCCTGTTCTGGTAAATGAATGTGAGGCGCAGCTCAATGTTGCAGAGCAAATATGCAGAGGAGCTGGGATTTGAGCCCACATCATTCTGATGTCCAAGCCTGGGCTTTAAACAAGTGGTGTTCCATGATTTCAGATAAAACAGTATTGTCTCCACAATGGTATTGTAAGAGAATTTTGGAGACTTAAGAGCCAGCTTCCTAAATTAGGATTTGATGAGACTGCTTTACTCTTCCTGTAAAAACTATCTTTGGAGAATTTTCATCAGGTCGAATTCTCACTCTGCCACCTCCTTCCTCTGTGAGAATTCATTCTCTCTGAGCAATATTACACAAATATTGGGAGGATTGAGGTAAAACACATATCAAAACACCTATTCTGAGCTTGGTACATAGTAGGCGATCTGTATACAATTTGCTTTGTTCTTTACCTCATACTTTTGTTCTAAAGTGAGTCCAGAAAAAGAGAGCTGTCTCTTTGTTTCATGGAGTATGCTAAGGGTTTCTGAGCAGAGCTTCTGAAATGCAGTACATGTAGGAATCACTTGAATCTTAAAGCTTTCATGAAAATGCAGACTTTCATGAAAATTCAGTAGGTCTGGGGTAGGCCTAAGATTTTGCTTTCTAATATGATCCCAAGAAATGCAAATGCTGCTCTTCTGTGACTGCACTTTTATCAGCAAGGTTTTCATTGTTTGAGGGTTGTGTGTGTGTGTGTGTGTGTGTGTGTGTGTGCTGTATTAAGTACCTCCAGCTCTAAATCAATTTTTTTTTTTTTTTTTTTGGTTTTGCCTTCTAACCAGACAAAGAACACCTATTTTCACAGTCAATAGTGGTGGCAGCAACATTGGACATCTTCCCACCACACAGAGTGCTTATTATTTAGAAAAAAAAATAATTAAACAGTGGGAAAAAACCTGTGTAGACAACTATGCTAATAATACCAGTGAGCATTATTGTGCTGCTTTTCAGTTGACAGTGTGTCATTCACAATATTACCTCAATTGATTCACTTGTTCAATAGTTATTTTTTAAGAGGCTGCTATGTCCAAAGTAACGAAGGAACAGCAAAGACTAAACTAGAACCTCATGATGCTGATCTACAGTAGGAAAGAAAGGCAGGAAATTCTGTGGCAGCAGAACCATCTAATGAGACCTGTCATGGAAGTAAGCTAAAAATTGTGTAGGGACACAGAAGAGGGCATTCTTAAACCCAGGCTGAGGAAGGTGTCAGAGAAGCTTTCCCACAGGATTTTGCACATTCCTAACCTTAGGCATCATTGTCATTATCATCACCATTTTCTCAAGGAGCATCATTGCCATTCCAGTTACAACCATCTCAGAGCACCTATTAAAATTTTCTTACCAGGTATTGTGCAAGACATTGGGTATGCATTATCTTAAACAGTTCCCATAACATTATTGATTATGCTGCTTTTAGTAACCCTTTGAAAGAGTTCTACTGTGTAATAACATTTTTTCACCTTCTGGAATCTGGAAAAGAAATCCCTAAAAACATTTTTGACTGAGAAGGGATGCTTGTCTTTAGCTCAGGAAAGCATTATTATCTACACTTCTTATATCTTTTTTCTTCCTTCCTCACTTTTGTTTTGTGCTTATTCTCTTTCTTCTACCTTTTATTCTCACTCTCTCTGTTAACCTACCCTCCTTGCCTTCTTCCAGTCTCTCTCCTCATCCTCTTTTTTTAAGTGTAAGAGGTGAACAGTTTATTTCTAGTTGAAATGTCACAATAGATCTTCTGCATTCATAATTACAGTATGACCACAAAGGATCATGTGAAATACTTTATTTTGCAGTCAAAAAATAAAAAGCTAAGATTTATCCTTACCAATTATTGATTTTGTGATTCTAAGCAAATTAAAGTCCTTTTGTCTTAATATATTTACCTGTAAAATGGACATAACAATACTTTTATCACACTATAAATAAAAACAAAATATTGCCTGAAATTGAGAGAAGGTATAGAATAAAATGTTACCTTCCAATTAAAGAAAATATAAAGGGAATTTGGGCTAGGTATGGTAGAAGGCATTCTTTCTGTGTGTATGTCTTTGTAAATTGGCATGGATCTGTCTCTGAGCAGATTATAGAATTTCCATTGGCAAAGGCTGATACTTATATTTTCATCCTAATTGCTCAATCCCATGCATTATAAGCTAGTGCTTAATAAGTAAGAATATTTATGGAATGGAGCTACTAGAGAAACTGGATCAAGCCAGGGATGCAAATTTTCATGTCAGGCTGGCCAGGTACTCTTTCTCACTTTGTCCCCAAAAAAGTCTCCCATAAAGAAAGCATCCAGATTAGTTCCTCTGCTAGTGAGACTGTTGGCAGCATTTTCCTCTGATTTGGAGAGAAAAAAAAAAAAAAAAACATTGCTCACCTCCAACATCTTAGAAAACTTGGATATTTAGATAATTCTAGGTTTCCCATGGTGTTCCCCAATGCTCTTTACAGGAAATTTTTATTTCAACTTAACAAAAGCTTCAAAAAAATAGCACAACCTACATAAATGAATGAATGAATGAATGCAGAAAACCATGGTTATACATTTACTCTCTAGAACTAACTCCTACATTGACTTTGAGGCACTGCTGCCCTCTCCTGACATGTTGATATTCCCAAAGCCCCCTCCCCATCCACCTGGAGTCCTGCAACTCAGCATCCTCTCCTGGGTCCAACCTTCCCTGTGCAACAATCATCCTGCCCTGATGGCTCTGGCATCTCTCCACCTCTGCTCTGATCATTCAGCTCTGCTCTGTGTACCCAAGCCCTGTACCTGCGCTTACCATGGGAAAGAGTTTATATTCCCTACATAAACTTGTTTCCTTTGTTTTTTACCTTGCTGGTTGGTATAAGCAGCTACTTCATACTCATAAACAGCTTATAAGTAAATATGATTGCACTCATTGAGCTGATGAAGAAACTGAAACTTGAAGAACTCAGGTAGCTTAAAAGTAAAAGAGATGGCCTGCAATCCCAGATCATCCTACTCCAATGACCATGTCTCTTCTGATAAGCTTAATCAGAAAGAAAAGTACAAGGAGGGGAAGGAAAACATGATGCTTAAATAGTAAGGCAACAATGAGATAACCAACTGTCACCTCAAGTACCACTCACATGAGCCTAATCTTGTTTCTGTAGATCACTTGGTCTGCTTAATGAAAATCATGAACTGAATAAGTTAGTGGAATTTTAAAAATAGTTTAATGTATTTTATTTTATTAAAGTGCATGATGATACTATTTGAGACTGCATCTGTGAGTAATCTTTTCCACAGTCCTTGCTGAAACAAACTCTGTATGGGCAGAAAGTAATTGCATAATTCTGAGAGGGTGTAACTCATATTAACAAATGAGGAATTGACCAGTTGACTTTGTACCTGGAATAAGTACTAATTTTAGAAGTTTTAATGACCAAAACACTGTTCTGGGCTCAAACGCAAGCATAGATAAAAGAGCTAAAGGCATCAATTATTATTTGTAAAGATAAGGCACTTGAAAAATACTTGGCACTCCCATTATTCCTTTTTTGTCATTGCCTTGATCCTGAATGCTGTTGAAGCTAGATGTTCTAGAATCCATTTGACATAGTGACTTACAGAAAAGGGAGAACATGTTAGAGAATTTTTACGGCTTGTTTTTTCTTTTTCTTTTTCTTTTTTTAAATTTTATTGTTGTTGTATTACATCCATCCCCTTTTTGCTCCCCTCTGTCCCCCTC
>PVIW01001498.1:0-292979 GCA_004026585.1 Noctilio leporinus | reverse complement strand
GATGATTGGATCAAAAAACTTTGGTACATTTACACAATGGAATTCTATATGGCAGAAAGAAAGAAGGAACTTGTACCCTTTGCAACAACATGGATGGAACTGGAGAATATTATGCTTAGTGAAATAAGCCAGTCAGTGAAGGACAGGTATCATATGTTCTCACCCATTACGGGGCAATAATGAGCAAAACTAACAACAATCAAAACAGAACCAAGTGTATGAATACAAGGAATAGGCCTGCAGTGGTCAGGAGGAAAGGGGTAGGGGGGAGGGGGGAGGCAGAGGCAAAGAAGGGGAGCAGCTTAGACAAGAACCTAGTATAAAGGAACCATGGACATGGACAACAGGTGGGATTGACTTTGGGGGGAATGGGTGGGTGGGGAGGGGGACAGAGGGGAGAAAAAAAGGGATGGATGTAATACAACAACAATAAAATTAAAAGAAAAAAAAAAAAAGATGAGTCAACTAGAGAAAAATTCCTAATACTTTTCTTGTATCCTCTTCTATCTTTGGTTGCTGAATATATTGCTAGGCATACAATGTGCATGTAGTAGAAAATGTATTTACGGTGGATTTCTTCTCTAAACATTTATTAGTAAAAGTATTCTTTAACTGCAATGGGGAATGGGGAGAATATATCTTTATATATAAAGGTGAAATATATCTTTATATTTGTTCTGGATATAAAATACATTGTCCTGCTATAAGGTACCATTGTGCAAACAAATACTTTTGAACTTTAAAAAGGGTTCAGCTAAAGGACTGAGAATGTATGAAAATTTAGACCACTTGCTGAAATAAGCTCAGTCTTTATTGTGTTCATAAGCAGAAGCTACCTTCTTTTCTTTATTACACATTTTATTTGGTTGTGAGTAAATCCTACAGTGGAAGTATTTACACATCTAAAAGCAACCTGGGCTTTGAATGATTTCAGGAGTTGTCATGGAGTGTCCCACAGAATGTAAGTTGAGTATATTCAATTCTGTACCTACTAATTAATATTCAAATCATCAAAAGTTTTTTTTTTTCTCTCTTTCTCCCTCCCTCCCTCTCTTTCTTTCTCAGGTTCTCGGTTTACATAAGCAGGAAGCCTCAGAGTCTGGACATATCCATGAAAGCAAAGGTCACATTTGGAAACTGTTGGGACTAATTGGAGGCATTCATGGGTTCTTCTTGATGGAAAAGTGTTTTATTCTTTTTGTGCCAAGTGTGAAGGTATATTTTACATTTTATTTAAAATCTTTTCCATTAGGCCTTCATAATATTCATCTTTTACTGCAAAAGTACTCATTCAAAAGTAATTAACATCTCCATGAAGTTGTCTATGTAAGGGATGAGGCCCTGATTTCCAAAATACACAGGTCATTCTGACTGGCAGCTTTCCTGTAGGTCTGATGAGTAATATTTTAAACATCTGTTGCTGGCCTGTTGCTGTACTTGCTACAGTCTGCTGTTTGACCTTCATGCTAGTTTAGAAACAGCAGACTATTTCATGTCTGATAATGAAAGGACTCAGAGGCCTCAGTATCAGTTGGTGTTTTGAATGTCTAACCAAAAACAAATAAACAAAAAATTTGAAAATTCACAACATCACCCATGATTTTATATCTTAAGGGCATTTAAAAATATACAAACAAAAAGCTCAGGTATGGTATTTGTGACATATACACTTTTCATTTTCATTTTTAAAATTTATTTATTTATTTATTTATTTATTTATTTGTTAATTAAAATCGTGGTTGCTGTCCTGAATTTACAGCAACCTGTGCTAGCAGGGTCCAGAAGCTTTTTTTTTTTTTTAAAGATTTTATTTATTATTTTTAGAGAGAGGAGAAGGGAGAGATACAAAGGGGGTGAGAAACATCAATGTATGGTTGTCTTTTCACCTGCCTCCAGCCACGGACCTGCCTGGAAACCTGGCTTGCAACCTGGTTGTGTGCCCTGGCTGGGAATCAAACCAGTGACCTTTGGGTTTGCAGGCCGGAACCTTATCCACTGTGCCACCAGCAAGGGCAATTTTTATTTTTTAAAGCTTGAACCATTACTTTTATTTAGGCCTGTATTTAATCAGTTCCTATGCATATAATAAAGTGTAAAACTCAGTGTGGTTAATTTATGATTTTTTTTTTTTTTTGCTCTTATACATTATCCTATAAGAAAATAGTTGAACTGTTTGGTGGGATGGTTACAAAGGTAAACATTTATAAAAGACTAAAAGATTAAAATAAAGCAACTGTTCATTACAAAGCCCTGAGGCTCTGTAGTTCTCTGTTTTCTTTTTAAGATTTTATTATTTTCAGAGAAAGGGGAAGGAAGAGAGGGAGAGAGACATCAATGTATGGTTGTCTTTCCCCTGCCTCCAGCTATGGACCTGGCTGGAGACCTGGCTTGCAACCTGGTTATGTGACCTGGCTGGGAATTGAACCAGTGACTTTTGTGTTTGCAGGCTGGTACCCTATCCACTGTGCCACCAGCCAGGGCTCTCTATGATTTTTTTTTTTTAACTTATTCTTTTTTAAAAAGTTAATTTTATTATTGTTATATTACATCCATCCCCTTTTTACTCCCCTCTGCCTGCTTCCCCACCCACCCACTCCCCCACAAAGTCAATACCACTTGTTGTCCATGTCCATGGTTCTTTCATACTAGGTTCTTGTCTAAACTGCTCCCCTTCTTTGCCTCTTCCACCCCCAACCCCCAACCCCCTTCCCCTGCCCACTGAAGGCCTATTCACTGTATTCATATATCTGGTTCTGTTTTGCTTATTGTTATTTTTTAACTTATACTTGACTGAGCTCAGATCAAACTTCAGTAGTCTTTTAAAATGTCAACACTTCTTTATTATCATTCCTTAGTTTATTTAAACATTCTATTTTATACATCAAAAATAGGTGGTTCTGTGGATGGGTAGAGAGCCTCTAGATGGCTAGATACGTGATAAAAAATAGATACAGCAAAATGTTATTGGTTGGACTAGAAAGTAGGTATCTGAGTGTTCACATTACAATTCTTTCAACTTTTCTGTGTATTTAAATTTTTTCATAATAAATGGATTTTAAACAAAATCCTATAAAAATAATTTCTATTTTAATGAAGCAGGGTTGTTTTCTGGTCTAGGACTCAAGCTAGAATGCTACAGTAACTCAAAATTGAGAATTCAAGCTTCAATCACATCACCTACTATAGAAGTTTAGGACATTGATCTCCATAAAAGAGTTCTAATCTCAATAAGTATGAAAAAAAACAATAATGGATCACCATTTATACACAATATATTAGCATCCCTGGGCTGAAAAAAACTAAATTACAAAGCCAATGTATCAACCTATGTGTAATCATGAGAAATTTAGCCAAGATGGGAATGAGTAAAATAAATTGGGAATATCCAAAATATTGAGTTTATTTATATTGTCCTTGTATTTGTCAGTGAACTTAAAATGAGTTTAAGAACATAATGTCAAGATTTATGATACTGAGTAAAGTAAAAGGGATGCAGATATTTTAGAAACTACAAGCATTTTAATTGATTAATACATTTATGGAGATTTTAATTAATTAAATTTAGGGTGTAACACAGTTTCAGTTATAACTCTTTTGATATCTCCATCAGAAAAATAATCCAATTTAACTTTGTAGTAAATGAAAAAGATATACAAACCACTACTGTTTGAGTCTTTTAAAATTCTTGAAGTTGCATTCTTAAAGCATTCTGAACATGCATGATAATTCAGAGCAGTTCTTTGCTGCTCCAAGGTGTAATATTTAACCAAATATTTATTACAGTGAGATGCTGCCATTACTCTTTTTTGTGCCACCCATCATGTTGTCCAGTAAGCAAAATGTTAAATAGAACCATGCAATTGAGAAAAGCTGCACTTGTGTTCTTCCAGCTTCAGCACTAATTTTACACCATCCTCATCCAGCAGGGCGTGCCATTGGCAAATGGGAATGTGGGACATTCCCACCACCTTGCACTCAACTCAGAGTTAAGTGACCAGTCAGGCAAAGGCCAAACTGCTTCAACTATCCAGTTGGTAGGTTACTGATCTGAACTTTTCTATTGGTTTGATTACCTTCTTTCCTTTATTCCTTCATTACTAGATAAAGATCAGCAGGTTAGATGTAGAATCCACTCCTGACTTGCTTATATTCTTGACCATGATAAGTAGTTAGAAAACTTTGCTGAGCACTTAAAAGCTATTTTAAAGTATAGAAAGCATTTTCCATAGATTCAAATCATTGTAATCTGTACCACTTTGGATTAGATTGATGTACTATTAGAGCAATTTAATAATTTTGTTTACAAGTTTTCATGAACCAGTTAAACTTTTTAGTTTTCCATTCTGAGGAATTCCTTAGCCATGGGCAGGTAGATACAAGTAAGTCAAACAAGGAATTAGTGCATCTAGGAGTGGGGTGTTCATTTCACAATGCAGGAGAGGACTGATTCTACCCAGTGAGATGGCTCATTTTAAGTGCTTTCTGTTGCACTGAATTTTCCATGACAAAATTGTCGATTGATATGAATTCTCAAAACAACCTCCAATCAGGTTCGAAACAATATGCCCATTCTAATTCTCCAAGTAACAAGTAAAGGGACAAGCAAAACATGAAACTAGTATGTAATAGAAAATTTGTCTCCTATAACCAGTAACCTTAGGAAGGGGGTTACAGTTCAAGATTGATTCCTGAGTAGAACTAAGTATTCTATTCCTGAGACATTAACACGACAAAATAGAAGCCAGGCAACAGATTGCAGATCTATAGCTGATTTTTAAAAATTTCCTTTAAAAATAATTTTAAAAGCCTTATTTTGTTTATTGATTAGATACTTCACATGTGTTTGGCAAGAAGATAACTCCAGGCTGAGATTAGTTTTAAAAATCACTCTAATGCTGCCTCTGTTCCTTCTGTCTTTTATTTTATTTTTTTAATATTTTATTTATTGTTTTTAGAGATTGGGGTAGGGAGGGAAGCAGAGAGAGAAAATAACATCAAAGTATGGTTGCCTTTCACCTGCCTCCAGCTGCGAACCTGGCTGGAGACCTGGCTGGAGACCTGGTTATGTGCCCTGGCTGGGGAATCGAACCAGTGACCTTTGGGTTTGCAGGCCGTTACCTATCCACTGAGCCGCCAGCCAGGGCTTTGTTCCCTCTGTTTTTGATTGAAGGGCACAGAGCCCCAAGATGTGTATGAGAAAAATCTCTGATGCTAACTTAATGAGTTGAGTTGTATTGGAATATGCTGGTTTACAAATAATATATTCATCATTCCTTTTGTTATTTAAGTTGCAAGACCAACTTAAGCAAATAAAAATGATATGAACTTTTTTTTTTTTAAAGATTTTATTTATTATTTTTAGTGACAGGGGAAGGAGAGAGGCAGAGAGGGAGAGAGACATCAATGTATGGTTGCCTTTCACCTGCCTCCAGCTACAGACCTTGCTGGAGACCTGGCTTGCAACCTAGTTTGTGCCCTGGCTGGGAATTGAACCAGCAACCTTTGGGTTTGCAGGCTGGTGCCTTATCCACTGTGCCACCAGTCTGGGCTGAAATGATACGAACTTTAGGGATTGCTTGTTTTTTAATTACTGTTTCATCAGGCAGGAGGGGAACTCACAATTCTTTCTAATCCACAAGGAATTTTTGGATGTTTTCCTCTAAATACATTAACAGAGTGTGATATTATATAGCATTTGGGGGGAAAATCCTGGGATAACTATTTAAACTCCTGTATTTTAATGGAACTATTGAGACTTTTGATTATAACCAGGTTTTTTGATGTAATATAAAAAATTACATTGGTGGTGGATTCTAGATCCACCATTTTCAGGCGAGAGGCCTGTATACACCTTCTCTGACCCTGTATCTTTCAGGTATTCTTCTCAGTATCCTTATCCAAAAAAAATTGCCCATCATTACAATTTCTTTTTGAATACCTGCTATGATTTAACATGCAAACTTTAAGTTTACTTCTTGTTTTACATTGAAAAATGATGCTTATGTCTCACATTAAATATGCCTCATAGTCTCCATACCTTTGGATGATAGAATTATATAAATGTGATTTTAAAATAAGGTGTTTAAAAGGTAGATTAAAAGTGTTCTCTTCACATAATAAAGAATCCGAGGCATAGAGAGAAGTAACTTTCCAGACATGGAACTGAGTCCATCTCTGAAATAAAATCATGTAATCTTAACTCATTTTCAAAATCTCACTTCCCTGTCATATGAAAGGATGAGAAAACTTTAAAAATTGATTGTAATTCCTTTTGTAAGTCTATTGATCTTCTTTCTTAATTGGCAAGACTCTTTTCCTGACTGGTGAAGCAACAAAACCTGAATATTATGCCACAAGGAATGAAAGGAGGTTCTGGGGTAGACTGGGCAGCTCCAACCCCTTGTCCATGCACAACTTGCTTACAGAGCCAACATGAATTCCAGATTCACAATCAGGGGAAGAGCCAAATTAGGTCAAGAATTAAGAATCTATTTTTTTCTCCAACTTCTGGATTTCATAAAGGCTTACATAATTTAGGAGTCTGTATTACAGGCAGTCTTGGTAGCTCCCAGCATTCCGTGGGAGACTGATCTCCCATGTCTTTATCTAAGTGCAGCAGCACTGAAAGTTTGCTTGCAGACCCTCAGCCCTACCTTCTCTGTTTGTCTACATAATTTAGAAGTTCTAACATACTCTAGAGCATTAAAATGCCTTTTCAAAAAATCAACATGACTCTTCACATGTTTTATTTTTCAATAAAAGTTATGACCATTGCTTATTTTTTATCTTTTATTTTTTAATTTAAAATAGAAAGGCCCAGAAGACTCTCAGGCAACTGAAATTCCTCTAGGCAGTATGGCAGCCTCCAACAGAAAATGTGAGTACTAAATTAAAACAGCTAAACATTAAATGTAGAAAGTGCCAGAGTAAAAGAATATGTCTGCTTTAAAATAAATGTCACATAAATTTCATATTGGGTGCATATTTCATGATTAAAATCCTTGCAATAGAATTTTTAAAAGATTTTATTTATTATTTTAGAGACAGGGAGGCAGAGAGGCAGAGAGATAGAGAGATATCAATGTATGGTTGCCTTTTACCTGCTTCCAGCTGCAGACCTGGCTGGAGACCTGGCTTGCAACCTGATTATGTGCCCTGGCTATAAATCGAACCAGTGACTTTGGATTCTCAGGTTGGTACCTTATTCAGTGTGCCACCAGCCAGGGCTGCAGTAGAATTTTAAATAAAGACCTATTCCCACCAGTCTTGCAGAAAACCCTATTAATATCAACTTTACTCCATTCTTTAAAAATGCTGTTTTCCCCAATTGTTTAAAACTGATTTTCTAAAATCTTCAATTAGTATAAACATATATGCGGTTATCAGAGCTCCTTTAAAATCATGCTTACATGATGATTAAAGCCTGTCACTTCCTGTGAAGTTTGAAGACATTATTGGTATTATTATTATTATTATTTCTTTCATCACTGTCTCCTAAAAATTTATCACAAATGTCCCTCTCATTTGTGATATTGTCATTTGAGATGGTGGAGTTCAAATCAGCGGTACTTCATTATTCACATCTTTTTCTATAACTCATTTATTTATATAATTTTCAACCCACATTTTTCTCTCTATGATTTTCTCTATTTCTGAATTTAATTCATCAGTTTTGGGTAGGAATTTATTTATTTTTCTTTATATTTGGTAACAGTCCTTAGAAGGTTTTTTCTTTTTTTTTTTGGTCTGTTCAGATTTTCAGCAGTTGCTCCTGAATCTTTGCCTCATTTTTCTTATTTACATTATTTTCTTGTGACACATGCTTCTCAGTATTTTAACATTAAGCAGCTATTAGTTATCACCATTCTACAACAATAAATTATTGCCCAATAATAAAAATACCTATCATTTACTGAACTATTATTATAAGTAAAGCAAAATACCAAAAACTAGACATGGATTATCTCATTTAAACCTCCTACAGTTTAGTAAAGTAAGAATAATTATTATCCAACTTATACAAGTAAAGAAACCAATTGTTAGGATAAGTCACTGTCTAAGATTACATAACTATTAAGCCTCAGCATTGAGGAACTAAGTAAATGCTAAAGCATCAATGATTTCCTTGTGTTCATTCATTAATGCATGCATGCATGTGTCTTCTCACGATTTTAATCAATTAAGAAATGTTTGAAGATGTGCCCTGTTTCAGGCACTGATGCATGAGAGAATACAAATAAAAATGGTCTTTATCTATAGTTGGCAATGTGGTTGGAGGTATAAATACTAATAAGAACAAACATGGTTGTACCAACCACCATTCTAAATATGTTAGATATATTGACTCCTGTAATTTATTTGATTCAGAATATGTAATTACACAGTCTGTTCAACCATTTCTGCTTTCAGGACATTGTTAATGCAATTTTTCCTTCTAAATCTTCAGTTCCAGAGACATTTTAGAATGCCTGGCACTTAATAGGCTTATAACAGACACTTCTTTGTTTTCATTTTTGAAAGAAAGCAAGGGGCAAGAAGGATCTACTCAGTCAAATTAGGAGCAAGGAGCAGATTCTAGATCAGGGAGTAATGATGGTCTTACTCAAATATTTGGTCAGCCTCATATCTTTCCACTTCAGATATCAAGGTTGACATACAGAAGGAGCAGAGAACAAACCCAAATTCAATTACTCAACTGCCCTTTTGCCAGGCACATATTGAATTAGCTTCTGATATTTGATTACTTGTTTCATATTACCTCATTGGTGGAGTTCAGCTTGTGTTTCAAAAGACAGGATGTGAAAATCCTATCCACAGTCTGATTTAAATAAACAAAAGGCAAATGACATAAGGTCCAGCCCTTGCTCCACCGTGGAAAATCTCTGGGAACTCAGAAATATGCGACTCACTATGACTGCCAGGTACATAAAGAAAGGTAAATATTATTGATAATTCTGTAATGAGTACATTACATTCCCAGTGAACACTTGATTTTCCTCCTGCTAAATAATTTAAATTATTTTAAACAATATGCATGATGTGCTCCTTGTGGCTTACATGCAAAAACATATATTTACCTTGTGGCTTGTTACACATCCATGATTTGACATTTAGAAACCCATAATCAAAGAAAAATAAAATAACATAAAATAAAAATAGGCCACACTGCTTCTTAGAGGAATGTAAATTGGGTAAAAATTTTCCATTTGAACATATGCTGTTAATATCAATACTACATGTTGGCATGTGGAAGTTATAACTTATTTGCATTCTGCAATATTGTCCAATGTATTACCTCAAATTAAATATTATTATTATACTTATACAAAGAAGAACTTTATTTCTAAAAAGTGGCAGGAATAGCTAAGTGACCTGGTAACATTAACAGATTCTGACATCTTCCAGGCGAAGCCAACAAGAACCCTCTGCATTCAATAATTTGATATGCAGTCTGTGTTTTTATGACTGTTGCCTGGTCTTTTCATTTTTAATAAAAAATAAAATGAATTAGTAAGCCACAAGAGCATATAAACAGTCTTACAGTCTTACAGTGACAGTTCTAAATTTTAGAAGGAAAATGCATGAAAAATCTTTGCAACACAGTCAAAACAGCTGCCTCCTGGCCGGTAGTCTGGGCTTTATCTTCTGTTTACTCAACTGAAGTTATTTATTTCATGGTGTGAGATGTGAAACAAGGCAAATTATACCCCCCACATAAAATAGCAACCTGCCTGTGTTCTTAGATCACATAACGGAAACCAGGAGGCAACCTCTTCCTATTTTTATTACGTATCCAATTATTAGAATACTGTATTCAATTCTCACAGTAATAGCAGCTACTACTTAGATCTGTCACACAGTGTAGAACAACTGAGTAATTAATGAAGTTTTAAACTATGGCAATTGACTTGATTGGCTTTTCTTATCAAATGGTATTCCTAGGTTGTTTACTGTCAATAAGTGTTATTTCTGAAGTACCTTTTATATATAGTCATTCAACTCTCTAACTGGTTATACTAACATACAACCTTAAGTTTTTGAAAACAGAAATTTTGTGTTAAAAAGGTGACCCAGTTATGATCTAAATTATTTCATTAATTAAATCCGTTATTATCTAAATTAGTTCGACTTCTCACCAATCAGATCGTGTATGTTATCTAATAGAATCCCATGAAAACAGCTTCTCCTTATTATGTTCGACATGTAGTTTGTCTAGCACTGGAAGCTATTTTCAGAAAGATAAGCTGACTTTGGGATCGGCAGAGTTGGAAGTGGTTAGCTCTGTGGAAAGGTAAATATTATTGGTAATTTTGTAGTGGGCAAGGGAATGAGGCACTTGGTTAGGGTGATGAGCAACAGCTAGGCCCACAACAGCAGGAAGTGCGCTTCTGCAGGTGGACGCTAGGCGCAGCCTGACTCAGACAGGCCTGCTTTTTAAAAAAATACTCCATTTGAGTGCAGAGAGGATCTGAAATTATCTTAAAATGCTTTTCAAAGGTCATTGCTGGTATTTTGGGAGGTTAGAACAATATTATTTTATTTTATTTTATTTTACACAGCTAGACAAGGTAATACAATAGTGAATGCCATGCACAATTTATTTTATTATTAGTCAGATCTGTTAAAAAAAACCAATGACCGGACATCCGAGCATGTTGGTTACCATATTTGCCTCTCCGGTCCTGACGTCTTTTCAAAGCTGAAACAAAGTGGGGTTACTTAATCTGGCACAGTTTAAAAATGTCACAGGTGAA
Source organism: Noctilio leporinus (assembly GCA_004026585.1). Taxonomy (NCBI): domain Eukaryota; kingdom Metazoa; phylum Chordata; class Mammalia; order Chiroptera; family Noctilionidae; genus Noctilio; species Noctilio leporinus. The sequence goes on along the minus strand of PVIW01001498.1, from coordinate 282,225 downwards.
TTCCTGGCTGGTGGCTCAGCAGATAGGCGACAGCCTGTGAAGCCAAGGGTCACTGGTTTGACCTGGGCACATAACCAGGTTTCATGCCAGCTCTCCAGCCAGGTCCTTAGCTGGAGGCAGGTGAAAAGCAACCATACATTCAAGTTTCTCTCCCTTTCTTCCCTCCTCCCTGCCCTTCTCTCTGAAAATAATAAATAAAATCTTTTTTAAAAAGTCACAGGTGGATGAGAAAGTTGGTTGTGTTTGAAGGATCCCATGAAATATTTAGTGCTCTGTTAATGCTTCTCACACCTTTATTTGATTTTTTTTTTTTTTAGGCAAACCCATGAGCTCTTTAGCAATAATGGTACTGGTTGGGGACAGCCTGCATAATTTTGCAGATGGCCTTGTGATAGGAGCAGCCTTCTCATCTTCATCTGAGTCTGGAGTAACCACGACAATTGCTATCTTGTGTCATGAAATTCCACATGAAATGGGTAAGTCTAACAGTAGAATCACTGTTTTCTGCTTGTTGAAAAAATCATGATATATTTCTAACTGTGGTTTCCTAAGCTTCCTTTTTTAAAATGTGATAAAAAGAGGAATACTTTTCTTTCATAGTTTATTTTAAAAAGAAGAAAAGAACTAGAAAAAATTTCTTTACCTTGGGATAAAATTTAGTTAGATTCTCATATTTCCCAGGGCTACAAGGGACTCTTTGGATTCTAGTCATTAGAGAAACTTCCTTTTAAAGAACTTTGGCAAGAACTTAAAAATCTGCATAGTGAATGTGGGAAAAACATTAAGAGGGGAATTTTAGCCATTATGTCAGCAAACAGGTCAATGAAATAAAATAACATTTAAATTAAAGCCATACCATGGTTTCATCAACCCGATTTATACAAGCTATCTAAAGCCAACTGTAAAATTGATATGACAGGCCTATGGTAGCAGATGCGCATAAGTCTCTTTATCTGGATAATCTTAATAGCCCTGTAATTCAAATCCTGCCTCCCAGAAATCAAGATAAGATAGGATATACATTATGAAACAGGCCCAGAAATAGTAGAGGCTGGCCCCTGGCACAAACATACCCTAGAGAGAGGGCTCTGGCTGTCACTCTGTCTGCTCCCATTTTCAGACATACATGACCCCTTTGGGCAACCCTGTCCTCTGTGTTTAGTGTCTATTATCAGACGTTCACCCTTGACCAATCCCTCTTGAAGCAGTTTGTTCAAGGTCCTTCCTGAATCCATTGAAATACGCCTGGTCCAGGTGCCCTATTCTATGGTCCTGCTTTAAGCACAGGAAAACCACAGAAGAGTGTGACAGTCTGTGGCAGGCCAGCAAAGATGTGCTAAGACCTGTTCATAAACCAGTTATGCAACGGAACTATGAAACTCAGTCACCAGGCTGTCTTTTTTGAAGTTCAGCCTTGTCTCAATCCCCAAAATTAAGACACAGGATCTCAGATTTAAATAGGCCCTTCTTCTCTTGTAGGAAAGGAATGTGATGTTTTCAAATCATGAAGGCCTTAAAACACTTCCTAAAAGGAAATTTTGTTTTCCTAGTCAGCTTTGACAATGTTCTTAAAATCTCATATGAAGTAGTTTTCTCTTTTCCCAAAAATAGTTCCTACATAAGTAAATAAGAAAATCCACATAATGTTTACTGTGTTTTGATTCTGCTTGGCAAGTTTCCAGGCAGAGAGATTTAGAAAACCTGGGACAGCAAATGATTTATTTTGCATTTATCTAAGCTGAAAATGCCACAGGACCACAGGATGACAGAAACTAAGGAGCATGGCACCGCTTTCTGTATACACTATCTTCGGAAGCAGTAAAAGGAATAGAATTCTTGTAATGTAACTCCCTAATTGCATAATGAGTTAGCTATGAATCCTAGAGAAATATAGGAAAATGGTTTCTTACCTGATTATTCAGCTTAACTTATAAAATTGATCCCAGTTGCTGGCATTTGCAATAACCTAAGAGCATATTCCTGTACCAAAGCCATCATCAGTTAATTGCTTATTATATATTTTTTCCCCTTAAATTTCAGGAGACTTTGCTGTGTTGCTAAGCTCTGGACTTCCTATTAAAGTTGCCATCCTGATGAATTTTATAAGTGCTCTAACTGCCTTCATAGGACTGTACATTGGTCTCTCAGTATCAACTGATCCTTGTGTTCAAAATTGGATCTTGACAGTTACTGCTGGGATGTTCTTGTATTTATCCTTGGTGGAAATGGTAAGGTTTGTGGCTTTCCATTTTGTTTTGCTAAACACTGAACATGCAGAACAAAGAAAAAACAATAAAATGGAAGAATGGGGAGAAGAAAAGGCCACTATAGGTAATAATATAAAAGAATGAAAAAATATTCTGTATAACCCAAGAAAGGAGGTTGTAGGCAGAAGAAACATAATTTGAGACACAGAAAATAATGACTTTTTTAGTGAACTAAAGTGTAATGAATGAAACCTTATAAATGTTCAAAAATGATCATCAGTTGATTCTACTGCAGCTTTGTATCTGTATATGATGCCTATAATTCTAGATGAGAAATGAGAAGTTTGGTTAAACAGCCAGCTGTTTTGTTTATACATTGGAAGACAGAATTTCTCATTGTATTAATTTGACTTAATTAACCAACTATATTTTTTGAAATAATGATTTTTATCTTTAAGTTGGTTATAATGTGAGGAAATAAAAAAAACTATTATAGTATTTGGTCTTTAAAATGGCAACCTATATTTCTGAGGGGGCCTTTGCCGACACCAGTGGTAACTCAGTCATCACATTTCATCCTGTATAATCTTATAAAAAATTAAACTTTGGAAATTTTACTTTTTTTTTTTTTCTTCTAAAATCTGGTCTTCATCAGAGAAGCTAATCTTTCTAAAGGTAAATAAAAATGACACAAATTATCAAAAGAAATATTTAATACTGAGAATAAGGGAAACCAATTTGAGTGAAAGTAAAATAAGCAATCTTGAAGATAATATATGGAACAGGACCATTGGGATGGACTAATGATGTGGCAGAATCCAGGTATTGTCCTGAAAGTAAATTTAAAAAATGTTTTGTAAGGAAAATAGTCTAGAAGCCAGGAACCTGTGCTGATGGAATGAGAATAATAGTGCATTCTTGGAGTAAAATTCAATAAGAGAACTCTAGTGAACAACACCATCTAAAATTCCATGGTAAATGCTTCTGACTTTTCGGTTGTTTCTCTTAATTTTTTTTTTTTTTTTCATTTATTGATCTTAGAGAAAGAGAGGAAGGAGAGAAACAGACATAAATTTCTGGTTCCACCTATTGATGCATGTATTGATTGATTCTTGTAATGTGCCCTGACTGGGGATAGAACCCACATAACTTTGCCGTATAGGGATGATACTCTAACCAACTGAATTATGTAGCCAGGACCTGGTCGTTTTTCTTAATGCTCATGAGATTCAAATAGATGAGTAAACACGAAACTGTACTTCCATGTTTACACATGTTCTTAGATGTGATTTATGGTACTCAGGAAAGTTCCTGGTCTTGATAGTGAAATAGCTAAAATGGGGGCAGAGTTTACTTCTCTCCCTTTCCTGAACTCAGATCCCTCCCCATCACCAAACTGATCCTTCCAGTTTGAGAAATCTGAATTTCTAGCATTTTGTCACTTCAGAAACACACTCTCCACCCATCATTGAATGTTAAGAGGTACCTTTTGTTTACAGTGTCTATATGCATTCTCACATTCACTCTTGAACCTCCTGATTTTCAACTTTCTAACTTCTTTTCTCTTTGTGAGTCAGTTGGGAGCTGTTGTTTTATTCTTTTGAAGTTTGTTTGTTTGTTTGTTTATTTTACAGAGTCTGAATCTCTCTTCAAATATGATTAATGTATATATATATATATGATTAATGTATATATATATATATATATATATATATATATATATATATATATATAAAGAATATATATATCCTTTTTCTTTATTGGGGAGAATACTCTCCCAGGATTGACCTGAGAAGATTGTCAAGAGCCATTTGTCATGTAAGAACCCTGAGCTTAATATATCATTGTCCCCTCAATGTGTCTCCTCTTGATTTTGTAAGGGTAAGACATTGCTTGTATGAAAGCAATGGGCCTGATATCCTATGAGATTCCAACTAGAATAAATCTTGACCTGGTTCAAAATTACTATTGGCCCAATAAAAAGCAGCATTCTGGCAAAAAGGGAAAATAAAATACTTTGAGCTTTCTGGGACTGCTTCCTATAATCCAGGTCACCTGCTCTCACGGCCTTTTGAGTAACTTCTAAACAAATTTGATTCTTTCACACAGCAGCAGATTTCACCATTGCTGTACTCTGGGGCTGTGCCAAAGAAAATAAGTCTTTTGCATTTAAAGGAAAGAAAACAAGGTTTCATGACTCTGTAAATAGCAAAGAAAACAAATGACAATAACAAAAGGATAACTTTTGGGGGGAGTACTTTCATACATGGGTTATTACTAAACCCTGGAAATTTACCAGCAGGGTTCATGAGGACAAATTAGCTAGAGTTTTGCTTTCCTTGTTTGTTTCAAAGAAATTGGGTGTGTTATTTCAAAGTCCTAAAAGAAAAAGAGCTGGGGACAAAAATGAAGCCATTAGCAATGAAGTCAACAAGGAAGAAAGTCTTCTGGAAGCCTGCCAAAGTGGTATTGCCTTATTCAAGCGCACTAATTCCCAGTTGCATTGAGTGGTTTCTAAAGAAAGTTAAGAATGAATGTAGCTCTGGGTGGCCAGAGGAAATTCATTCTCAGTTACAAAGATCAGTGTCCTAGACTGGGTTTTCCCCAAGTAGAGGCCAACACAAAGGCTTGAGTGAAGGCAGTTCATCTGGGAGGTGATCCCAGGGAGGAGGACTGTCGGGCAGATCAAGTAAAAGACAGACAGATAAAAATCAATAAAACAGTGTGTTTTTATTAAATTGATCACCACTGTGGAGATCTATCACATAACACCTTCTGAAGGGGCACCTGTCTCCACTGTTCAAAGCTGACTCTACAAGCAGTGCTTCTCCCCACCTCCCCGCACTCTGAGGTTATACATGCTTGAGTGCCAAAGGAGATCCATGCCAGGACATCAGAGAAGCCCAGGGCAGGAGAAAGAGAAATGCAGGGTGGGCTTCAAGCAAGGCACAGTGCAAAATAAATCAACGTCTTGGATCTAGTGTCTGCAAATGTGACTAGGGTAAGAGATGGGGCTGAGAGAATATAGAATAGCATAAGAATGATGTCTATGAACAGCTAACCCTTTCCACCACTCAAATATGCTCATATCCTCCTTTACTTTAAGTCCCACCTATCATAGTGGTAGCCAGGCAAACTCCACAAAGACTTGATACCAAATAGCAGAACAAGCTCCAAACCCTGCTGATCTTGAATCCATATTTGATATTCATCAGCTCTCTCCTATAGCGCCCAATCTTGATTCGCCTCATCTTCATACAACACTTTGGCTGACCTGGATTTCTTTCCTCATAGGGTGACTCAGTATTCACCGAAAGATCTGCTGTTAGGCCATGATTCCTGCAGTTGCCTGTTCACTGTTGTCAATAAGCATGGAAGCACCAAAAGATGCTTCAAGGAATCCCCAGGTTTCTGGATATGCTCCTTGCTTACTCTATTTTGTAGCAATAATCCTAACTCCCATGGTAACCAGTGCTGATTAACTCCCACCAATATTGTAAATTTTCTCCATTGGTTTAGCATCAGGAGCTCAAATGACCAGGTGGTAATTATAGCTTCCAGTTCAGTGGAAATATTCTCTTCAAGTGAAGAAACTTTAGCACTATGGTCTGACAGAGTAAAGTTTTCATGAAGAAGAATCACAAATTCCACAAGTAGAAAAACTGGCAATGATTGGCGATCATTGCTTCATGATTTTCTTTTGTTATTTATGCTCTTGTCTCTTCTTTCCTTCTCATCATTTCGTATTTAATTTTCTGTTTATTTTTTGCTTAATGTGGTAGAATGATATATCATTGACTCTAAATCTTTCTTCTTTTCTAATCTAAGCATTATAAAGTTATAAATTTCCCTCTAGCAGTACTTTAGCTAAGTACCATTTACTATGTTGTGTTTTCAATACTATTTTAAAATATTTTGAATTTTCCATGTAATTTTTTTGAGCCATGTGTTATATAGAAGTATGTTGCTTAATTTCTCAATATTTTGAACTTTTTAAAATTTCTTTTGCTATTGACTTTGATTCTTTCACAGTCAGAAAATATACTTTATATTTAGTTTTGAAATTTTTGAGGCTTCTTTATGGCCCAGTATATGATCTATCTTGATGAGTGATCCCTTATATATTTGAAAGTACATGAGTGCAGTGGTTGTTGGCTGTGGAGTTCTGTGAATGTCAGGCTGCTTGGTAGTGTTATTTATATTTTTAAATTCTGTACTGATTTTTTCCACTTGTTCTGGTAATTATTGAGGAAGTTATGTTAAAACATAGGTTTACCTATACTCATGGTTTCCGTATTTTGTTCTTAGTTCTATCCATTTTGCCTCATATACTTGAATTTCTATTATTAGATGCATGCCTATTTAGGATTGCTATGTCTTCCTGATTAATCAATACTTTCGTCATGCTAAAAGGTCCCTCTTTATCTTGGGTACAACTCCTTGTCATGACACCTTCTATGTCTGGTGTTAATGCAATCGCATCTGCTTTCCTGTTCACTGTTTGCACAGAGTATCTCTTCCATCCTTTTATTTTCCTTCTATCTGTGAAAAATAAGTGATGGTGCCTTGATAGAATCTTTCAACTGCCATTTAACAGAAGTGTCTGATACAATTAGTAATCCCTGTGATGGAGAGGTTAGTATCTATTTATCTTGTTTATCCATTTTCTTTTAATTTTATTTATAACCAAATCTGTTTGTTTGCTGTCTTCTTCATAGTTCCATGTTTGCTACAACATTTTCATGAGATTTGTTTTCTCTTTATATAATGGCCAAGCCCTAACCCAAAAATATACATGTCCAAGCTCAGGAACCTGTGACTGCCTTATCTTACATGTCAGCCGGGGACCTTGCAGATGTGATTAAGATTTAGAACCTTGAGATAAGCAGATTATCCTGATTATTTGTGGTCCCAATCTGATCACATGAGTCCTTAAAACTGGAAAACCTTCATTGGAGGTCAGAGAAAGAGATGTGATAACAGAAGTAGGGTCAGGGAGATTGTGCCTGGCTGACTTTCAAGATGGAGGAAGGGGTCCAGGAAGCAAGGAACGCAGACAACCTCAGTCAGCTGCAAAGCCCAAGGCAACAGATTCTCTCCAGGACTCCAGAGTGGAGAGCAGCCCTGCTGACATGTTAATTTTAGCATGGTGACCCTGAAAGATAAATGTGTATTGTTTCAAGTTGCCAGGTTTGCGGTAATTTATTAACAGCAGCCTAGAAGATGAATGTGTATCCCTGTGCTACTTACTAACCTTGGTTTAGATGCTCGTGGGAACGCAGGCAGCTGTGTAGGAGCATCTTGTTCTGAAAACTGAAGGTCCTAAGAAAATTCTCAGACTGAAATCAAGAGGATTTTTCAGCTCCACCTTCTCTAACGTTTACAAAATTTCTCAAATAGGAGGAAGAGACAAGTTCTGAAAGTATTGTTTGCTTCAGGAGTTCAGCTGAAAGAGACTAACAAATGTGATTGATGTCTTATGTATTAATTTATTAAAATCTAAATGGATTATGTCAAGAAACGGTTTATTTTGGATCTGCAACAAGTTTCAAACCTTTAGGCAAGGTCCATAAAGTTTGAGATCCTGTGAAACTGTTTCCATAGCAACAGGCTGATAGAACTTTCAAGGAGCTATTACTATGAATGTAACTGAAGATGTCCCTAAAATTGGGGGAACAGGGCAATGGCCCAGGATCCAATATGTTAATAATGCCCTAGCTGACAGTAGAGGGCTGTAACCCGCAGGTAGGTAATGGAGAAGGATGCGCCTCACTAATTCATACCCGAACAAAATAACACAACCTGAAGTTCAGGTCCCGCATTTGGTACGTCCAGGCAGATTGGTTGAGAATATTATTTCCTGCCTCCGCCACCACATAGTTCTTCCAATGACTTCCCCCTTCCGTCTGTGCATTTTTCTGGGGTGTTCTTTTCAAATTTCTATTCCTCATCAAGACTATTATTAATATTCCTTCAGTCATGACTTCACTTACATAATAAAGGGGGCAGAAATAGAAAGACTGAAAGAACAGTCACTTTGAGAAATTTGCTTACCTACCCTCTTCTGGAAAGTGTGTCCTACAAGTAAAATCTCAGCCAGACTTTGATTAGAGCATTTTTCAATTTCCAGATAGTTTTCCTTGTATGAAAGGGAAAAGAGGATGGGTATTTTGAATTTGAACTTAAAAGGTCCTTTGCTTTTAAGATATACCCAAATCTCCCTGGCTGGTGTAGTTCAGTGGACTGAGCGCCGACCTGTGAACCCAAGGGTCTGCCCGTTTGATTCCCAGTCAGGGCCCATGCCTGGATGGGTGGCAGGCTGGGCCCCCAGTTGGGATATGTGAGGGGCAACCACACATTGACGTTTCTTTCCCTCTTTCTCCCTCTCTTTCCCTGTCTCTAAAAATAAATAAGATCTTAAATATATACTACATATATATATAAAGATTTTATTACATATATGCTCAAAAACACAAGTAAGTTTTGAATATTGAGATTAGTCAATAAATAGGATTATCAGTGGTCTAGATGAAAAGCATCCACTGGCTTCTCTATAATTATTTTAGTTCAGTAAATGGAACAACTTCAAGATAGTAAATTAGGTAAAAAGAACATAAACTGACTGCCAAAACCACTTACCTTCCTAGCTAGGCTTCACCTCATAATCACCAGACTGTAAAATTAAACTAAAATAGAATCTATACTTTTAGGATATTGATCTGATTCCTTCCTTCCAATTATTATTTTTTTAATCTTCCAGTTTATTGTCTGATTGACTTTCTCTTTCTCAGAGAAATCTAGATAAATCCAAAGCAGTTCAGCCAATAATACTATATAATCACCAAGTTGGCACTGGTCATGAATCCTTTCTCCATGCAAAAAACTAGTAAGCTGTCATTTCTTCGTAGTTTGGCAATGCCTATATATAATGCCTTTTAAACAATATCTATCCATAGAAAGGGGATTTAAAAAAATACATGTAAAATGACCTTGATATTTGTATTTGCTTTCAACATACACATATCATATCTAAAAGTCAATGAATGCATCTGACACCATTTCAAATACTCTTTTGCTGTGAAAAAATGACAGTCATTTAAAAACCATTTTAGGCAGCAAAATTAATATAATTTAACATTTACAATTCTTTCTTCACAGGAGCAAGAAGGGCAGATCATTCTTACCAACAATTTTAATAGATTTCTATTCTCTTTCCCTAAATTGTTGCCACCAGAAGTGTTTGTATTTTTTGCTACTATGTCTTTTTTCTCTAGCTTGTCTCTTAAATCACACTTATGCACACACTTCTGAAGTAAACCATTTCTTAGGGAAATGTTAAAGCTGCTGATGGGTCTCTTTGCTACGCTAAACAAATAAAATTATTTCTAACTGAATCACTTTCCCTAGTGAGGTGAAATGTTAGGTACAAGTAAAAAGCAGGTAACACTTTTGTCTCTCCTATGTGTAAATGACAATGACGTGGTCTTTGTCTTATAGCTCAGTTTCTTTTCTTTTTTTTTAAAGATTTTATTTATTATTTTAAGAGAGAGAGACAGAGAGGGAGAGAAACATCAACATAAGGTTGTCTTTCACCTGCCTCCAGCTACAGACCTGGCTGGAGACCTAGCTTGCAACCTGGTTATGTGCCCTGGCTGGGAATTGAACCAACGACCTTTGGGTTTGCAGGTTGGCGCCTTATCCACTGTGCCACCAGCCAGGTAGTCAGTTTCCAAAAAAGAGAATTTAATTTATCTTCCACTGAAGACTTCATCATGAATTCCTTTAGGAAGATACCATTGAAAATTTAGAAGCCTATAATATCCTATATTTGAATATTTAACAAAATATCTAATAATTAATTATAATAAATAACTTTAAAAATAAGTCTCTAATTTGGCAATTCCAGATCTATTGAGAGCTATGGTCTTTGCTTTCTTGCTTGATTAAAAATTAAGAATGCTGTATTAAGTTGTCCTGTGAACTTAACTGCTAAATTCAAAATAAGTCCTACCTGTGTCAACAGGAGTAAATCACCCTATTTCAGGATATTGTTGAGTCATTACCTCAATCTGTGTTGAGAGTTTTACCTTCATTAACAAAATATGATACTAAAGCAGACTCTAACATCCCCTACATTGCTGTCAAAGAAAAAAAACCAGGGGCTGTTATTGGTATCTCTTTTTCTCTCTCTCTGCATGTAGATGTCCAGTAATTCAACACCATTTATTGAAAAGACTATTTTTGTTCAATTTTATTACTTTTGCAACTTTGTCAAAGATCTGCTGATAAGACTTTTGTGGGTTCTATTTCTGATCTCTCTTTTCTGTTACAGGTTTTGTCTGTCCTTTCATCAATAGCACACTGTTGACTACTATAGCCTTATGGTATAGTCTTGAAGTTGAGGAGTGTCAATTTTCCAATGTTTTTCTTCTCTTTCAACATTAAGTTGGATATTTTGGGTCTTTTGCATCTCTATACAAACTTCAGAATCAGTTTTCTAATATCCACAAAAAAATTGTAGGATTTTGGTTGGCATTGCTTGGATCTATGGAAAAACTGACATCTTGACAATATTGAATCATATCCATGAACATGGAACTTCTCTCTGTTTATTTAGTTTTTCCTTGATAGCATTCATTAGAGTTTTATAGTTTTCCTCATATATGTAGATTCTTATGCATACCTTTTTCATTAGCTTTATATCCAAGTATTTTATTTTTGTTGCTAATATAAATGGTAATGTGTTTAACTTAAATTTCACTTGTTCAGCCCTGTAATTAACTTTTGTATGTTAATCTTATATTTTGCAAACTTGATATAAGCACTTATTAGTTCTAGGAGTTTTTTTGTTGATGCTTTCGGATTTTCTGCATAGATGTTCATGTCAACTGCAAATAAAGACAGTTTTATTTCTTCTTTCCCCGTCTGTATACCTTTTACTTCTTTTTCTCCTCTTTTTATTCTTCTTTTCTTCTGTATTCCTTTTCTCTCCCCTCCCTCCCCTTCCCTGCGGTTCCTTTCCCTTCTCTTCCTTTCTCTTCCTTTTCCTTCCCATTCATCTTTCCTTTCTTCTTCATGAATTTGAGGAAGTTTCTATCCTTACTTTTCTGTGAGGTTTTATCATGATGTGTATTGGATTTTGTCAATGTTTTTATGCATTTATTAGTACAGGTCTGTCCTGAAAGTATCAAACCAATGTCAATATAATTAAAAGTTTGCATGGCCAGTACTTTCAGGACAGACCTCATATGATTATGTATGTGATTTTTCTTTTTTAGCTTGTTGGTGCTGTAGTGTAGATATTATTGATGTTTCAATGTTGAATTGGCCTTGTATACTTGCTGTAAATCCCACTTGGTTATGCTGTATAATTTTTTTATATATTGTTTTATTCAATGTGCTATTATTTTATTGATTATTTTGCATCTATGTTCATGATATATATTGCTCTGTAGTTTTCTTTACTTGCAATGTCTTTGTCTAGTTTTGATATTCAGACAAAGCTGGCCTCATAGAATGAATTTGAAAGTGTTTCCGCTGATTCTGTTTTCTGAAAGATTGTAGAAAATTGGCATAATTTCTTCCTTAAATGCTTGGTAGAATTTACTGGTGAATCCATCTGTGCCTGCTGCTGTTTTGAAAGGTTATTAAATTTATTTTCTAGATACAGACCTGTTCAGATTATCTAATTATTCTGTGAGTTTTGGCAGACTGTGTCTTTTAAAAAATTGATGCATTTTATCTAGATTGTCAAACCTGGATCATAGAGTTGTTTACAATATTATTTTATTATTTTTTAAATTTTCCATGGAATTTGTAGTGATGTCCTTGCTTTTATTTCTGATATAAATAATTTGTGTCTTCTGTCTTTTTTCTTAATTGATCTAAGTAGAGGCTTATTGACTTTATTAATCTTTTCACAGAATTAGGTTTTGGTTTTATTGATTTACAATTTTTTAATTTTGTTGATTTCTCCTTTAATTTTTATTACTTTTCTTCTCATTTTGGATTTAATTTTATATTCTTTTTCTAGTTTTGTAAGGTGAAAACTTAGATTATTGATTTTGGATCCTACTGTTTCCCTCTTCCCTGGTTTCCCTCTTCCCAGGCACTGCTTTCCTGCTTCCCCCAAACTTTTGTTACTTGCATCTTTAATTTCATTTAGTTCAAAATAGTTTTAAATTTACTTTAAAATTTCTGTTTTTGAACCTTATGTTACTTAGAACTGTGCTGTTTAATCTTTATGTCTTTGGGATTTTCCAGCTGTCTTTCTGTCATTGATTTTAAGTTTAATTCCTTTGGTATCTGAGAAAGGACATTGCACAATGCCTGTTCTTTTAAATTTATTAAAGTGTGTTTTACGGTCACAATGTAACCTCTCTAGGTGAGTGCTTTACATGGGCTTGAGAAGAATGGTAATTATGCTGTTATTGTCTGAAGTAGTTTATATATGTCAATTATATCCAGTTGATTGATGACACTCTGTAGTTCCACTGTGATTGTACTGATTTTTTGTCTTCTGGGTCTATCCATTTTTAATAGAGAGGTGTTAAAATCTCCAACTATAATAGTGGATCTGTCAGATTCTCCTTGCAGTTCTATTAGTTTTTCCTCATATCTTGACACTCTGTTGTAAGGAATGTACATATTAAAGATTATTGGAGTATTGAGTCTTTTATCTTTATCTAATGTCCACCTTTATCTCTGATAACCTCCTTGCTTTGAAGTCTGTTGTGTTGGAAATTAATATAGCTACTCTCAGTTATTTTGAATTAGTGTTAGTGTGATGGATTTTTCTTCCATCACTTTATTTTTAATCGACATGTGTCTTTATATTTATAATAGGTTTCTTGTAGATAGCATGTAGTTGGGTCTTATTTTTTATCCACTCTGAAAAATGTCTGTGTTTTAATTTGTATACTTAGATCTTTGACATTTAGAGCTATTGCTATAGTTGTACAAATCTCTACCATTTTTGTTACTGTTTTCTAATTTTTTCCTTATTCTTTATTTTTAATCTTACCTTCAACACTTTTCTGTGTTGTGGTTTTAATTGAGCATTTTACATTATTCCATTCATGTTCTTTCTTAGTGTATTTATTATATTTCTCTCTTCCATTTTTTTAAGTGGTTGCCCTAGAGTTTTCAATTTACATACAACAAATTTCATGTCATCTTCATACAATACTATGCTGTTTCATGGGTAATGCAAGTACCTTGTAATAAGAAAATATTCCTGATTCATCCCTTCCATTTCCTGCATTATTGATACCATTCATTTCACTATGCATAAGTGTGCACACATACACACACAAGCATAATCAAATGCATTAATGCTATTATTTTAAAGAAATTTGTTAGATCAATTAAGAAGATGAAAGTTTTTATTTTACCTTTACTTACTCATTTTTAAAAAGTTTTTTAAAAAATATTTTACTTATTATTTTTAGAGAGAGGAGAATGGAGAGAGGCAGACAGACATCAATGTAAGGTTGCCTTTCACCTGCCTTCAGCTAAGGACCTGGCTTGCAACCTGGTTATGTGCCCTGGCTGGAGAATCAAACCAGCACCTTTGGGTTTGCAGGCTGGCGCCTTAACCACTGTGCCACCAGCCAGGGCTTACTTACTCATTTTCTGACGCTCTTCTTTCTTTATGCAGATCCCAGTTTCTGACATATATTATTATCCTCTCTCTGAAAAACTTCTTTTAACACTTTTTGCAAGGATGGGCTCTGCTGGCAACAAATTTTTATTTGTCTGAGAAAGTATTTTCTCTGCACTTAAAAAGAAAGATTTTTATTTTTAGAGAGAGGGAAAGGGAGGATTGAAAAAAAGGGAGAGATACATTAATGTGTGGTTGCCTCTCACATGCCCCCAACTGGGGACCTGGCTTGAAACCCAGACCTGTGCTCTGACTGGGAATCAAACCAGCAACCTTTTGGTTCATAGGCTGGTGCTCAATCCACTGAGCCACACCAGCCAGGGCCCTCTTCACTTTTGAGAGATAATTTTGGAGGTATAGAATTCTAGGTTGGTAGTTCTTCTCTCTCAACACTATTTTGCTTCAGTCTTTTTGCTTGCATAGTTTCTAAGGATAATTTAGATGTAATTATTGTTTTTTCTCCTGTGTAGGTTTTCCCTCTGCCTTATTTCAAGACTTGTTTTTTTAATATTTGATTTTTCTGAAGTTTAAAAATGATATGCCTATATGTAGTGTTTTGGTGTTTATTCTGCTTGATGTTCTCTGAGCTTCCTGGACCTGCAGTTGAGTGTCTGACATTAATTTGGGAGAAATTCTGCTCTAGTAAGTGGTATTCTCTATATCTACCTTCTTTCTCTTCCTTCTTTTGGGCCAGCAGCATGCCCTGTGACCTCACTTCTCTGACATATCTGAGAAGAGTTGATTTTCAGCTTGTCCAGATTTTTACTTGTTGTTAGGAGGCACTGGTAGAATACCAATGCCACCCCTGAAACTGGAAATCTTTAACATTTAACTTTTAAGTGTATGGTTTGCACATGCAAACAGATAATTGCAGATTTGCAAGCCAAATGTGACTTTTATTAAGAAGTTTCCTTTTTTTCCCTCAGCTGTGTGTCTTTTGCAATTACAAAATTAAGGCATTTACAAATGTGACAGAGAGAGGCCCATGGAATGGGTGTCCCTAAGTAAGCATAATTAGGATGTCCTACAAAATAAGTTTGAATTCTTTTCCTCATCGTATTATTTTTAGGGACAAGCATGGTTCTTCTCATCACATGCAAATATACCCCTGACATCTTGTACACAATGGACCTCAGGATCCCTTTGAAAGGAGCATGGCATAAAGCAGTTGTCAAGTGAGCTTCATGAATGCAAGAAAAAAAAAGCCATTTCCCATGAAAGTTGATGATGCCAAAAGCTACACCTTCCTGAGAGGAATATATTCAAATTACAATTGTACCTTTATGAGAGACATCATCAAATGTCTTCAATAAATGAATGTTGAATTTCTATATTTGAATTGTAAATTTTTAATCATGACAAGCCTTTAAATTTTTGTGTGTTTTAGAAGCATTGGATGCAGAGCTTTCTTTTTCAGTATATGCATTTATGAACCATACTGAAGGTAAATGTTGAAATGTCCAGTAACAGGTCTTCAACGAAACCAGTAAGAAACCAGTTTCAGCACCCAGGTGAAATGAACAGAAAAGGCTTTGCATGGCAGAAGAGTCTGAAGCTTAGAAGTATAAGGAGAGAGAAAGATTTAGTTCCCCTGGTATATAATTATTACTTCGTAAATGATGTTAGTATTCATTCACTTTCTTTCCTGATGTGCTATAACATTCTCTGGGAGCATTTATTTTTAAGCTTCAGTTATGGGGACTGATTTAAGTTGAAAACATTTACTTAACATCACTTTTCAAAATGTTCACAAATCCTAATTAGCAGTTGACCATTAGAATTACATCTCAATTAGTTAATAGAACTTGCAGGGACCATTACCTGTAGTGAGTCACAGTCAATATGTGGACTTTATGTATCTCAGGAAATTTCTTTCTTGTGCCTGATTGAAAATTGAAAAGAAGAACTTAACAGCTTGTTAAAAGGTTGCATATTTCTTCCCCAGAATATTACAACTCCTTGACTATCATGTCTTGGCATCTACTGATTTGAATTGGGGAACTTGTTAATCATGGAGATAAAAAAGGAAGTTACTTTTTATTTCATAGTTTCCAAGTTTCTGGCAGAAATCTCAAGAACATTTCTCTTAGTTCTATCTTTGGGCAAGGCTATTTTGCTAACATTTCTTCTCTTTTTTGTCTGACCTTTTACATCAATGTCAACATACTCTATCCATCATTTTATCCCACCTTGTCTTAGGACATAAATCAAGATCTATAAAATTGTTTAATACAGGAATTTAATTGCCCTAGAGAAAAAAGGAGCTTCTCTTTTTTGAAAAACAAGGGAAGATGGTGGCCCATAAACTTCTATAGGTAATTTTTAAAATATTTTTACAAATACAAATATATATATATATATATATATATATATATATATATATATATATGTGTGTGTGTGTGTGTGTGTGTGTGTGTGTGTGTGTGTATGTATTTAATTTATCTGGTCTTTCATTTTCCTTCAAAATTTGCTGACTGAAATGTAAAAAAATAGTCATATATATGAGTAGCTTCCAAACAAGCGAAATGCTGTAATCAGATGTGGTTTGAGCTTTGGCATTTTATGTTTGTATATTTTGGAAAGGCTTTCTGTAGGACTCTGGTATTTTGGTATGAACCCAAGAGATATTATGGTTCACATGTTCATCCGTAATCACCCAAAAGAAAGCCAACTATTGTCTTAAAAGCAAGCTAAGCTGTGTTCCCTTACCAAACCCATTTATATGTGGGAATGGAAAGTTCAGACAGGCCACCCAAGTTAAGATTAAAGCTTCAATATCAGGATAAGAATCTCTTTAACCTTTCTCTTAAATGTTAATTTTCATTGCTTGTCTGCTTCTATAGGCTCACAATGTTAGCTTGTTACAGCTTTTGTGAAGTGCATACTGTCTGCCTTGAAAACAAAACCAGTAATACGATCTTTTATGTGATTATCTGTATGTTGTATTACGTATGTTCATCACATGCAGTGACTATTTTATGTTTAATTACACATTTTTAGTGTTTCCATTTTTTTCTAATGAGGTAGAAATGTATTGGTCAAAATAGAGATGAATTCAGACAGAAAGTTGGTCTTTGTAAGTCTTTGTGTGTCCTCTACAGTAATGAGGTCACCTTGCTTCTTTCCTAGTTCTGTCAGCACATCTGTGTGACTCTGAATAAGTCATTTCCTCTCTGAGCCAATGTTTCCTCATAACAATAAGAAGACAGTGATTTTTATTTCTTTCAGGATTAAGAGGAGAAAATGGGGAGGGGGAGATATAAGAAAGGGCATGATAAAATGGATGCAAATGAAAGTAAGCACTGCATAAGACCTTCAGCCAGAGGATTCTGAAAGGACCTTGAGAGAAATATGAACTGTTAGAAGACACACCTGAATGGATGACATGTTATCACTGACCCAATTATTTTTGCTTAATAAAAGCAGGGAACCTGCTGCAAAACTCCACAGAAGACATTGTATTTCACATGAATGGTGGTTCCTAGAGCTCTGAAATACAAAGTTTTCTTGTAGGTGACACTGTTTACATACTCAGAATAAAGAATTATTGATTTTGTCCCTAAGATTGGGGCCATTGGTGGAGACTAGGAGCTTTATATACACCTGTTCAATTCTATCATGTCACTACTAGCAAATAGCAGGTTTGTAAGCTTAGGCTAGTGAGATAGTGGATTCACTCAAGATAGAAACTGATTGTGATTTGCAGGAATTTCTAGATACTAATTTTATTTCTGCATTTTTTATATCTAAAACTTTTGTCAATTAAACTATTCTGATCAAGACCTACTTACTCCCAATCAAATATCCTGAGTGGAAGTTTGAGACAAAGAGGGGAATTAGAAAGTGAGCTTACTAAATGTAGGTTCATTAAGGCATTGATGGTTTGAAAATTCATCTCAAGTTCTGGCTATTGAACCAGAACCCTATTAACCATCATACTTGTATCTTGTCTGAATTCTTTCTCTGTGACAATTTACTCAAAATAATCATGATAGTTCAGTAAATGATCCATATTTTAATGAGTATTTTCGAAGAAAATCTTTCCAGAAGCTACATGTATTATTTTGTGAAAGATGAACAACAGCCAGGTGGCGCTAGAGGTAGTGGTGGTAAGACAAACTTAACTCAGCCACTTCTTATAAACAAGTATTAGTTATTTTGTGTGAAAAACAAGAAGAAAGAACTATAAAATGTCTTATTCCAATAGTTGGAAATAAGGTTAAAATGATAGACTTTGCTTAACCTGAGAAGGCTTAATTTTCGCATCTCACAGATAGAGTCCGAGGTACAAATGACCAGGACAGAAGGGAATCTATATTGTCTGGCCTGGGAGTTGACTATTGAAAACTGCTTACAAACTATTGAGTGCCCAACAATCAGAAGTGTTGGACAACTCCAATGATTTATTTTGTTAATCCCTTAAAAACACTACCAATGGCAAGCTCTTTGAGAATAAATATTACATTCTATAGGTTTTCAAAATATCATTTAAATTTTATAATAGATAATGAATCATACAGAATTTCTCTAAAGAAACATAGTTGATTAACCTCATGTTTAAATGTGGCATAAAAACACCTTAAGGTGAGGGGGACAGAGGGGAGCAGAAAGGGGATGGATGTAATACAACAACAATAAAATTAAAAAAAAAAAACAAAACAAAAAACACCATAAGGCTACATAACTGAAGGCTGTCCATCCAAGAGAGTAATACTGGGTCTTACTTTGTCTTTTAGTTCACTGCTCCATGCAAGGGGGTGAGATAGCAGGTTGCAATAACTCTAGTGCTCCTTAAATGGACTGAGCTAATGAAAATGGAGAAATAGCCATTTCAAACACACACAAACAGAACATTCAGGATACTCCTTATAGGCATTATACAATACAGTGCCATAAATCTACAATGCTTGCATATTTTATATGTTTAACCTTTCCCTTGCTAGATAAAATAGTCCAGTAGTTCTTAACCAGATGTGACTTTTACTCCCAAGGGACATTTGACAACATTTGGGGACATTTTTGTTGTCACGCCTGGGGGCAAAAGGACAACTGACATCTAGTAGGTGGAAGCCAGGGATGCTGCTAAACATCACACAGCACACAGGAGGGTCTCCATAACAGGGAATTGTTCAGTTCAAAATGTCACTAAGACCAAGGTTAAGTTTCATCACCTGAGCCTATTCTCCGATGGAAATGAGTATGATGTGAGAGAGATATACTCCTCTGACCTTCGCAGGGTACAGAATTCAAAAGAATGTGAGACCAAAATATGCCAAGGCACTTCCCAAAGGTGCTTGAGTGAACATTTCCCTTTAAAGGATGCTATGGCATTTCACAGATATAAAACGGTGGTCACTTGTTTATCTGAGAATAAAATATAGCTTTAGCAGATGATAACTTGATTGTTCTAAAGGTCAGGGAGACTTTGAGTCATCTTTTTGAAAAGAAACAAATATATGCTTAGTAATAACCAGTGAAAATAGTGGATTTGTATACATAACAGTCAAAAATAATACCTTCCATCTATGATTTATTTCACATTTAAGCATTTTCTGGAAACAAAAGTAGGAAGAGTTGGGTTTGCTTTTGGTTGTTAAATGTCATTTTAGGACTTCTGACAAGAATAGGATCCTTCTAGCCACAATCAAATGGCTTGATTTATCTTACTTTTTAAAACTTGGGTAAGAGTAGGTATTAAGCATTTTGTAATTGTTCTGGGAATTTTAAAGGTTATTAAGTTCTGAATAACAGAGTCTCTCAATGTTTTCCCACCAAACTTTTCCCAGCAGTGAATATATCTGGATCTTATTCTGGTTTTTTATTCTTTTTTTAGCTTCCTGAAATGACTCATGTTCAAACACAGCGACCCTGGTTGATGTTTCTCCTGCAGAACTTTGGATTGACCCTAGGTTGGCTTTCTCTGTTACTCTTGGCTATATATGAACAAAATATTAAAATATAAGTTAAGAGTCTCAAAATCCTTCAAAAATGAATTTAAATGGTCTCATTTTTTATTCTTTTGTTGTACTCTATAGTGACTTGTAAATTAAGTATTTTAAAAATCTAGATGAAGTATGTGTCTTTTAGTTCATTAACATATTAATCTTATAATGCAACTTTGTATTTTTAATATATAGGTTGTCCTTAAATGAAATTTTATTGCTAGTCTCCAACACCATCATGAAAATCATACTTTTTAAGTTATTAGTAAATTCTAAATTAATTTTGGTAAAGTTTCAAAATAATATTTCTCTAATAAAGGATGTTTGTTTGCATCTGTTTGTGGACAGATGCCTGTTGGGATAAAATTTGCTGCAACCTCCTTTATGTCAATAATATATATATATTTTTCTGAAATTATAAACCATAAGCAAACTAAATTTCAACCAAATATAATAAAATTTAATCTTAATGTGATGGTTTGTATTACCTTCTGTTACTGGATGTCAGATTCTGAATCAACTCTCACAAGGCCAAAATAGCATAGTTCACCTACTGGCTTATAAATGCTCATAAATAAGCAGACTTGGGAAGCCTAAGGGATCATATGTCAGCATTCTTCTATATAATCACCAGATGAAATCTGTTCTAGGCAAGGAGAACTGGAAAGATCAAGTTAAAAAAATTTTTTTAAATGCAAAGCTCAAGTCAGGCAGTAGATTAATGCGTCAGCCCCCACAGATTTAGCAGAGTATGTTTATGGGAATAATATAACTGACAAGTGAGATATATTTCTTTCTGAGGAAACAGGCCCCTAAACATGATTTCAGTGGCATGTTCATGAAATGTACAAGCAACATAAGTGATAACCTAGAAAAATTAATAAAATAAAGAATAGCCCTGGCTTTGGTATTTTTTCTTGGAAAATAGATGCCTACTCTTTTTTCCTCTTATTTCATGATATAACTTGACAAAAGAAAAAGCCCACGTTCCTGCCCATATGAGTCATGGCACTCAATCAAGTACATCTCTGCTGCCTCTCACTCACCAGCAGATAGATGGCTGTGCTGGGTCCCACCCAGTCTCTTTCAACAATCTTTTTTTTTTTTTTGATTTCACAATGAGGTGGGCTTCTTCTTCAGTTGTTTTTAGAGCTTAATTTTAGGGGGCAGCATAATAAGTGCAATATTTCTCAAACATTGGCAAACATTAGGATTCACTGGTGAGATTTATTAAAATACAGACTGTTGAGCTCCTTCCTAAGAGATTTTGATTCTGTAAGTCTAAAAGGGGGCCGAGGTCTTGGTTTTGAGCAGCTTCCAGGTGATACTCCTGCTGCTGCTAGTTGGGGTAGTTCCACGGGTGTGGTAGAAGTCAGGCACACCTGGCTTCACAACAGAGCCTGCGTGCAACTCCGCTGCTTGGGGCTGTGTGATTCTGATTAAAACTCGTGCTACATCTGAGTCCGTGGTTTGACCTTTCCTTCTCTTGGTCCTCTTGCCTTGGAGCTCCGGGTATATTGCAGGAGTTACTGGGTGAGGAGTAAGCACACAGACATTTGCCTTGAAAGGTAAGCAGACCTGGCACGTGGAGTTGGCCTTCTTTTGTTAGAGAATGTCTTATAGTCAAACAAAAGCCCCTTTGTGTCTGTCAGCACAAAGTGGAGTTTGCATCAGGTAGCACCTGGCACCCTCTGTGCTTGGGTTTCTGTGAACAAGTGCTGATTTTAACATTATGCCTTAATTTAAGCCAATTTAATTAGAAAAGCACTAATGATGACTTTGTTCCAAGTTCCAATTTGGAGTAGTCTGAGACTAGCTAAATTAAAGTTTGTGACATGAGCTACTCAACTTTATGACCTTCAAGTTAGGCAAGCTGAACTTGCCTCCTCAGGTGAGGTTCTGGGCAGGAGGCTCTGGGGGCCAGAAGGCAGCTTAGCTGCTGGCAGGATTTGGAGGGACATTCTCAGTGAGTGTCCTGAAAGCCAGTCACCGGGGTGCCCTGACTGTAAGCAGAGACTTGGTCATCAGAAGTTGCAGAGGTCATCCTAAAAATAGTGTGATATAGTGGCTCCCAAGGGCACATTTAGCTGCTAACCACTCCTCCCTCATGCTTAAAACTGGCTCTTTGCTAATTAATCCATGTCAGGTGGACACGTTTGCTCCTCCAGGCCGGCAACCCAACAGCTAGAGCTGGATCTCCAGCCGTCAACCGTCTTAGAAATATTCTTTTCCTCAAAATTGAGTGCAAATAATAGAGGTATTATGACAACAATTTGTCTTCTAAATGTGGACAGAGTCTAAATTTGGGGTGGCAGAATATCATCATCCCATTAAATAGTCTAAATTTCATGTTACTCAGCTTTGGGGTAAACGGTGTTTTCCTTGAAACCAGACTTCTCGATAATCAGAGAGTATTTCTGTCTACTGGGACTAAATTTAGGATTCTAGCGTATTTATACTTGGTGATTGATTTTTATTTAGTCACTGAACTGGAAATGGTCCTGGAGAAAAATCAGAGAAATCTTATCAGAACATCCATCACTACTGACAGGGCCATTTTTTGGGAAAGAGGAATTGCACCATGTTGCTGTGATGCTGAATGCAGGGTCTGGGAAGATGGTTCCACTGCTGTGTGCTGACCAGGGCCACAGTGTTATGTAAATGTACCCATAAATGATGGCCCATACTACCCCTCCACCTCTCCTCCCAGAACCCACACTTTGGAGGTGAGAGTGTGCCTCTCTCTATAAGACACCCTTCTCAGATTACTGCACATATACAACCTTCTTCTTCAAAGATGGAGGAAAAATTGGATCACAAAGCTGCTAATCACTAGGGTAGACTTGAGGCTCTTGTGAGATCAGTAAGAATCCGGGCCCTAAACTGGAATGTTGGTTCAAATCCCAGGGATGCTGCCTCATAGCGTGGTGACTTATTTGAACAATAATTTCTTCTCTGTGAAATTAGGTTAAAAATAGACCATACCTCATAGAATTGTGGTGAGGTCAATATGAGACAAGTGCTCATGAAGCACTTAGCACAATGCCTGGAAAACCATGATGGCTCAATAAATATTAAATCATCATCATTAATATCCCCATTTTTAAAAATCCCAGTTTCATAGTTGACTTCTCAGGGCTCGCTCTATCTTGGGTCACAGCAATGGCTTTTCTTGGTGGAAAATGGATATCAAGCCTCTTTCGATAACTGTAATCCTTTGCTGAAGCCTCCAAAGTTGTCCTGAAAGTTTTTTCATATGACTCACTTCCAAAGCCAGAGGGAGGGGTGGGGGGACTCTGGATAACCTATCTGCCCATCTCCCACGGAAGGCTTCACCCATGTGTTGTAATGAGTACCCCCAGTACAGGCCCCTCTCTCTTACTCTTTGTTTCCCAGAATAAGCAAAGACCTAGTATGTTCTACTCCAGTCTCACCCCTGAGGATGTGGAGGTTGAGTAATGGAACCTGATGGAGAGGAATCTTTCTGAATTCATGGTTATTGTTACAACCTGATTTCAACCGAAACAAAAGTATTTCAATGGATCCCTCATGCTGCCAATGTACCCGCTGAAGGAATGAAACCAGCTCTGAAAAGCACTCAGCCCCGTCAGGTTAAACAGATGCTGTCCAGCTGGAGAACACACAGCCTGCCCTGGACAACCTGGGCCACAAGAGCGCCGTAGAGACAGGGGCTAGTCTCACCTGGGACTCCACTTGCCTGCACCAGCAACTCTTCACCCCCGGTGTCGGGGGATGGGCCTCACGTGATCTTGCTTTTACTTCCACAGATACCTTTCAAAACCCAGTTGAAATTGTAGGAAGTTTAAGAAACTAAAGGCACGTTCTGAAATCAAAAATGATCTTACCCCACATGCCATTGCTCCTTTGGAGGACTTCTGAAATGGATTAGCACATCCTCCTACTGTACCCACCTCCCCTGACCCCCTTCCCATTATGTTCCTGCCTCAAAGATGGAGAGAGTCTCTACGTATGGACTCCCCCACTACCCCCACCTCCACCCCATACACTCCTAATTTAGCTTTGCAAAGCCCCTTGTTTCTTGGAAGCTCTCTCTCTCATTGTATAGTAACTCCCTCCAAAAAGACTTATTTTTCCAGAGGGGTGATTTGTCCAGTTAGAACCCACCTGGACTGCCATCAGTTCCCATCTATACCCTTGGCTTCCTGCATAACTGTGGAAAGAACTAGGATTTCTTATTTATGGATTAGGTGTATCTGATGATCTCAGCATTTCCCTTAAATATCAAGCTATGTAGAGTGCCATACACTTAGCCCACAACATCACGTAATGCTGTCCTGGACTGATATCCGAGATTTAATTCAACTCTTTAATTTTATGGTGGTGATATAATAGCAAATATTTGTATAGCACTATGTGCCAGATACATTAAAAGTGCTTTATGAAAGTTATTTAATTCTGTTAAGAACTCTAAGAGTGTAGGTCTTCATCCCCTTCTACAGCTGAAGATACTGAGGCCTAGAGAGGTCACTTAACTTGCCCAAAGCTGGCTCCAGAACCTGTGGTTCTAATCCCCATATCACACAGCCTCTACAGAGAGAAAGGGAAATTTAGGGAGTCTAAATGGTTGGACTTAGTTCAGATGTCTGATTCCCAGTCCAGCAATCATAACAATATTTGCAGTCCTCCCTGCTCCTGCCCAATCAAAGCTTCTCACCAATAACGTCTCAAGCATTTAAGGTCACTTTCACTATTCCAGTTGTATTAATGTCCCCTAATGAGTATCTAGAATCTATTCAGCAAGTTTTTAAAATTGAGATAATTGACACATAACATTCTATGAAGTTTAGGTGTACAGCATAGTGTGCCAATAGGTGTATATGTTGTAAAATGAACACCACAATAAATCTAGTTAGTATCAGTCACCTCACATAGTTACAATTTTTACTTGTAATAAAAACTTTGAGGATATACTCTCAGCAACTTTCAAATATACGAGAGTATTATTAACTATAGTCACCATACTGTATATTATAGCTCATGACTTATTTATTTTATAACCATAGAAGTTTGTACCTTTCAGCCACCTTCACTCATCTCTTCCCACCTCCATGCCCCCTCCCCCAATGCCCCCACCTCTGGCAACCACCACTCTGTCCTGCTGTATCCATGAGTTGAGTTTTGTTGTTTTGGGACCACATGTAAGTGAGATCAAAGTATTTGTCTTTTTCTCTCTGACTTATTTAACTTAGCATAATAGCCTCAAGATACATCCATCTTGTTGCAAATGGAAAGACTGTCTCCTTTATATGGCTGAATAGTATTACATTCTACATATATTATTGTATATAATATGTATGTTATATACAGGGGTTTAGGGGAAGTGACCCCAATGTAGTGGAGAATTTACATATAATTTTTGAGTCCCCTGAAATATAACTACAGCAGTCACTTAGTATCCACAGTGATTGGTTCCAGGACTCCCTACAGATACCAAAATTCATGGATGCTCAAGTATGTTACATAAAATGGTATAGAATAATGCATACAGTTGGTCCTCCCCATGGATCCCAACCTCAGATCAAAAATACATTTTTCAATCTATAATTAGTTAAATCTATGAATGAAAAACCCAGGGAAATAAAGGGCCAACTGTATATTTATTGGAAAATATATATATATTCATATATAAGAGGACCTACACAGTTCAAACCCATGTTGTTCAAGGTCAACTATATACCACCTTTTTTTTTTTACCCATCCATCATTGGACCTTTAGGTTATTTTTATGTCTTGGCTATTATGAATAATGCTGCAATGAACATAGGGGTGCAGATACCTTTTCAAGTTAGTGTTTCAATTGCTTTGAATAAATACCCAAAGGTGGAACCACTGGATCATATGATATTCTATTTTTAATTTTTTGAGAAAATTTCATACCATTTTTGATGGGGGCTTCACCAATTACATTTCCACCAACAGAGCCCCAGGGTTCTCTTTTCTCCACATCCACTCCAACATCTGTTACTTCTTGTCTTGTGATAATATCCATTCAAACAGATGTGAAATGATAACTCATTATGATTCTTATTTGAATCTCCCTAATGATTAGTGATATTAGCACCTTTTCATGTACCTGTGGCCATTGAGACATCTTTTTTGGAAAAATGTATCGTTTCCCTGCCCATTATTAAATGAATTGTTTGGGTAATTTTTTGTTGTTGCTGTTTTTATTTTTTTAATGAATGAATGAATGAATTTTGCTATTGAGTTGTATGTGTTCTTCATATACTTTGGATATTAATCCCTTATTCTGATTTGCAAATATTCTCTCCTATTCAATAAGTTGACTTTTCTTTCTGTTCATGGTTTCCTTTACTATGCAGAAAGCTTTTTAGTCTGATGTAGCCCTACTTGTTTATTTTCACTTTTTCTACCTTGGCTTTTGGTGTCAAATCTAAAAAACTCATCATCAAGATAGATGTCAAGCAGCTTACCAACTGTGTTTTCATCTAGGAGTTTTATGATTTCAGGTTCAAGGTTTTAACTCATTTTCAGTTGGCTTTTTGTGTGTGGTGTAAGATAATGCTCCACTTTCATTCATTTGCATGTAGCTGTCCAGTTTTCCCAACACTACTTATTGAAAAGACTGTTCTTTCCTCATTACATATTCTTGGCTCCTTTGTCACAAGTTATTTGACATATATACATGGACTTATTTCTGAACTCTCTTTTTTGTTTCAGTGATCTATGTGTCTACTTTTAGGCCAATGTCACACTGTTTTGGTTACTATATCTTTGTATTATAGTGTGAATTCAGAGAGCATGATGCCTCCAGCTTTGTACCTTTTTCTCATTATTACTATGACTATATTTGGGGTCTACTGTGGTTCCATAAAAATTTTTGAGATTGCTTACTCCATTTCTATGAAAAACGCCATTGGAGTTTTGATAGAAAATGCATGGGAGAAAATGAGTTCAGAATCCTCCTACACCACTATCTTGAACCAGAACCTATTTATCTCAAGCTTTAGACCAATACAGTGAGTAACTGCAAAATGATGGATGTACAAAGTCACCTAGTATGATTATTATGGATGAATAAACTGTTATGTACAGTTTTAAATGCATTGCTCTTTAAAAAATGCAAAGGGAAATACTTAGCTACCAGGCCAACCTGGAAAAGATGGGTGCTCTGGTGACTACTAAGTCAACCAGCTCAGCTGCCACAATAAGAAATAGATAGGAGTAGATGTCAGTATATACAAGGTGCGTGTGATCAATTGACAAAATTTTAGTAAAATAAACAACATACCACAAAATTGTCATATTCTGAAATATTTATTCTTATATGTAAGTACATAAACATAGTCATTATTTTTTAAATTGTTCAAAAAGAGACTCCATTTGCTGCAATAATAGACTTGAGTTGACTTGGGAATCTTGAGCACACTTTAACTCACTTTTCTTTTTTTTTTTTTTTTAATTTTATTGTTGTATTACATCCATCCCCTTTTTGCTTAATTCACTTTTCTTTACCCATGGACATCATCATGTTTTCAACTTTAGCTTTAACAGCCCCTTTATTAGAATGATGTTGTTTATTAACTTCTCTCTCACTAATGCTGCATACATAATAGTCTAAAGGATTTACATCTGGTGAACTAGGTGGCCAGAATTCAGGAACATTGAAACTGAGAAATTCTTGCACCTTTTTGGTGTTATGTGCTGGTGGTGCACCATGTTGTTGGAAGAAAAAAGGACATCCATTTGTGACTTGCTTCATCCACAGTACAACTACTCTCAAAATGTCAAGGTAAACATCTTGGATCTTCATTGATAATCTCCTGGATTCTGTGTACAATATCTGAACTTGTGCAATCCATGCGTACCTTATGTCTTTTCCTTGTTGGAGTGATGACATCAGGATCAGCATCATACACCTTCTTCACATTGTAAACTGTACATGAAGGGATGTTATTGAAGTCCACAATTTTCTTAGCAGTTGGCCCTGCATGCAGTCCAGAAATGATGGTTGCTGTAACATCATATTCCTTCAATATGACTGTTGCTTTCAGAATTTAATATTTTATATCTGAAACAATGATGTTAAATCATAACCTTAAAAACATAGTTTTTCAAAATTAATAAGAAGCATGTGAAATAAGGAGATGCAAAATTATTACATCTAAACTTACTGTATAGACACACACACACACACAGAGTCAAGAGAGATACTATTTTGTGGCAGTACTACCTGTGATGAACCCAGGTAATGAGTTCAATACTGGGATTCACATTTGGAGAATTTATTGAAGAAGGATTTAACTTTTTTTTTTTTTTTAAGAAGTGAGGGCAAAGGTATATCCAGAAATTATACTTTAGTAATAGTAATAGTAAGAACTATTATTTATTGAACTTCATCATGAAAAACACTTGCTTATTGCTTTACCTTTAATATTTCTTTTGTCATTTAAGCCCCATATTAGACCATTTCAGATATGAGTGACTTGACTTAGAAAGCTTAACTAACTTACCAGAGACCACATATCTGGTACCTGGCAGAGACACTATCATTCCATGGTCCTGGGACTTTCCCAGTATACACGCTGCCTTAGACGAGAATCACAGGAACTGGAAAGACATTGCCAGAAGAGGACATTCTAAAGGACTATGCAGGAATCACCATTTTGACATAGTGATTTTAAACCATGAAATGTGCTGCTTTGGAATGAGAGAGTTCCTCAGCCAAGATAGGTAGGTAATAAAGCAAAGCAGAGCTTTGGTGACCTCTGAGGCCCCTCCTCTACCAACCTGGGCACTGACTGCTCTGCAAAGGCATTTTGCGCAGAGGAATAGAGTGTCAATGTATTTGTGTTGCGAAGATTCAAACTTCATACTACATACAACTCAGGAAAGAGAAGCACTTTCCCATCTATTTTTGAAGCAGTTTGGGGTTTGCCAACTATGTCTGGGTGTTCTTTTCTCAAAAAGCCAGGTCACTATCATAGCATTCAGCAAAAGGTTTGAAGTTAACTCTTTCCCTATCTTTTAGAACTAGACTTTTTGTTCTTTCCTATTCATGTCCACATTCTTAGAAACTAGCATACTGCCTAGAAGGTGCTAAGTAAAAATTTGTTAAAATAAACTGTTGAAAAAAATTCAGGTCCTCTACATTTCAAAATGTTCCAAATATTTTGTTTCTCCCTATTGCCTCCAGAAATATGTCCAAGTTACTTCACATGAAATATGCTCTATGATTTGTCCTCTTGCTACATCTCCCATTTCCTTTTCATCCCCTCCGTTCTTGTGTTTTATGTTCCAATCACTGCTTGTATATTTTCTGTGTACTCTTGCTGTTTCTCACCTCCAGGTACCTATGTGGTGGTTCCCTCTGTCTAGTATGCCTCGGGGATCACTTCCTCTAGAAACTTGTCCTTTATTCTCCAATGTCTCACCATACTCAGTAGGATTATGACACCATGTTTGATCCTCCCACTGAACCTCTATCATGGCACCTAGGGCTCTGTGGTACATAACCATTTGGACAGCCCTCTTTCCCACCAAGTGCTCATCTCCTTGAAGATAACTACATTTTGTTTATCTTGATATTTACAGAAGCATGATTTTTAACTGGCCCATAGATGGCATTCGATACATGACTGAATCAAACAAAGTTCTTTAACAGTTGACATTGATAGCTATTCAAACCATATAACTTTATGAGTTCTTTCAAAATCTACTTGAAAATAAATAGAAAACCTCAAAGATGTTGCTTCTTTACAAAGAAGGAGAAGATCTAATTTGCCTAAATGACAGTGAAAGGTAGAAACCATACCTGTTTGCTTCACACAAGCTGATCGGTGACTTCATAGATTCATTCATTTTTGATTCACTGAGATGTGTCCAGAAATATAATATTATATTCCTTTAAAGAGCTTTTGGTTGGGATCACAAGATATTTGAAGCATGTATTTACTCATTGTTGTACAAACATTAGTCTGGTGTTTTGTGAATTATTAAAAAAGTATTTGTTTTTTAAATAATAGTGTCACAAGGTAGTTAAAAACTATTAGTCTCATGCTATAGCTTGAATGTTATGTGTGTATTAACTCCCAATGTAATGGTATTTGGAGGTAGAGCCTTTGGAAAATGATTAGTTCATGAGGGTGGAGCCCTCATGAAGTAGAATTAGTGCTCTTATAAAATGGACCCCAGAAAGCTTCCACACTTCCTGCCTTTCCAGGTTGATGATACATGTAAGCAACCTAACATAGTTCCTGGCATGTAATAAGAAGCATTCTATAAATATTAGCTATCATTATATTGCTACTTCTGTTAATAATATTTTTCTCATCCCAGTGATAAGAAAATAAGTAAAGCAAAATTGATTTAAAAGCAATAATAATTGTTAATTATTAACAACATTTGCCAAATATTTTTATATATTTTGGGCACTTTTTATAAATAATTACCTGTATTATTTAATTCTCAAAACAACCTTTACTACCTATTTAAATTTCGCTGTGAGGATCAATGAGTAAAATACTTATACGTAGTTAAAATAGTGTCTGCCATATATTAAGTGCTATATATGTTTATTAAAATAAAAAGATAAATACTATTATTTTCCCCACTTGTCAGATAGGGAAACTGACTCACAGAAAGTAAGTGACTGGGCCAAAGTGACATGGCCAAGAGGGTGAAACTGGAACCCAAACCCTGCCAGGCCAGTACCTACATCCCTCACACTGAGGCACCTTGGCAAACTGTACTGGCATTTCACACAGAGTAGAAGGTTGTACTTACTGTGGAAATGAGGAGAGTAATTCATCTGTGGAGTTATCATGCTTGTTCCCTCCTTCCTTTCATTTCCTTACACAATAATTTCTTCCAACTCTTGAACATCGAGTTCTCTCTCTTCATCTGCTTGGGTGGTCCTCTGTCTCTCACAGAACAACTCAACCACACAGATCCCCTTTCTCTTTCTGATCGCATTAGGGAAGTCGCCATTCTCTTTCAAGACTTGCAATTTTAAAAAGCTCCATTTCCACCCACACTGTAGATTGCAGGTCAAACCAGATCACAAGTCTACCTGCACCCACCACCACTCCCCCCCCACCCCCACCCCCCACGCTCTGTGAGTTTTCTTAGAATGTTTCTAATTCCCCCTTTGGACAGATCTGAATCTCCTTTGCTCAGAGTCCCAGGAAACACATTCCTGATGATGTCCATTTGTGTTACATAATTATATAGGGGACGCATGGGGACATGTGTTACCTTTTAGCTGCTTGCATTCAAACTACCAGGGAGTGACAGAATGTATGTGCATTGTTAGTACAATCATTTGCTTTTCTTCTAAATAACCTGCCTTGCCTGCGTTTGCAAAGAAAGCCTCATTTGTATACTGAGTCTGTTATTTTGATCTACGTGATAAGAAAATCTCTATTCTTTGAATCCACAGCATGAGGGGCCTGCTTTACTTTTCAAGTTCGATAGGTTCTTAAACACAAGCGAGATGAAAAACATATTGTGCATCCCTTGGGGACTATTTAAAATGTAAAATATAAATATTTCTGCTTTGAATGTACTTAACTTAGCAAGCCCGTATCTGGTTTCTGTCCGTCCAGTCATCACACTGGCGTTGTGTTTGCTATTCCTTCATTTCCCTGAGTCGAAATGAGCTGGAGAAGCGAAAATCAGCACTTCAGCCTTTTCCGCTGAGCAGAGTGCGAAGGTTGCCAAGTCTGCCTTGATCACATAATGCCTTTCAGATAAGGTTAGCTCCGCAGTAGGCCCTGCCTCGTGTTAGCGTTTTATGGTGCCAGATATGCTGCCTCAGGGTCCCCTGCTGCAACGAATCTGTTGTAAGGAAAAGCTGATAGGACTGTCGACCAGCCGGGGAGGTCACACTTCACTTCAATGGTGCTAGTGCTGGTGCTGGCGCTGCACCTGGGACTTGAGGCCTTAGCCGTTTAGGGACCAACTCATGACCACCCCACCCTGCTCTTCCCCGCCCCCCACCCATAACCGGGGTGTGCTGGTGAATTTCTAAATTTAGAAGGAGAGCAAAGAGAAAGTCAACATCTTCCTTCTGGCACCTCCCTTCTTCAACAAGCTTAACTGCTGTCAGACTGACTATCATTTTTGGCTCCAGGTCTGTCTGCTGTAACCTCCTGGAATAGTGCTCAGCAGGTCATTTCACACTTTTGGGCTTGTTTTCTCCCCAAAAATGAGTGTTCAGTTGAGGATAGTGTGTGGTGATCAATCCACTTGTCACAGAGCCTTCCGGTTGATTATTTGCAGGGGAATATTGTGGTTTGGTACAGAGGAGTCACTGTTGGAACTTCTATTTCTGTTTCTCTCCTCTCAGCTATTGTGTCATTTTGGATAAGCCAGAAAAGTTACTCAGCTTGGAGTCTGACCCCATCCCAGCATCTTAGTCCTTTCCAGCCACTATAGCATAGTACAATAGTCTGGTGGCTTATAAACAACACACGTTTACTCCTTACTGTTTTGAGGCATGGAATTCTGAGGTTGCCAGGTCAGCACAGTTGTGTTCTGGAAAGCTGCAGACGACACAGCCTTCTATTTGTGTTCCCGTGTGGCAGAAGGGGTCAGGGAGCCCTTTCTATAAGGGCACTAATCCCTTTCTCTATCCTCATGACCCAATTACCTCCCTAAAGGCCCTATCTCCTCACATCATCACATTGAGGATTATGCTTTCAACACATGAATTTGGGGGAGACACCTTCAGTCCATAATATGCAGCAATGTGATGTATTGGTTGGCCAATCTCAGGCATTTGCTCTCTTACAAGGTTGTAGGATCTCCAAAAACCTTTCAGATCTAAGCTTCTGCAGCTTATCTTATTCTTCATTTTCCTTTGTATCATTCATTAAAAAACCAAGCAATTATATGTACAAGAGACTGTGATGCCTGTGCTTTGTAAGAGCTGGGACAGATTGCAGGTGTCTAAGGCAGTGGACACAGGTAAGGTAGGGAACTTCATAGCCACCTTTGCACTTAGGAATATCAGAAGCCATTATCCCAGGCCTGGGGCCATTATTTATTCCAGGCTCCTGTGGCACTGGGGCTCTCTGGCCCTCAGTGTCCTCATCTATGACAGAAGGAGGCTGTTTGCTGACCACCAAAAACCCTTGTAACTCTAACCTCCTTTTGTGATGCTGCTCCATTTACCTCTTAAAATGGGCTTGAGCTGGAACTCACTGCAGCGTCTGGGGAAGCAGAGGTTTGAGGTCTGAAGCTCAAAAGTCTGCACAGATGTCTCTGGTGCTGCTTGGCTCACAGACTAAAGCTAAACAGCATGATTAAGATGTGTACTTTCAATGAGAAAACTGCCCTTGGTCTGTCTGCCTCTTTCTTTTTTTTTTTATTTTCCTCATTTAATTGCACCCCAAATTTTAAAATATTGCAGAACTTTTCTTTTAATTTAGAAATTTTATTTTATAAAAATCCCCTACAATCACCTGATTCTGACATAGACATTGAGGTTTGTGTTTTTCGTTTGTTTGTTTTATTCAGGGTTATCACAGCTGCATAATTATTACATAGTGGGGAGACATCTGTTCTATTTCTATTTTATCATGAACATCTTTCTAAATTTCCAGTCTCCATAATCATCATTTTAATGTTTGCAAAACTTTCCACCCACTATCATAATGACATTAGATTTTTTCAAAGTTTTTGCTGAGATAAATGCTACTACAATGAACATCTTCACACTACTAGACTGACCATTGAAATTTCTAACTCTTTAGGTATTTTAATCTTTACTCCTGGAAGGAGCACCCTGCTTGCCTGGCAAACCCCCAGTGTATGTTTTCCAGATTGCTTTGGTGCTAATACACTAAACTTCCATTTTGACAGACACTGCTCCTTTTACTGTGTAGAATGTGAAAAGCATGATCCTAGTTCTCAAGGAATTTACCATTTTTAGGGGGAATAAAGCAAATGTGCTAATGAGATCAGACTCCGGAGTGAGCTGACTACTTCCTACCTGTATAACTTTGGACAGTGTCTACAGCATGCTCCCCCACTATAAAATAGAACAACTGTTAGGATTAAGTGAAATAACATGTGAATACACATAACAAAGAGTTTGGTATAGCAATACTTATAATATTAGTTCTGCCCTGCCTCCCAGGCAACTGTTATTTATGGTATTTTCTAGCTCATTGAAACCTGGAAAGAAATTATGAATACAATTCTACATTTGTTTTGCCAAAGTATTGTTGGCATGTAATGTGAATTTAATCTGACTTATATACACTAAACTTCCATTTTGACAGACATTGCACCTTTTACTGTGTAGAATGTGAAAAGCATGATCCTAGTTCTCAAGGAATTTACCATTTTTAGGGGGAATAAAGCAAATGTGCAAATAGCTATCATTGTGCTGCAAGGTTTGTTGAGTGACACATGAAGAGTGTGGCCTGGAGTAGGGAATTTCTAGCCCTGGAGACTCAGTTCCAGCTTAGCCCCTTTAATTGTACCCACCTGCCCACCAGCATGAGCCCTGTTCTTTTGGCTCTTGTTCCATGATCACATCCTCTGGTTTTTTGATGAGCTTTTGTTCTGTTCTTCATTTAAACTCCTTGGATTAGAAGTAGAGTTTTAAACCATTTTTCTCATGTCTGCCCCTGTGCTCCTTCAGGACATGACACCTTAGCCCCCTGGCTTCACACATTAAGTAAACGTAGGTTCCAGGAAAACTGCAAAGCCAGCCATGCCCTGATTTTTTTAGCCACCCCCACCCCGATCTGTATCCCTGCAAGGCAGCATATACAGAAAGTACATTTCGGTCAAGATTGGATCTGATCTGTTGCTTTAAAAATGAAAAGGTATTTCAAAGTGGAGAAAGGATGTATAAATGGTGGGAATGGGCCACACAAATCTGCAAAGACAGGTAATTGTCACAGGTTAGGGGAATGCTAAATAATTGTACTGGAATATAGATAAACAAAGAGGTAAGTCATAGAAGACAATTCTGGAATAGACAAATTGAAGTAAAATTGTGAAGGCTGCAGAAATGTCAGTTAATAGTTTTAAACTTTATTTGAGAGATAGTATAAAGCTATAGGGCTTTCTAAACTGAACACATGCAAGCTTTCCTGACAAGGTTTTGGCTGTGTGGGAAGGATTATAATTCCATGACTGTGCACCAAGCCTCTCTTGGGCCCCTTGTGGTCCTCTGCTACCTGATGTCACCTGATGGCACTTGGCTCCATCTACATGGGTACTTCTTCACTTTCTGACCTGGGACATTTTTGATGCTGCTGCCAGAACAAGAGGGAAAACTCCCCGTAGACACTTGCTCCTGTGGGCTGATCCACAGGCTTGTTGATCCACAGGGCAACCTGTCCCAGTGGGACAACAGTACATGAAAAATGTTACCCTTCTGGGGCACACTCTGCAAAGCCCCTGTGAGGTCCAGCAGGACTAAGCCCAAAATGTACTATGGAATTGCTGCCTTAATTTTCTCTTGCATTCTCTGCACTCTTTCCCTCTTATTCCTCAGGATCCTTTTCCAAAATAAATACCTCCTCTCATGGTCTGTTTTCCCTTGAAAAGTTGGACTATTAAAACTGTGTAGGGTTGTTTTTGTTCTTTTGTTCTCCAAATTCTTTTTTTTTTTTTCTTGGTAAAATTAACATAAAAATGTCCAGTTTAAGCATTTTTAAGTGTACAATTCAGTGGTATTAATTACATTCACAGGTTTGGGCTACCATTATCACTTAGATTTCAAAATTCTTTTATCACTGGAACAGAAACTCTATAGCTTTTAAGCAGGGTCCCAGTCCCAGTAATCTCTTATCTACTTTCTATGAATTTGCCTATTCTAGATAATTCATGTAAGTGGAATTATACAGTGTTTGTCCTTTTGTGTCTGGCTTATTTTAGTTCACGTAATACTTTCAAGGTTCTCTAAGTTGTAGCATATGTGAGAATTTCATTCCTTTTTATAGTTGAATAATATTTCTGTTGCATGTATATATCACATTTTGTTTTATCCATCCAACCTTTGTTGATAACCTCTTGGGTATCCTCAATCTTTTGGCTATTATGTATAATGCTACGATTAATATACCAGAATTTGTTTGAGTTCCAATTTCAATTCCTTTGGATATATACCTAACAGTGGAATTACTGAGTCAAATGGTAATTCCATGTTGGCTTTTTGATGAACCAGTTTTCCATAGAAGCTGCACTATTTACATTTCTATCAACAATGGATGAGTGTTTCTATCTCTGTAAAATCCTCACCAACACTTACTACTTTCTGTTACTTATTATTATTATAGCCATTCTAGTGGATGTAATACTTTGTGCTTTTGATTTACAATTCTCTACTAACAAAGATGCCAAGCACCTTTTCAGGTGCTTATTGATCATCTGTATATCTGCTTTGTAGAAATTTTTGCTCAAAAAAATTTTTTTAAGCAAAATTTTTGCTTAAAAATTTTGGGTTGTTTGTGGTTTTGTTGTTGGGATTTGAGAGTTCTTTATGTATGTGGGCAATATGATTCAATATACACCAGATATATACTTTGCATCTTCCCCATTCTGTCAGCTGTCTTTTCATTTTTCTGATAATATCTTTTGACATGCAAAAGATATTACCAGAAAAATTTTGAAGTACAATTTATCTGCTTTATCTAGTTGCTCATGCTTTTGGAGTCATACCTAAGAGTCCTTTGCCAAATTCAAGGTTATGAAAATTTATAGCTATGCTTCCTTGACCTTATTTTTTGGAGACATATTATGTCTCAGCCATTTCTAATATATAATCTTATTTAGTCCTTGCAGCAAACCTATATAGTATTATTGTCCCTTTTTGATTGATGAGAACATTTAACCTCAAAGTATTAATTTGCCCCAAATTATACAACTTGTAAAATCATAGGGCAGGGATTTGAATTAGTGGTTCCAAATTCCTCATAGAGACTAATTTGGGGGTTCAGGAATAAGTTATCTTTATAGAATTTCTCACAGATTCTCCTAAATTATAAGTTATTCTTAAAGTACTTCCAACATTCTTTATACACTTTAATCATTATTATGGATATCTAAATATTTTGTTTAATAAATAAGAAATAATAAATTTAGTAGTATTTATTAAAGTGTAATAAATGTTCAAACACTGGAAAATGCCAGGAAACAGTATTGGCTAGTATTTCAATAATGTAATATTTGGTTATCTGCACAAGGTTAACTGAACTACAAAAAATATCATGGAGAAATTGCCAATTCAAAGGTTTATTTGTGAGGAACTTCTGGTCAAGACGGAGGCATAGGTAGGCATACTTCACCTCCTCATGTAACCATAGAAACAGTTACAATCGAATTTTAAAACTAATACACCAAGAACCATCAGAAAAGCCAGCTGTATGGAGCTCCAACAATTAAGGATTTAAAGAAGCCACATTCATCCAAGAAGGGCGAAGTTGCGAAGATGGGTGGAGAGGCAGTATAGTGAGGAAAAGCAGCAGCAGCAGTGGCAGTACAAACAGAAGGGATACCTTTGTGTGAGCAATCCCAGCCCCAGCCAGATCACACAGCCCAGGGTTCCAGCACCAGGGAGGTAGATTGCCATTACTTCTGGCTGTAAAAACCAGTGGGGGTTGGGACAACAGAAGAAACTCCAGAATTTCACTGCTTGAAGGGCCAGCATGGTCTTAGAATGTATGCAAGCCACCCACTCCAGGATTCACCACCAGGGTAGCAACTGGAAAGGGCCGAAGTGAGTGGAAATGGGGTCAGTGCCAGGCAAACTGCCAGAAGCCAGGCAGTGGCATTGCTTCCTCTCTGAGTCCTCCCCACACAGCCACAAAGTGGTGAAGTAGGTTGCCTTGCCCTGGTAGTTACCTAAGGCTCCACCCCACAAAATTTACAGGTGCCTTTTCTAAATAGGTCACAGTACTAAGACAAGGAGTCAAAGCAGCTCTACCTAATACACAGAAACAAACACAGGGAGGCTGCCAAATTGATGAGACAAAGAAATATGGCACAAATGAAAGAGCAGAACAAAACCCCAGGGAAAGAACTAAGGGACATGGAGATAGCTAACCTATCAGATGCAGATTTCATAACACTGGTGATCAGTATGCTCAGAGAACTTATTGAGTATGACAACAACTTAAAGGAAGAAATGAAGTTTACACTAAGTAAAAGAAAGAATAATCCACAGGAAACCAACAGAGAAGGGAAGGAAGCCAGAATTCAAATCAACAAATGGAAACATAAGGAAGAGATAAACATTCAACCAGAACAAAAAGAAGAAACAGGAATACAAAATAAAAACAAACCAAAGGACAGGCTTAGGAACCTCTGGGACATCTCCAAACATGCCAATATCCAAATCATAGAGATCCCAGAAGGAGAAGAGGAAGAGCAAGAAATTGAAAAAATAATGAAAGAAAACTTCCTTGATTTGGTGAAGGAAATAGACACACAAGTCCAGGAAGCATGGAGAGTCCCAAACAAGTTGGACCCAAAGAGGAACACACCAAGACACATCACAATTAAAATGCCAGTGGTTAAAGGTAAAGAGACTCCTAAAAGCAGCAAGAGAAAGGAAGAGAGTTACCTGTAAGACTTATCAGAGGATTTCTCAAAAGAAACTTTGCAGGCAAGAAGGGAGTGGCAAAAAGTATTCAAAGTGATGAAAAGCAAGGACCTACAACCAAGATTACTCTATCCAGCAAAGGTATCATTTAGAATGGAAGGGCAGATAAATTGCTTCCCAGACAAAGTAAAGCTAAAGGAGTTCATCATCATTAAGCCATTATTATGTGACATGTTAAAGGAACTTATTTTAGAAAAAGAAGACCAAAACTATGTACATTAAAATGACAATTACAACTGTTAACAACTGAATTTCAAAAAGAAAACATACTAAACAAACAACTAGAACAGGAACAGAATCATAGATATGGAGATCATCTGGAGGGTTATCAGCAGGCTAGGGAAGGAAGAGAATGGGAGAAAAGGTGCAGGGGTTAAGAAGCATAGATAGTAGAAACAAAATAGACAGAGATAAGCTAAGAAAAACAAATGGAGACACCAAAGAACTTACATGCATGGCCCATGAACATGAACTAAGAAAAGGACTGCTGGAGGGAAGGGGAGTACCAGGCCAAGGGGAGGAAAGGGGGAAAAACTGGGACAACTGTAATAGCATAATCAATAAAATATACTTAAAAAAGGATTTAGTTGCTTCTGAAACTTGTTTTAAAGAACAGCATTCAGAGGATTTAAACAAGGCATACAAAGTGTATAAATTTATTAATAGTTATTTTATGAGCCAGAATGACTCACTGTTGCAGCAGATAGGGCCAGAAATACATATTTATAACATGGTAACAGCTGCAAGCAAGACTGCAGATTCATTAGCAAATACTCTTCTCCCCTTTTGATTATTAGGCTTTAATTCTTGCTAGAAAATTATACCTTTCCCCCTTCCTCAATTTCTCAACTGATTTTTCTCAGAATTCAGGAAAACAAAAATTTTCTGAGAAATGCCAAGAAAGAATTTCTGCTTGAAAATGCTAATTATATCCAGATCTAGTTTTCCCCCCTTAAAACCCATGTTCTTTCCACTCCTCTAACTGGCAGCCTCTTACAAAAGGCTAATAAGGAGGGAGAAATGAAGAAGACAATTGGGTTTTATGACTAGATTTTCACTACCACATGAGACTAGTTATTGGATGTATTAGTTTCCTATTGCTGCTACAACAGATTACCACAAACTCAGTGGTTTATATTATTGCAGATTTATTATCTCACAATTCTGGAGGTTAAAACTCCAAAGTCAGTTTCATAGGGCTAAAGTCAAGGTGGTGGCAGACTGGTACCTTCTGTAGGCTCTGAGGTATTCTTGTGATTTTTCAGCTTCCAGTGGCTGACTCTTCCTTGGCTTGGCTTGTGGCCTCCTCCTGATCCTCAAAAAATCACTCCAATCTCTGCTTTCATCTGCATTACATCATTTCTCCTCTTACTCTAACTCCCCCTTCCTCCTTCTTTAAAGGACTTTTGTGATTACAGTGGCACCTTTATATAACCCCTCATCTAAAGATCTTTAATCATACTGGCAAAGTCCTTTCTTGCTATACAAGGTAACATTCACAGGGATAGGACAAGGTCTCAACTCAGGGACCATTATTTAACCTAACATGTTGGGCACTGTGGTCTGCTCCTCAAGTAAAAATAAAAGGGGAATAGGGCGATACGGGACCAAACAATAGGTGAACCACCCAAGCAAGGCAGGGCACTAAAGAATGTGGTCAGGTGCCAGGAAAGCTTCATCTTATTAGGCCAAATTCAAGGTACATGAGAACGAGAATGCAGAGGCTCTTCCCATCCTGATCAAAGTCAATGCTGGAGAGAGGT
Source organism: Noctilio leporinus (assembly GCA_004026585.1). Taxonomy (NCBI): domain Eukaryota; kingdom Metazoa; phylum Chordata; class Mammalia; order Chiroptera; family Noctilionidae; genus Noctilio; species Noctilio leporinus. The sequence continues at coordinate 242,023 of PVIW01001498.1, read as the reverse complement.
TTAAGCTGAATGACAAAGGGTTTTATATGGAAGGGAAGGAGGCCAGGAACCTGATGGCTGATGTTCTGAAGTTTAAGTAGGCAGTCATCCTACTTAAAAGTCAAACAACCAGAGCTCCTGCTTAGGCTCTGATATAGAGGGAGGTCTAGCCTCTGGAAACAAAAACAGAGAAGAATCAGGTACGGCTTCAGGCCTGTTGGGAACCAGTTTGTGCCTGCACTAAGAATTCAGAATGTGGGAAAAATGCAAAAGCATAGTTCTCATGACCTGTGTGTCGTAGGAGAGTGTAGGTTTTGGAAATTGTGTTATCCCAACTTGACAAGTGTCACGTATGGGTCAGGTGAGCTGTGACTCAAGGAAAACATGACATTCTCCATACTTAGAATTAGGAATAGGCTCTGGCAAATCTGATTTGCAGAAATAAAGATTTACTTATTCTTAAGGCTACTGAGCATTTGCACCTTGTATGTGTGTGCTAGTGTGTGCATGTCAATTTTAGAAAGAACATATATTTTACATACCCACTCTCCCAAGTGATTTATACCAACATTGACTCTAGCTTCCCTATACCAAACATACTTCTTATGGGTCTGTGTCAGGTTTCTTCAAATGTACACCTGGAATGAAATTCCTGGGTCACAGTGTGTGCATAAGTAAGTGCACCGTCACTCTCCAGAATGACAGCATCGGTCACATTTCCTCCAGCAGTGCATGAGGGCTCTCATATCCCCACATCCTGTCAACATTTGTCACATCCTAACTTTCTAGTTTTGCCAATCAAGTTATTAGATAACATCTTCTTGTTTTAATTTGGATTTCTCTGAATACAATTGAGTTTCATCATTGTTTTTGGTGCCTTATAGTCATGTGACCTCTGTTATAAATTGCCTCTTTGTATCCTTTGTTGACTTTTCAATTGAAACTCCTTTTCTTGGTTGATAGGAAAATGCTTCTTGTATTCTCAGATAATAATCCTTTACTGACTTTAGGCATTTCAATTTATTAATTTTGTCTATGATGTTCTTTGCTAAACAAACATCCCTGAATTTTTGTTTGTAACTTAATCTTAATTGTATTTTTGCATTACCTTTTAGTTCTCATATTCGTCTCTCCACTCAACCCCCAGCAATCATCACATTGTTGTCCATGTCCACAAGTCCTTTTCTTTTTGATAAATTCTTCTACCCTCTCACCTCCCCACCCTAACTAGCTATCATTTGATGTAATTAAACTCATCAGGTTTAGCTTCCTTGTTTGCATTTTTGTTTAAGAATTTCCCCCATTGCAATTCACAAAAATATTCCTCTGTATTTTCTAATGACTTAAGGTCTTTACTTGAAGTTTATCTATCTGGTTCTAGATGGCAATTCAGGTTTATTTTTCTTGTAATAGCAGTCCAGTTTTCCTAATACTAGCTATGAAATATCTATTCTCTCCTCATTGGTTTCTGGTGCCATTTTTCTATGTATATTAAGTTCCCCTATATATAAGGATCTATCTCTTACCTCTGCCTTTTCTTTTCCTACTGGTCCACTTTGCTATCAGACCATGCTTTTTTTATTGCCATATAACTATGATAAGCTTTAGGAATTGATACATGTCCTTATACACTTTCTTTTAATAACTATACTTTCAAGGATCTTTATTTTTTTAAATTGTGATATATATATTATATAATTATATAATCATAAAATTATATAATGTACCCTTTTAAAGTGTACAATACTGTGATTTTTAGTACACTTGTAACCTTCACTACTCTCTAACCAGAACTTTTATCACCCCCAAAAGAAACTTTGTAACTATTAGCAATGACTCCCAATTCTCTTTCCCCAAATCCCTACCAACTACTAATCTACTTTGTATGATTTACTTGTTCTGAACATTTCACCTACATGGACTCATATAATATATGATCTTTTGTGACTGGCTACTCTCACTAAGCATAATGTTTCCAAGGTTGGTCCATGTTCTAGTATGTATCATCAGTATTTAGTATTTTCATTTCCAAATAATATTCTACCATATGGACAGATATATCACATTTAGTCTATTCATCATTAGGTAATAGATATTTGAGGTTTTTTTAACCACCATGCATAACACTGTGTACATGCAAAAACATGTGTACATGTTTTTGAGTATAGTTGCAGTTCTCATGGATATATCCTAGAGTCAAATTGTTGAGTCATATGGTAACTCTATATTTAACTTTTTGAGGCACTACCAAACTGTTTTCCACAGAGGTTACACAATTTTACATTTCCACCAGCAATACATGAGCATTCCAATTTCTCCACATTCTTTCTTGTTGTTAGTCTTTTGATTATAGTCATTCTGGTGAGTATGAAGTGGTACCTCATTGTGGTTTTGATTTTCAGGTTCCTGATGACTAATAATGTTGAGCATCTTTCCATGTACTTGTTGGTCATTGTATAACTTCTTTGGGAAAATGTCTTTGCAAATACTTTGTCCATTTTTAAAACTGTGTTACCTGTCTTTTTTATTGTTCAGTTGTAAGAGCTCTTTAAATATCCTAGATACTGGACCCTCATCAGATATATGAGTTGTGAATATTTTCTCCCATTCTGTAGTCTGTTTTCCATTTTCCTGATGGGTCCTTTGAAGTGTTTCCCACGTAAGTGAGTAGCAGCTCTGCTCTTTCCTTTTCAGTCAGAAAAGTCTTCCTATTGCTCTACCTTCAGAGTGTGAGCAAACTCCAAGTCCTTCTCACTTGCTCCACTGTTACCTCGAAAAGCACTATTATCTTTTTCTGGAGGCAGGCATTTCAAGAGACACGAAGATTAACAAGGACCCCAGGACTTTTCGAAACTTTTCTGTTTGGAACTCAATACAATAACAATTTAGAGTATTTGTCTTCCCTGTTTCACATGGATCTGGGTGTGGTCTTTTCTCCTTATCTGCACAGGGCTGTTTGGTCACATCCAAGGCTTGAATGGAGGTACCAGATGCAGAGGACAAAGCGGGGGAAATTGGGACAACTGTAATAGCAACATCAATAAAATATATTTTAAAAAAACCTCTCTTAGGGCAAGTAGTGGGTGCATTTGTTTTTGTCTGCTTTTTTAAATAAACAAATGAATGTGTATTTTGAATAAGAGAAGAAATCACTGCATCCTTAGATATCAACTCCTTTCCTTTCATATTTAGGCAATTTTTTTATTGCAACCTGGCTTCCTTCCTCCACCTAGAATGTTCAATCACGCCTAGCAGCTCCTTACACTCTTCAAAACCTAGAGAAGTGAGGGGCCTCAGGGCTTCAACTTCATTAACTTCAGGGTAAACTGGCCGCCAGTGTCCAGCCATCCTGCTTCCTTTATTGAAATTATTCCCACTCATTCACACTCTTCTATTACTGTCTTTTTTATTTATTAGTACAGCACACACACACAAGCACACAAATTATAAGTGTGCAGCTCAATGAATTTTCACAAGGTGCACACATCTACACGAGCAGTACTCAAGTCAAGAAATCAAACACTGCAGGGCAGTGGAAAGCAATGGTGGAAAATGAAACAATTACAATGCAACAATAATAAATAAAATTAACTAAAAGAAAGAAAAAAGGAAATATAAAGAAAGCAAACAATATTTAGAAGCACCCCCATCCCACCCCATATCCATGGATTTGTTGCATTTTTAGCTCACAAAGGACAAAATGAAAAACAAACAAATGGACAATGGAATAATACATTTAAAAAAATTAATTTATTTTTAAATTTAATTTTATTGTTGTTTTATTACATCCATCCCCTCTTTCCTTCCCTCTGCCCCCTTCCCCACCCATCCACAACCCACAAAGTCAATCCCTCTTATTGTCCATGTCCATGGTTCTTCCATACGAGTTCCTCGGTTAAACTGCTCCCCTTCTTTGCCTCCTCCTCTACCCGCCCACCTCTCCGCTCCCCACTCCCCTCTGACCACTGGAGAGCTATTCATTGTATTCATGTATCTGGTTCTGTTTTGCTTATTTGTTTGTTTTGTTCATTATTGTCCTGAAATGGGTGAGATCATATAGTATTTGTCTTTCACTGACTTGCTTATTTCTCTAAGCATAATAGTCTCCAGTTCCATCCATGTTATTGCAAAGGTTAGGAGTTCCTTCTTTCTTTCTGCTGTGTAGTATTCCACTGTACAAATGTACCAAAGTTTTTTGATCCAATCATCCACTGATAGGCACTTAGGCTGTTTCAGCACTTGGCTATTGTAAATAGCGCTGCTATGAACATAGGGGTACATAGGTTCTTATGAGTTGGTATTTCAGGGTTCTTTTGGTATAGACCTAGAAGTGGAATTGCTGGATCAAAAGGCAGTTCCATTTTTAGTTTGTTAAGGAAACTCCATACTGTTTTCCATAGTGGCTGCACCAGCCTGCATTCACACTAGCAGTACACCAGGGTTCCCCTTTCCCCACATCCTTGCCAACACTTGCTGTTTGTTGATTTGTTGATGATTGCCATTCTGACAGGTGTGAGGTGGTGTCTTATTGTGGTTTTAATTTGCATTTCTCTGATGGCTAGTGATGTTGAGCATTCTTTCATATGCCTTTGGGCCCTTTGTATTTCTCCCTCAGTGAGTTGTCTGTTCAGGTCCTTTTTCCATTTATTAATTGGGCTGTCTCCTTGGTGTTGAGTCACATTAGTTCTTTATATATTTTGGAGATCAAACATTTGTCTGAGGTATCATTGACAAATATTTTTTCCTATATAGTTGGTTCCCTTTTAATTTTGCTGGTGTTTCCTTTAGCTGAACAGAAACTTTTCAATTTGATATAGTCCCATTTGTTGATTCGTTCTTTGATTTCCTTTGCCCTCGGTGAAGTATCGGTAAACATATTTCTGCATAGGATATCTAAAATTTTACTGCCTATATTTTTCTCCAGGACCTTTATGGTGGCACTGCTTATGTTTAAGTCTTTTATCCATCTTGAGTTTATTCTGATGTATGGTGTAAGTTGGTGGTCTAGTTTTATTTTTTTTTGCATGTTGCTGTCCAGTTCTCCCAACAGCACTTGGTGAAGAGACAGTTTTTACTCCATTTGATGTTCCTTACCCCTTTGTCAAATATTAATTGACCATAGAGTCCTGGGTTTATGTCTGGGCTCTCTATTTCTGTTTCATTGACCTATATGTCTATTCTTATGCCAGTACCAAACTGTTTTGATTACAGTGGCCTTATACTATAGTTTGATATCCAGCATTGTGATCCCTCCTACTTTGTTCTCGCTCAAGGTTTCTGTGGCTATCCATGGATGTTTTTGGCTCCATATAAATTTTTGAAGTATTTTTTCTATCTCTGTGAAGTATGTCATTGGTATTTTGATTGGGATTGCATTGAATCTATAGATTGCTTTGAGTAGTATGGACATTTTAATGATGTTAAATTCTTCCCACCCATGAACATGGCATATGCTTCTATTTATTTGCATCTTCCATAATTTCTTTCTTCAATGTTCTGTAGTTTTCTGAGTACAGAGATTTTACCTCCTTGGTTAAGTTTATTCCTAAGTACTTTATTTTTCTTGTTGCTATGGTAAATGGGATTTGTTTTCTTGCTTCTATCTCTGATGTTTCATTATTAACATACAAAATTATTTTTGATTTCTGGATATTAACTTTATATCCAGCTATTTTGCTAAATTTGCTTATTAGGTCGAGTAAGTTTTTGGTGGAGCCTATCGGGTTTTCTATTTACACTATCATATCATCTGCAAATAATGACAGTTTGACTTTTCCTTTCCAATTTGGATACCTTTGATTCCTTTTTCTTTTCTGATGGCTATGGCTAGAACTTCCAAGACAATGTTGAATAGAAGTGGGGAAAATGGACAGCCTTGTCTTGTTCCTGATCTTAGGGGGAAAGGTTTTAGTTTTTGCCTGTTGAGTATGAAGTTGGCTTCAGGTTTCTCATAGATGACCTTTATGATGTTGAGGTATGCTCCCTCTATTCCCATTTTGCTAAGTGTTTTGATCATAAATGGATGTTGTACTTTATCAGATGCTTTTTCAGCATCTATTGATATGATCATATGGTTTTTGTCTTTCATTTTGTTGATACGGTGTATTACATTTTTTGATTTGTGAATGTTGTACCATCCTTGCATCTCTGGGATGAAACCCACTTGATCATGATGTATGATCTTTTTAATGTATTGCTGGATCCAGTTGGCCAATATTTTGTTGAGGATCTTAGCATCTATGTTCATCAGAGATATTGGCCTATAGTTTTCTTTCTTGACAAGTTGTGTCTTGACCTGGTTTTGGGATTAGAATAATATTGGCCTCATAGAAAGAAATTTGGAGTCTTCCCTCTTCCTGGATTTTTTGGAATAGGTTGAGAAGGATAGGAGTTAGTTCTTCTCTAAATGATTTGTAGAATTCACCTGTGTAGCCATCTGGTCTGGGGCTCTTGTTCTTTGGGAGATTTTGGATTACTTCTTCAATTTCACTAGTTGTTATTGGCCTATTCAGGCTTTCTGCTTCTTCTGGATTCAGTTTTGGTAAATTATACATTTCCAGAAATGTGTCCATTTCACCCAGGTTGTCATATTTCTTGTCATATAGTTGTTTGTAGTAATTTCTTACAATTCTTTGTATTTCTGAAGTATCAGTTGTGATTTTTCCTCTGTCAGTTCTGATTCTGTTTATTTGGGTTCGCTCTCTTTTTCTTGATGAGTCTGGATAAAGGCTTGTCAATTTTGTTTAATTTTTCAAAGAACCAGCTCCTGGACTTGTTGATCCTTCAAATTGTAGTTTGGGTCTCTAAATTATTTAATTCTGCTCTGATCTTGATGATTTCCTTCCTTCTACTTGTTCTGGGCTTTGTTTGTTGTTGCTCCTCTAGTTCTTGCAGCTTTATGATTAGGTTGTTTGTATAAGCTTCTTCTGACCTTTTTAGGTAGGCCTGTATTGCTATGAATTTCCCTTTGAGGACTGCCTTTGCTGTGTCCCATAGGTTTTGGGCTGTTGTGTATTCATTGTCATTTGTTTCCAGAAACTTTTTGATTTCATCTTTGATATCATTGTTAAACCACTCATTACTTAAAAGCACGTTATTCAGCCTCCATGAGTTAGAGTGTTTTTGGTTTTCTCCCTTGAGATTGGGTTCTAGTTTCAAACCATTGTGATCTGAAAAGATGCTTGGTATGATTTCAATTTTCCTGTATTTGTGGATGCTTGTCTTGTGACCTACCATGTGGTCTATCTTAGAGAATGTTCCATGTGCATTCGAAAAGAATGTGTATTTTGGTCTTTGGGGTGAAAAGTTCTGTATATATCAGTTAGAGCCATTTCCTCTAGAATGTTGTTCAATGCCACAACATCCTTAGTGATTTTTTGTTTGGAAGATCTGTCTATTGTTGATAGAGGGGTATAAAAATCCCCTGCTATTAGTGTGTTGCTGTCTATATCCCTCTTGAAGTCCTCCAAGATTTTTCTTATATATTTCGGATCTTCTACATTGGGTGCATATGTTTACCAGAGTTATTTCTTCTTGATGGATTATTCCCTTAAGTATTATGAAATGTCCTTTATCTCTTTTTATGGCCTTCATTGTAAAATTTAGTTTGTCTGAAATAAGTATTGCTACTCCAGCCTTTTTTTTTCATGTCCATTTGCTTGATATATATTTTTCCATCCCTTCACTTTCACTCTGTGCCAATCTTTTGTTCTGAGGTGGGTCTCTTGAAGACAGCCTATATGTGGGTCATGTTGTCTTATCCATTCAGCTGCCCTATGCCTTTTGATTGGTGCATTTAATCCATTTACATTTAAGGTTATTATTGATTGATACTTATTTATTGCCATTTTCCCCTGTTGTACCTGTGTTCCTCTCTGTCTCTGTTTGTTTTTTGTTTTTGTTTTTTGTGTGTGTGTGTGTGTGTGTGTGTTTTTTTGGTTTTTTTTTTTAAAGCAGACCCTTTAACACCTCTTGCAACACTGGTTTGGTAGAGATGTATTCTTTTAGTCTTTTTTTTTCTGGGAAACTCCTTATTTTTCCTTCCATTTTGAATGAGAATCTTGCTAGGTACAGTATTCTTGGTTGCAGGACTTTGTTTCCCATTACTTGGAATATTTTTTGCCATTCCCTTCTGGCTTGTATTGTTTCTGTTGAATAATCATTTGATAGCATTATTGGAGCCCCCTTATATGTTATTTGCTGTTTCTCTCTTGATGCTTCTACGATTCTCTCTTTGTCTCTGAAATTTGCCATTTTAATTATAATGTGTCTTAAGTGGGTCTGTTTGGGTTCATCTTCATTGGGACCCTCTGTGCTTCCTGCAATTGAGTAACATTTTCACTCATCATGTTAGGGAAATTTTCTATCATTACTTTTTTTAACAGATTTTTCATTCCTTGTTTCTCTTCCCCTTCTGGTATCCCTATGATGTAGATGTTACTACATTTCATGTTGTCCTGCAGCTCTCTTAAAACTTCTTCATTCTTTTTTCAGTCTTTTTTCATTTTGTTGCACTGCCTAAGAATTTTTTTCTACATTGACCTCCAGCTTACTGATCCCATCCTCTGCTTTCTGTAGCCTGCTTTTGACTCCTTCTACTGTGTTCTTCAATTCAGGAATTGTATTCTTTTTTTATTTTTTAATTTAATTTTATTGTTGTATTACATCTATCCCCTTTTTACTCCCCTCTGTCACCTTCTCCACCCACGCACTACCCCCCAAAGTATTCTTTATTTCCTCCTGGATCTTATTGATGGCATCTATGTCCTTTTTAATGCTTGTGTTGTTCTCAGTAAGCTCCTTGTAACTTCCCTGGAATTCTTTGTAGTTCCCCTGGAGTTGCTTATAGTTTTCTGTGAACTCATTGAGCTCATTGAGCTTCTCTATCATCATTATTTTGAAATACATGCCTGAGAGTGTGCTTGCCTCTATTTCATTTTGCATTCTTCCTGAGGATTCCTCCTTTCCATTTGCTGAGGGTTTATTTCTTTGCCTCCCCATTTTAGGTGACTTTTGTTTGTTTCTGCTTCTTAAATTGGTCTGCTTTGACTTATTGTCTTAGTGGTCTGACCTTCTGTGGTGTAGAGGTGCACTTTTTCTTTACTTCCTGGATCTGTGCTTGGTGACGTCAGCTCATCACCTTGGGTCCCATTCTGGGCCTAGTCAGCCACTTGGAGACTACTAGAGATCCAATGTCTTTGTCTCCTTTAGTTGTTAATCCAATCAACCTGTGATCTGAGGTCAGGTTTAGGCATTACTGGGTGGGGTGGATTAATTCTTATGGGTGGGGCTGTGGCTTCCCTTCAGGTTCCTGCCCTTTGGAGAAGAGTGATCTGCTGGCTATATGGTAGATGGGTCAACACTGGACTCATGGGCTGCTCCCTCAGCTCTCCCCATAAAGCCACCGATCCAAACCCTCCTTAAGTGTCTCCAGCCCACTGTACCCTCTCTCTGTTGGAGCCCAGGGTAAGTGGGTGCCACTGTATTTTTGTGTGTGGTCCCTTTAAGAATTCAGTTTCTCTGTAAAGCTGGCTAAACCCCGAGGCTTTTTGCTTTTCACAGCTGGGTACTGTTTTACTTTCAACTGTGTTGCTGTAGGTTGGGAAGCCCAGTTGGGGGTTTAGATCCCACCCTTCTCAGGTGCAGCCCTGGCTGCTGAGCAGTTTCTCTGTCCCGTCAGCTGCCGCCCGTGGGAGCCCCACCAGCCTCTCGTGTCTCCGGCACTTCCTACCGGTCACGTTGTGATGAATCAACTCTTCTGTTCTGTTCATGGTAATAAGGCTTCTCCCCAGTTGGTGTTCTGTTCGTGATTCTGGACGGTTTCTTCCCAATTAAGTTGCAATTCCAAATTGGTGTTGGGAGGAGATGGTGTAGCTCCACTTACTCCTCCACCATCTTGGTTCTCTCAGAAATCGTATTCTGTATTTCCTCCTGGCTCTTACTGATAGTTTCTAAGTCCTTTTTAATGCTGGCTTAGCTCTCAGTAAGTTCCTTGTAGCTTCCCTGAAGTTCTTTATAGTTCCCTTGGAGTTGTTTATAGCTTTCTTTGAGCTGGCTGAGCTCGTTGAGTTTCTCTATCATTATTTTGAATTCCATATCTGGTAGTTTGTTTGCCTCTATTTCATTTAGTGATCTTTCTGGGTATTCCTCCTTTCCTTTTGGTGATGGACTGATTCTTTTTCCCCCCATTTTGGGTGTCTGTTGTTGCTTGTTTTTGTCTTTGATTAATTTGCTTTGATTCCTTGCCTTCGTGGAGCACCCTTCTCTGTTAGGAGATTTGTGGAGTTCAGGGTTGCAGTCTCCTAGATTTCCTCCACTTGTTGCTCTTGGGGTGTCCTTTATGTCATTAACTTAAGCTGTCTGGTTGTATTTTGGATTGGTTGTATGTGTTGCACCTTTCCCACCAGTTGGCTAATTGAGAGACACTCCTTCTATCCTGTTTCATATACTGTTTTTGAGCTGCTCTTAAAACAGAACCACCTATCCAGGCAAAATAACCACACCTTCAGAGATATCTTTCTCCTTTAATCCCCCTTTGGACTGCCTATGAACCTAGCTATGTACCCTACCCTCCAAGGTAACCTCCACTTTTAATCACACCCTCAACTGCAACAAGTCAGTCTTAATAGGGATGTAGATATGACAAGACTGTTATAAGAGGGGAAAAATGATTAAGTTGACTAAAGTATAGATAATTTTGAAGAGTTCAAAGGAATAGCAAAGAAAGCGGGGATACAAGAGAGAAAGGCAACTATCTCTTCTATAGAAATGAGGGGGGAAATCAGAAAGCCTCAAGTGTGAATGAACAGTATAATCCTATATACATAGTTGCCACATCTACCTCCCTGTCCACCCTTAATGAGCCCTGATTGGTCCAGGTAGAGCTATTAACCATGTGCTTTTCACAGAAAAAAAGAATGTGTAGTCCCTAGTAGTGCACCCACAAAAAAAATAAAAATAAAAGTAAAGAAAAGAGGAAGAAAGGGTTTAAGTGGCTGGGGAGGGGAGGAATACTTAGATTGAGGACTGGGAATGAGTTGTAGCAGGAGAGTGAGTAGACTTTAAAACAACAGTAGGAGGAGGGTCTTGGGTATTTAGGTGAATTGAGATAAGGGAGGAATAAGAATATGTGAGTTGGGATACACTATGATATAAACAGTATTTACTTAAAATGCACTAATTTTGAGGCTTGGAAGTAACTTTTGAAAAGGATATGTTAAGGATTGATAGTTCATGTAGCCCTCGGTGTAACTTAGGTGCTTGAGATTAGCAGCGATCCATTTCCTGAGTCTGCCTCTTTTTCTTGGTCAGGTCTCTGCAGTCTACAGTCTAGCTGTGTGGTCTTGGAGTGGCAGGGCCTATGGTTGTCACAGTCAGGGCTGATTCTGAGTGCCAGTCCCCAGGTAAGCTGGGCCTCCAATAGCCTAGCTGGGTTTCTGCACTACCGATGTTTTGGGGCCTTCCCTTCTCTCACTGGTTCTGTGTGAAGACTTGCAGGGTGCTTCTGTGGTGTCAAAGGCTGCTCCTCTGGAATAATACATTTCTTTAGCTCTAAAAGTCTTTTATCTTTCAAAAAAATGAGTTTCCCTTGAAATATGTGCTTGATATTCCTGAGTTTTTGTACTGAGCACCAACTAGGCAATTAATTGCAGCATTTTAGCTGTTGTCTCTTTTTAAAAAACAAACTTAATGTTTTATTAAGTGGAAGCTCATTTTGAACATATGTGGCTGTTTGTCTTTGATACTGTAAGTGGTGGGCTCCACGAAGTGCAGCACGGCGCCGTCTGAGCTTCCTCTGAGATAACACTCAAAATCCTGCCACCCCGTGTTCTCAGGAGCCTATGCTTGGAATCCAGGCTCTTCTTACAGTAAGCAAACCAGACAGACATCTACACTCCAGAAACACTGAGGAAGCCTCTAGCTCAAAATAGCCCTGCTGAGTTGGCTGGTTACCCCTTTGGTTTTTAAGTCTGAGCTTTATTCCTTTACTGTGATGCTTATTCCACTTGGCAAAGGCACATAACCATAGAAAGGCATCATTTGGGACATTTTTCATATTCAGATCCTTTCCTGACATCATACTTTTGGGGTGGGGTAGAAAGAATGATACTCTGGGGAGAAAGGGAGGAGGTGGGGGAAAGTGGCATTTATGAGAATTAGTACAAGGACACCTTAATGTTTAACAGACTAAGCCTAGGAGACAGACAGGTTTACAACTTGTGTGAATTTTGGGTCATTGCATTCAACTTCCCTAAAGATTAGGTTTATTATCTACAACACAGTACTGGTATCCTGAAGCTGTGATAAATGGGAATTATCACAGGAATAGCATGGTGAGGACTCAATGAAATAATATATTTATGGTAGGCAGGATAATGTTCCTCACAAAAGAAGCCAACATCCTAATCCCAGGAATCTGTGACCACAGTGCCTTATATGTCAAAGGGATTTTGCAGGTTGATTACATGTAAGGATCTGGTGATAGGAGGATGGCAAAATGGAATAAAGGCTGCAGATGGAATTCAGGGTACATATCAACTGATTTAAATAGGGAGATGATTCTGGGTCCATTGTAATCAGAAAGACCCTTACAAGTAGAAGAGGGGGCCAGGAGAGAAGGTCAAAGTGATGTAAAATGTTGTGAAAAGAATTTGACCCACTGTTGCTGCCTTTGAAATGGAGGAAGAGGCAGTGAACCACCGAATCCTGGCAGTATCTAGAAATTGGAAAATTAAACTAACAAAAGACATACCAGCAGGAAAAAAAGAAAGAATTTTTATTAATGTTTATGTGCACAGAAAAGAAATGAAACTCCAAGTGGATAGATCAAGAGCTTATTAGCCCTTTTAACAAAAGAAGGTGTGGTTGGAATTTCACAGGATGATAATTAGTGGAGAAGCAACTAGGAAATATATGGGAGAACTAAAGGAAGAAAAGGTTACTTAGTAAGGTCTGTTTACTCAAATTCATCTTCTTGTTGATTTCTCCGTCTCTGATGACATGAGTTCTTTTCTTTTCCTGGTGTAGAGCAGGGCCAGGAAGGCAGAAAGGGACCCCTTCTCAAAAGAAAATGTATGCCCCCTTTAGGCAGAGAATGGAAAGATCAAGAACTGTTTGTGCATCTGTCAATGCTGAATTGTCTTCAGCTCAAAATAATATTTACGCTCAAGTGGCATATTGGGGAGTGCATGTTCTTCTGGTTCCTTTTAATAGCGTTTTAAGGCTGTTTAGTCTTGGATGTAGGAAGGTCAGCAAGGATCAAAGAAAGAAACCTGTTAATTCATTTATTTAATACATTTTTATCAGAGGCTACTGGTGTGCCAAGCAGTTGGCCAGGAACTAAAATTAGATGAGGCATATTCTTTGCTCTTAAAGTCTAGCAAGTGAGAGAGAAATATAGAAGAAAAATGAGTGAAATACAGTGCTATAGGTGCTGCAAATAAGTACGTGACATGAAAGGAACATAATAGCATAAATTGTCTATTTTGCCTGAGGAAAATATAAATGTTGTGGTTATTACCCATGACTTCTGAGAAGCTAGAGTACAATCTGAAATCAGAATGACTATGTAATTCAGTAATGACTACTGCAAACAGCAGGTTTAGTTATCAAATTAGAATGCACTGGAAGCCATGTTAAACAAACAATTCATTCTAAGATGCTTCTTTGTTTGAGACAGCATATCTTTGAAAGTTTTACTAGTTGGTTATTTTCTTCAAAAAGAAAGTAAACCAACAAAATGATGTAATTATACTCATATCCAGTAATATATCACTATAAAAATATGTACAATTTGTGATTTGGGGGACTCAGTTTAATTTCCAATGGCTGTCTGAAGTAAACTGTCTATTGCACTAATGTGTACACTGAATACCTGGGTATGACTGCTAACCTAAACTGAGAAGTCTTTTGAGAAAATGTTTTGGATTGAATTTTATGTAGTGACAATGTTCCCCGTGTGAAAATGCATTAGCCAGATTTGTTTAGTTATTGCTATGCCTCTGGTTAATCTTTTTCATAGATGTCATCCAATAGCTTACATGCAAATTCTCACAATAACTCAAACTTATGTAATCAACTTTCCTCAACAGGCGATGGATATCTAAAATCTGCTGTTGTTTTCCAAATGGCTTGATATATTCCCATAGAACTATTATAGTACAATCTCATCAAATTAAACTGGTTGTCCAGATCAACACTGAAGTGCTACATATTTTGAGAGAATCAGAATGATTCTTTGAAGTAAACAAGGGTAACTTCATGGGTTTTTTTTTTAGACAACATTGTACCAGTAAAAAAAGTTCAAATCTTGATGGAATAGTAATATAAATGTGTTGATCTTCGGTCCCAATCTCAGTCAGCTGCTATTAATGTCAGAAGAAAGTTTCTTTTGTACGAAAATTCCTTTTGTGTCTTTGAACAGACTGGAAATCGGGTGGCTGTGCTGGTGACCTATTAGGTGAGGACAACTGCAAATGGCCATTTATTCTTAAAGCCAAGCTGCTCACTCCTGTTTGCAGAGAACATAATTATTTGAAATCACTTTTCAAAATCTTATCTATGACTTCATCTGTTTCTCTTTTAAAGGCTGAGTTCATTTTAGCTTATACAACTTTTACAGAAGTATTTCCAGACATAATTTGTGTCTCGTACCATTTTTTTTCTGGGTGCTTCTCTCAGATGGCTTGATGATTCTTTTTGCGCTTCTAGTCCACTCTCCTACCCACCCGCCATTTTAATAACAAGGAAACAGATGCCTGAAGAATGCTGGCCTCAGGCTCCCACAGTTAGTAGAGTTGGAAGATGACCACAACTTCTAATTATAAATCCTACTTAAAAGTGGGACTAAGTTTTCCTTCTAGCAATTTTTGTTTAATCAGTTGTACACAGAAATTTGTTGCCATGTTACATAGTTCCAATTAGATTCTTGAAACCTGAAAATATATATGCATTATTTGCTTCATACCTAAGAACACTGTTCACTTTCTCTCTTAGTTCTCTACCTCAAATGAGCCTTGAAAAAAAAAAAAAAAAAGACAACAGGCTCCAATGGAGTCACTGATGCTAAGCCCATATCATTGTTAATACCTAATAATTAGTTGGGAACTACCTGGTCAGCATTAGTGAGGTAATCTGCCTGATAAAACCTGCCTTTCCCTTAAGGAAGTTGACCTGGCCTGGAATGGTCCACTTTTTGCTAGATGCTTCCTTATGCTGCCCTTTTCTGCCTATAAAAGTCTTTCATTTGGTATAGCTCCTCAAAATTCCTTTCTGTTTGCTGGATGGGATGCTGTCCAATCCATGAATCATTGAATAAAGCCAGTTAAATCTTTAAATTTACTCAGTTGAATTTAGATTTTTTAAAAGTTTTCTTTCTTTTTCCCCAAATCCCCGTATCTTTCTCTTCCTTTAGTTCCAGTTCTTTAGCCCTTTCTTCCACCCCAACTGTGTCCTAGCTACTGAATGAAGTGTAGATGCTTCCGGCCTCCCCATCACCCACCAGTTCATCCTAAATAGAACCAGCAAGAAATAATCTGACCACATTTATTCTTGGGCTCAAAGTAATAAATGGCTCCCCATTCCAAAAACCAGGGTTCACAGATCTGGGTTAATTTCCCTGTAAACATTAAAAAAAATTTTGTCTTAATTTTGATTACGAGGTGTAAACTTGAAATAAATATTGAATCATCTAGGTCAGGGGTGGCAAACGTAAGGCCAGTGGGCCAAATCCAGCCCTCCACCTTGTTTTATCTGGCCCAGCACCTTCAGCCTGACTCGCTTAACTGTTAAGAGGTAGTTACATTTACACAGTCCTAAATTACCTTTGGCCCTTTGAAGGCTATCGTGAGGCTGATGTGGCCCTTGGTGAAAATGAGTTTGATACCCCTGATCTAGGTGCTTATAACCACATGTTGACAGGCAATTTTAGCCTCTGCATTTGTTTCTGTTTTCTCACTCCTATAGAACCAGTAAAAACATTAATGCATTTTGTCTTAAACCGTGGTTGGAACAATAGGGAACTTGGACTGAGGTAAATAGTGGAGCAAGGGTTTTTTTATAAAATTTATTGGGTGACATTGGTTTTCGAAACCAAACAGGCTGCAAGCATGCAACTCATTAAAATATCATCTGCACACCAAATTGTGCACCCACTGACCCAGCAAAGTTTCTTTCTGTAGCCATTTCTCTCTCTCTGCCTTTACCCACATTTATCTAGCCCCCACTGACCCTTCTCCCTAGCTTTCACCATGCTGTTGTTGGTGTCTATCTGTTACATACATATATTCTTTGCCTAGCCCCCCTCCCCTCTGACAGTTGTCAGTTTGTTCCATGTATCCATGCCTCTGTTTCTATTTTGTTCATCAGTTTATTTTGTTCATTAAATTCTACATATATATGAGTTCATATGGTATTTGTCTCTCTCTGACTGGCTTACTTCATTTAGTAGAATAATCTCCAGGACCATCTATGCTGTCACAAAGAGTGAGAATTCTTTCTTTTTTACCGGTGCATAGTATTTTATTGTGTAATTGTACCATAGCTTTTTTACCCACTCATCTACTTACGGACACTTGTGCTATTTCCAGATTTTGGCTATTATAAGTAACACTGCTATGAACACAGGAGTGTGTGTATTCTTTCAGATTGATGTTTCAGGATTCCTAGGATATATTTATAGAAAAGGAACTACTGAGTCATAAGGCATTTCCATTTTTAATTTTTTGAGAAAACTTCACACTGTTTTCCACAGTGGCTGCAGCCTGTATTCCTACCAATAGTGCATAAGGGTTTCCTTTTCTCTACATCCTCACCAGCACTTGTTGTTAGTTGAATTATTGATGATAGCCATTCTGACAGGTGTGAGGTGATAGATCATAGTGGTTTTAATTTGCATTTCTCTGATGATTGATGACCTTGAATAGTTTTTCATATGTCCACTGGGCATCTGTATGTTCTCTCTGGAGAATTGTCTATTCAGGTCCTTTGCCCACTTTTGAATTGGATTGTTTGTCTTCCTGATGTTGAGTTGTAGGAGTGTTTTATATATTTTGAAAATTAAACCCTTGTCAGATGAATCAATAGCAAAAATGTTCTCCTGTACATGGGGTTCCCTTTTCATTTTGAAGATTTATTTTTTAGCTGTGCAGAAGCTTTTTAATTTGATATAGTCCCATTTTTAATTTTTTCCTTTGTTTCCCTTTCTGTAGGGATATGTTGGCAAAAATATTGCTGCAAGAGATGTCTGAGATTTTCTTACCCATGTTTTTGTCTAGAATTTTATGGTTCCATGACTTACATTTAAAGTTTTCATTCATTTTGAGTTTATTATTGTGTATGGTGTAAGTTGGTGGTCTTGTTTATTTATTTATTGATTGATTGATTTGCATACACCTGTCCAATTTTCCCTACACCATTTATTTAAAAGATTGTCTTTACTCCATTGTATGTTCTTGCCTCCTTTTTCAAATATTAATTGACCATAAGATGTGGGTTTATTTCTAGGCTGTCTGTTCTATTGATCTATATGCCTATTCTTATACCAGTTCCCAGCTATTTAGATTATAGTAGCCTTGTAGCATAATTTGATATCAGGGCTGTGATTCCTCCAAGTTTGTTCTTCTTTCTCAAGATTGCTGAGAATATTTGGGGAGTTCTTTTTATTTTTATTTTTATTTTTTTGGTTCCATACAAATTTTTAGAATCTTTGTTCTAGATCTGTATAATATGCCATTGGAATTTTAATAGGAATTATGTTGAATCTATAAATTGCTTTGGGTAGTATGGGCATCTTAATGATGTTTATTCTTCTAACCCATAAACACAGCATATGCTTCCACTTATTTGTGCCTTCCTCAACTTCTTTCTTTGATGTCTTATAATTTTCCAGGTATATGGCTTTTACATCCTTGGATAAATTTATTCCTAGTTGCCTTATTTTGTTGTTGTTGTTGTTGTTACAATAGTAAATGAAATTGTTTTCTTTTTTAAAAATTTTTATTTATTATTTTCAGAGAGAGAGGAAGAGAGATATCAATGTATGGTTGCCTTTCACCTGCCTCCAGCTAAGGACCTGGCTGGAAACCTGGCTTGCAACCTGGTTATGTGCCCTGGCTGGGAATTGAACCAGCAACCTTTGGGTTTTCAGGCCAGCACTTTATCCTGAAATTGTTTTCTTAATTTCTGTTTCTGATCATTCATTATTGGTGTATAAAAATGCCACCAATTTCTGAGAATTAACATTATATTCTGCTATTTTGCTGAATTTATTTATTAGATCTAGTAGGTTGGTTGTTTTGTTTTGTTTTGTAGAGTCTTTAAGGTTTTCTATGTAGCATATCATGTCTTTTCAAATGATAGTTTTACTTCTTTCTTTCCAGTTTATATGTCTTTTATTTATTTTTCTTGTCTGATTGCTGTGGCTAGGACTTTCAGTACTATGTTGAATAAGCATGCTGACAGTGAACATTTCTGTCTTATTCCTGAATTTAAGGAAAATGGTTTTGGGGCATTTTTTAAAAAGGGAACATTCAGATACAAAATGGCCATTTTCAAAATTAAGCCATGTTTTACAGATTTTTTTTTCTTTTTTTGAGGATTGAATATAATTATGCCCAATGGTAGAAGGTTCTGTTTGAACACTCTCCCCTGTTAAAAGCATCAGTCAGCTCTGGCCAGTTTGGCTCAGTTTGTTGGAGTGTATTCTGGTACACCAAAAGGCAGGTGGCAGAAAGGAAAGAGGGGCTACCAAGAGAATCATTTTTGGTATCCATTTCACATATGTCATGATATATGAAAAATGTCAACATCAAGGAGCCAATACTATTCCTAAAAACACAGAAAGCTTCTTGGATAAGTTAAACCGCATAGATGACAAACAGATATTCAGATCAATTTCTGAATCAAATTTACCTCATTTGATATAATACACAACAATATTTGATTGGAAATGAACACTGGATTTCTTTAGTAAAGGAATTCTTAGACAATTGTCATTCATTATTATATATAGAACTTCACTAAAAGTCACCATTTACTGAATTCTTGGTTAGAGCTACAAAGGACCTTGAGACACTGTCCTCTCCTCCCCAAACTCTGACAGAAACCCAGCTCCCTTCAATATTCACATAAGCAACCTTACACATCTTACACCATAAGCCTTCATCCTTAGATCATCTGAATTCCAATAACCTCCTCATTCTCTCACTTACCACTCTCATCACCATACCCAGACATCATACTGCTCAAACCTCTCCTTCATACAATTGTAAATCTAAACCTGTGTTCTCTCACAACATTTCCCCTCACTCCAGCTCTCTCTGGCATCCTGCTATACCTGCCATGGACTCATTGAGGTATCTGATCATTTTACCACATCCCTCCACCTCCTCCTTAATCCCTTTACATCCTCCCTTACCTCCATATCCAGCCAGGAACAAATACTCACCATGTTCCTCTAGCCCCTACATCTATGGTCTTCACATCATGATTGTGCAGCATTTTCTCAACTTTTACCAACTGTCATTTGTGTTCTCCATTCTTTCCTACTCACTGAGGGAAAAATCACAGAAAGTACAGATTGGCACTACTAGAAATCAATTCCTGTGGGTCTCACTCCCATTCTCCACAGTGTCTATTTCAAGACTTCACTGCTTTTCTCAATCCTTTTACCCCATAACTCCCTTCTTACTCTCAGCTGTTGACCTCATCTTCTGTACTTCTGAGGGAAAATGAAAGCCTTGTTATGATAATTCTCTTACCACTCACCTAAAACCCAATGCTCTCCATTATCTTTATTAAACTTCTCTCTCTGGCTTCCAGCAACCACTTTCCCTCCATCTCAGAGAGTGCAATCTACCAGTTTTCTCATTCTTTTGAATCTTTTATGTCTTTTTAGTCTATAACTCCTTTCCATTGGAATTGAAAAATGTTTCTACTTATAAAACAACAAGGAAAAAAAAACTTACCTTTTTTCTTTAGACTATTTCTGGTCTCTTACCAGTAGAATATGAACCCCATGAAGAAAAAGATTATTCTTCCCCAGAATTGTTCCTGGTCTTAAGGGAAATATTTATAAATAAATATTTGATGAAATTAATAAGTGCACTAGTTCAAATTCTTCATCTGACAGATAAGGAAACTGAGGTCAATTTATGATCTACTTTATATAATGACAAACCAGGTTTTATTGGATATTTGTAAATTATAAGTATTATTGTTTGCAACACTTTTTTAAATAAACTGATACAAGCATAGATATTCACATGTATATATCATGATTTATACTTAGTTTGGGGTATTTTTGAGCTATATGAGGTCTGTCCAGAAGGTATATAGCCATGTAATAAGAAAAATATACACTGAAAAGGATACAAGATACAAGTAATATTTAACATAGGACAATGATGCCTCAGTCAGAGTAGGTGCCTTGCTTTCCTGCCGTATATTCCTGAATCTCATCAATGGTGTGAAATCTCTTCCCTTTCAAAGGTAATTTTAGTTTTGGGAAAAGCCAAAAGTCACAGGGCACCAAATCTAGGCTGTGGTGGGGGAGGGAGTGATTTGATGTTTCACAAAAAAACTCTGCATAAGACATGATGCAAGAGCAGGTATATTGTCATGATAAAACTGCCAATCACCAGTTGCCCATAGCCGCAGCCTCTGAATCATCCAAATAATTTCCATGGAGGAACATTCAAGCTTAATGTAATTCAGATCAATTCAGGTTTGTTGCTCTACTCACTCATTTTGAATGAGATAGCCACACAGTACAAATGCTCACTCAACAGCATCTACCATCTCCACCGACTAGTACAGTGAAGTCATTATTGTTCATGTCTGCATGTTCCAGTCCACTCTCCTTGGCTGCCAGGTTACATCAATGTCACTCAAATTGTTCTTGCTATATTAACAATGGTTGGACTTTTTCCAGACAGACCTTGTACATTCTTGGAGTTGCTAAGGAATGACATTCTTCTTGCATGGATATAGTGAAATGATCTTTGGTTTGATAGAGTAAAACAATTTCAAACAAGCAATAATCCTCTAAAAAAGACATGTCAACACAGCAGCCAGAACCTTTTAAAATCTACGTGAGATCATAATACTCCTCTGCACGGAACTCCTCAGACTTTTTCATCCCACTCAGAATAAAAATGCAGGCCCTGATCCTCATGTCCAAGGCTTTCCAAGATCTGGCTTTCCTCCTTGAACCCAATCTCTCCATTCCTCATGCCTCCCTCCACCTGCCAGGCTTCTTCCCTCCAGGGCCTCTGGTATTTCTTTTTCTTGGAAAGCCCATCCCCCAGCAAGCCACATAGCATATTTCCTTATCTTCCTTGGCTTAACTGTCTCCTTCTCATTGGACTTTAGGAAGCTCTATATGAAAGCTTAATTTAAAGAATAACTTCTCTGCTTATAAAAAACAATGAGGAAGGACAACTTCCTGTGATGCTCAGGAAAATTTCAAGGTAGATGGACTTTGCACTGAAATGGCTCCACCTCCCCTTTCTGCCTCCTAATGCCTCTTTTCTCCATTCCCGGAAGACACTTGTGAGCAAGATAGTGTGCTCACACTTCTCTTGTGCCAGTCAAAGCCACATGGGTCAACTCCCAGACATTCCATACCCAGAAGCACCATCCATCTTGCTCTCTCCCCTTCCCACCATCCTATCATAATCTCATTTTCCTCAGAGCAACTGGAATTGCTGAGTGGATTAAATCTGTGGACGTTGTAGGCAAAAAGTCTGCTACACTTATTTCCCAAACAGGTGGTTTGCATCTTAAAAGATGAGTTATGAATTAAAACAAATATTGAATTAGTTGATGATATAAGTAAACTATTTTGACTAGAGAGAATCTTGTGGGGACCTGGACCTCCTCTGGGACACAGTTTAACTGTAACAGAACAGCAGCAAGTGGATAGACACCTTACTTTCAAGAGTTGGTCAAACCCTGATGTGTGCAAAATTGTTTTAAAAAGTGCCATAAAAGGTGAGTCCTTGAAATACTGAGCTTTTACTAGCTATAGGAGCCAGATAATGTTATTAAGTTTCACATTTCACATAAATATTTTTCAACTATCTTTTTTTTTTTTTTTTTGGTTTGTTTTGTAAAACCACTATCATTGCATTTGAGTGGTGCCTGAGTCCTGCATTGTTTTTGGCTGAAACTGCTCATTAATTTCCAAGTGTAGAGTTTGATGATCATGGCCTTAAGAATATTTTCTGTTTTTAAAGGAAATGTTTGACCATGGATCAGGACAACCTATCACAGGCACTTAATTTAATGTGGAAACCCAGCTGTTACTTTCTCTGGAACTTTTAGTAACGATGAAGGAAGGTGAAGTGGCAGAATTGGATCTTGAACATGGATTCATGAGCCAAAACTATTTTCAGAAGAAAGACCTCTGATTGGCTGGAAAGAGAACTCGACACATGCTGGACAACCCAGTCCGAGAAGCCAGAATTCACAGAGCACTTCAAACAAACAAGGCCCAGCCTCATCCTTGAGCTGTCGCTTGTTGGCCAATGGCCAGGGCAAGATAATGTGGAACTCCTGGGAAGTGTGCCCAACATAAGAGTTCAAAGCTCCCTTTTTGAACAGATTCCGAACACCAGTAGATAAAAGGCCATCATGATTTTAGAAAATACTGGGAGGGGGTTGCTTTACTTAGTGACCTGATCTCAGAATGTGCTGGTCTGCTTGTACTTATTATCCCTGTCTATTGCCATTAATCATTGGGTGTAGGCTGTATTTCAGGGGTGGGCTTCACAAAATGTAATAGCCTCAGAAATCACAGAGTAGTTAAAATCAAGGTTTTACATAGAAAGATGCAGTCGTATATAAACTCCCACAATATAATTTCACCCAAATGATAGGATTCTGACTTGGCATGTCAGCATATTTCAAATGACTGTTGAAATGTATGAAATTAGGAGGGGGCAAAGTAAAATTTCTTCATTCAAATTTAATATATTATCTCAGGAGATTCTCCTAACTTTTTAGCCTTCTTTAAACATGAGCAAAATACAATAATGATCTGTTTTCAGTTAGTTTAAAATTTTTATGGGCAGCATTGCTATAATATGTGAAAGAATCTGCATGATTCTTTGTGACAAAATGAGGATTAATAGAATATAAAATGGCATTTGAAAGTTTTATCCTTCAGTGGGTATTGTGTAAGCTTCTCTAGGGAAATGCTATGTTTTCTTGGATGGAGACCTAGAGCCTAGCACAGTGCATGGCAGGTTCTGAGTGCTCAGTAAATGATTGTTGAATGAATGAATGAATAAAGAAACATTGTGGATTCATATTTTAGAAGGTAAAATATTTTAGGGTCTATAAGAGAAAAACCCTTGTGGAATTTTAAAACAATGTATGCAAAAATAAACCACTTAGGGAGAAGCTGTCTGGTAATTCTGTGAGAGGTTAAAGGTGGATTGAGGAGAGATGAAGAATGGGAAACACAGTATAGTTCGAGTTGAAGCCCATAAGGTCATATATAGGAAATTGGAAGTTGGGTAAGTTGGTATCTTTTGCTAGTTGGGAAAGTATTGAAACTCCTAAATAAGGTGACTGGAGTAAGGTGACTATCATTTCATTGACTGCCCCGGCAAGTATGCATGAGAATGCACATTAGGGTTAGGTCAGTATCCCTTTGAGTTGCAAGGCCCTAGCTAAGAGTTCCCCAAGAATCCCTGGAAAATGGCCTTGCCCTCACTGGTATGCTGATTCTGTGCAGGTTAGCACCATGCATTCTCACCCATTCTGCTCTTACCATGACTGTTTGAATTGGAAACACAAACTGCTCGAGCCATTCCAAGACCTTAATCTAGGCAGCCTGACATGGGCCTTCATCTAGCAGGTGCTCAATTTAGGTGCTGCCTAAATATCCTACCCGCCACTTCGAATAAGACTCTCCATGAGCTGGGAGGGTACAGAATAACTCCAAAGATGTGCTGGCTAAATGTTTTGAGGAGGATTATTATAAAAGGAATTTTATTTAAATGTTTTCTACTGACATCCTTGAGATTTGGATCAGTGGTTCCGAAATGATTTTCATATATTATTTCATTTGACTAACATTGGAAGCACCTTTTAAATTTCTATTTCCGTTTCTTCCCATTTATGCCACACAAAAGGGATTTATTCACTTTTCAAAAATGTTTTGTCCTCTGTTAATATTATGACTTTTATCAGTGAGTCCATTAGTATGCATTGATTGTCTCCTGAGCTCAGCACTCCACTGGGCATCGCAGAGACCATTCTACATGCCACTCAGTTCCTTCTAAGGGATTATCATCTAACTAGGGGAAGAGTTAACATATGGTGACCCAAAGTACTGTTGTAATTCAGAGAAGAGCTACATTTGTGAGAGACAGGCCAGCCTAGGAAGGCTTTGTGAAAAGTGGAAGCCTGGGCATGGTAGGATGAGAAGGAGATGGAATGAGGTTAAAAGTGATTTTGGGGAAGATAACCCAACAATCTAAGCAGGTGGTGTGCATTTCCTAGGAAGGGACATGAAGACTTGACCTAGGTTGAGTCACAAAGCCAAAAGAGAGGTTACTATTGTAACTCAGGTATAGTTACAATTAGGGCTTAGACTAGGGTGACAAGGAGAGTGGAAAGTTGGTCAAGTCATTGAATTTTGTGGATGGAAACTAAATAGAAAATCCTTTATATTGACTGAATATAATAACTTTTAATTATTACTTCTGGTGTCGCCTTCTTCCTACAAGTTTATGTTCCAAAGATCCTGCAACAGCTTTCTGAATTCCTGAGTACTTTTAAG
Source organism: Noctilio leporinus (assembly GCA_004026585.1). Classification (NCBI taxonomy): domain Eukaryota; kingdom Metazoa; phylum Chordata; class Mammalia; order Chiroptera; family Noctilionidae; genus Noctilio; species Noctilio leporinus. Next base: position 217,254 of record PVIW01001498.1, on the reverse strand, counting down.
GTTACGTTCTTTTTGATAAATCTATTAGCCATAGGAATAATAGAAAATAGAATGAGAATATATGACTTACAGTTATAGAAACCTGTATTCCAGCATGGGTGTTAGTTATGTGACTAGTGTTAGTTAGTTAGTTAGTTGAGTAAGCTAGTTAACCTTTTTTTTTTTTAAACAATAACCTTTTTCATTATTATTATAGTTGACCTTTTTATCATCTGCAAATTGAAGATAAGAATATAAAAGCACTCCCTAACATAATTGTGAGAATTAAATGTAGGTGAGAATTTCTAGGATATAGGACCCTTTTCCCTTTCTTCTTTCAGAGAGTTCATAAAAACCTGTAGAACCCCTGGAATGACTAGTCCCAAATTATAGACCATAGATTGCCAAATACTAGCATAGACTTCTCAGGAGGCATTTGCTCTTCAAGTCACAAAGCTATTGTCCCAATACTTACCCACACCTCTCCCTAGGCTCACTTTACACACGTTATTTTTCTGTCTCACCCCACCCCCAATGGATATTAGAGTTTGCAACATAAAAAAGAAAAAAATAAAGGTATTACCAGTGATTTTTCTTCTTAATGGGCTTTGATTTGGTCTTTCTGTCAAGAATGTCTCCGTATTAGAGAACAGACTGATAGTTGCTAAAGGGGAGAGGTGGGTTGGGTGACTGGGTGAAAAGGTGAAGAAACTGAGAAGTACAAACTGGTAGTCACAAAATAGTCATGGGGATATAAATTACAGCATAGTCATGGGGATGTAAATAATATTGTAATAACATGTATGGTGTCAGGTGGGTACAAAGGGAGCACTTTGTAAAATGTATGATTGTCTAACCATTGTGCTGTACACCTGAAACAAATATAAAATGATATTGAATGTAAAGTATAATTTAAAAATAATAAAACAAGAAAGTCTCTATCAAAATTATCTTATAAAAGAAATTCAACTTTTCCTGAGTTTTATTTTTGTATATAAAAATACAAAGTTTTCTTTTTTAAAGATTTTATTCATTATTTTTAGAGAGAAGGGCAGGAGGGAGAAAGAAAGGGGGAGAAACATCAATGTATGGTTGCCTTTCACCTGCCTCTAGCCATGGACCTGGCTAGATACCTGGTTTACAACCTGGTTATGTGCAACCTGGCCAGGAATAGAGCCAGTGACCTTTGAGTTCCCAGGTCACTGGGAACCACTAAGCCACCAGCCAGGACTCAAAGTTTTATTTCTATCATAACAAGTTGAGTGTTAGTTTCTTGCATGTTGGAAATACATCAAATGTCAATGGTTTAAAGTATAAGAACTGTTGTGTTTGAATTGTTTTTATCCTTCTGATTATCATTATTTCAAATTATTGACCAGGTTTCTTGTGTAACCTTGATTCACCCAAAGGGTCATAGAGAGACAGACTGTTGAAAGGGCATTTGAAATGGGAGAAGAAGCCCTTTTTAATATTAATGAAGATTAAGTTCTTCTTGGTAATAGCAATGCACCTTTCACATAACATAGGAGCCAGAGCAGATCTTGATGCAGAGTTGAGGGCCTGGGATATAATGGAGGAAGCCTTCTGAGTTTAATGAACTCTTTTGCTTTTGTTTACTTAAGTTATGAAAGAACAGGATTTTATTGAAGGCTCACTGTGTGCTAAGTGTTGGAAAGTCCAGGATAGCCTCAAAGAGTCTAAGTACCATGTAGCAGAAGAAAAATGTTCTTATTGTCAAAGAGGACAGAATTTTGGACAGACTGCCCTGGAGGGACAGAATCATGTTTCAGTAGAAAGTAGTCTTTATGCGGGAAAACACCTAATAGGCCCCTAGATTATATGCATAAATTTTAGGGCTAGTCTGAATGAGAAAGAGAAAGAGGTTGACTTCCGAGTAGATAAGGGAGGGAAAATGCCTGCATAGAGAATAGAGGTTGGTGAGAATGGCCTTTCCCTGAGCAGAAAGGTGACCCATGAGAAGGTCTCTTTGCTACAGATGACTGGGGATTAAAGTAAAGTGATACCCAGTATGTAATTCAAAATTATCTCCTGCTTTTCTATGATGTACTATTATCCATTCTTGTCCCAATATTAATAATCCTAAATTTCAATAAAAATGATAAAAAATAATTTTATTTGTAGAACAAAAAAGAGAAAACAAGAAAACCTATGAAAGATTTTGTAATGGGAAAAAAGATGGCTGAGTGTCCAGTGCCTTTCTGTCTTACCTCCAGTTCTCATGGTCCTTTGTGATTTCACAGCTAGACTAGCAGTAGAAAGGCAACTAATTCTTGTTCCATCAAAGTACAAATTGTATGGAGATGCAGTTGATTATTTCCATGTGGTCTTGATCACTTTTGCAGCATATATATGTGTGTTTAACAAAAATTCTCATTTGAAGCAGTGGTAATATTCTAGTGGTTCCCCTGTTAATTAATAAAATCTTTGGTATGTGTTCATTTTAAATTTGTATGGCCATATAATTGTCAGATTGGAGACATTTACAAGTTGCATGAAATCCTAGCAAAGACCCCTAAATCTGCTCAGAATGAATTAGACCTAAGATCCTATAAAGGGATTTTAGAAAAAAAGAAAAGATAAGGTTGCTAAACAATATGTTTTTAGGGACACAACAAAGGAAAGAAAGGATTTGGGGCTTGAGTTTTTCTGTTTTTCTATAATTAGGCACAAATTTGTGGTTCTTAGCAGCAATGGACTTGGTTTCTTTCCTCTTCTCTGTTTCTGGCCCTGTTGCAATAACAAAAGCCTCTTGATTGATCAATATTTTGCCCCCACTGGTTACTGACCAGCACTCTGGCAAGTGTGCCAGGCTTCTAGAAGTATAACCTTTGAGCATCTCTGTCCAAGAACCAGGAATAAGTACAGTATTTTGTACTTATTCTTCAACACCAGTACATTCTGACTTGGTTTGTGGCAGGTAGATTCAGCCTCCAGACTCTGTCAGCCCTACAACTAGTCATCTCTTTGACTCCTACCCACAAAATTGCCTTTAGCAGGGGGTAATGCCTCTTCCTAACAAGAGACCATGACTCACTGAGTTTTGGTCCCTGATTGTTTTCCTGTTACTTTGACTCATGCAGCAAGCATAGTGCCGTGGTCCTGGTAACATTCCTTTTGACACTGTAGCCCTATCTGTAAACACATGGCTATTTCAGAGAGTGATATTAAAGCCAGGGCTAGGAAAAGAATTCCCAGAATATCCTAAGAAGGTCACATTTTAAAAGGATTTTCAGGCATGAGCAAGAGCACTCAGTATTTCAATTCCATTCATCCTTCATTTCAACACTGCTTGAGAGGCCACTCTCCCTCCCTGCTTTGGAGGGATAAGAAGTGACTGGGCCACCTGTGGTGTGGGGGTCCCTGTTTGTGTGATATTTTACCCACTTTGAAATAGCGGTATGATTTGACTTTGTGTGCTCTTCATTTATCTTTTCTAACCTGAGTGATTTGTGGCTATGAGATTATGCTAAATGAGATTGTTTTGAAAAGAAGAAGGAAAAGGAAGATAAAGTGAGTTTTATGTGAGACCAGGTCTTTCACAAACAAAGTGGGTCAAAGCTCAAGATGGGGTGCTTTCCCGCATTACAAGAAAGACCACAGAATTTGCTCTGATCTTGTTAAAAAGGTGACGGTTCTCTGTCCATGCCCTGCTGGTGATTATTTTAAGTCACTGAGATTTAAACAGTTGCCATAGGCAACATATTTCACAAACTATTAAACTCTGGAGGGAGATAAAGATTACAGAAAATCACGCAATTGCTTTTCTTTGCAAAATGGGAGTATTATCCTCATATCTGTCTTGCAGGAATGATAAAAGGCTTTTCTCATGAAATATTTTGAGCCCTTCAGAGAGAAGCTCTGGAAATACAAAAAGATTATTACCTTTTTAACATGTTAGCAAATTACCCTTTAAAAAATAATTAACCGTATTTGCTCATGTGGATTTTCTCAGACTTTAAGGCCTTACTCTCTTGATTCTGACCAATTCTCTTTAAGTGAATCTTCATGTATGTTGTATTTTATGAAAATACAAAGCTGAGTTATGACTTTGATTACTATTTTACTGCAGCTGACAAATGGAAACAGAAATGGTAGCTGTGTCCACTAGAAATTGTGTATGTCCATTGAACTCATACAAATTATCCAGGTTTCTTGCAGGTTGATCAGTTTCATAGTGCTTCTGGAGAACCACACCTTACTCTGTCCTTGAATGAATAGAATTTCATTATAATAGTCAAATGAATCCTCAGGGTGAAAATATGAACACACAAAATTGCATGATCTTTTTTTTTTTTTTTTTTTCCTAGCAGGATTTCCATTCAAAAGTGCCCAGGGTCCTTCAGAGAAGAGAGTGTGAACAAGTTATATTTCATTGGTGCACCAGAATCACAAAGATTAACTGTTGTGGTCTTTCAAAGTCAACTATGTTATCTGGCTTTCATTCCAGGGTATGTACATATAGGCCATAGTAAGAGTTTCTTCTTCAGCTATGGGGCCTAGTTGTATTTCTCTTGGTACTTAATTTTTTTTTTAATTTAATTTTTAAAGATTTTATTTATTATTTTTAGCGAGAGGGGAAGGGAGAGATGCAGAGAGGGAGATAGACATCAATGTATGGTTGCCCTTCACCTGCCTCCAGCCATGGACCTGGCTGGAGACCTGGCTTGCAACCTGGTTATGTGCCCTGCCTGGGAATCAAACCAGCAACCTTTGGGTTTGTAGGCCCGCACCTTATCCACTGGGCCACCAGCCAGGGCGGTACTTAATTTTTAAAACTTAACAGGTAATAATGTGATAAATTATGATGATATATTATTATAACAACTACCTTTTATTGGACACTCAACAGCACAATGAGAAACACTTGGTGCATATTATCTCATTTAACCATCCCAATAACTTTTGAAGCAAGTATTATCCCCACTTCATAGGTTAGGAAACAAAATTCAGAGAGAGGCAGAGTTAGAGAGCATTTATTACAAATAATTAGGTGTTGTGGTTTCTTTTATTTAATTTCCAGTAATCCCACATAAATGGACACAGTAAAATGTCTATAAGTTATTCTCTTTCTGATCAACTATGGGTCCACAAATCAAATGAAGACCATTGACACTCATTTGCGTCCTATTACTTGGCCTTGTTGATATATGAAGGTCCAGTTGAACTGGTGATATATTGATTAGTTCCAGCATTTACAATTGTTTCTTGTATGAGTCTTTTGATTTATTCACCCTAAAGCTCCTGGTCAAATATACTTCCTGCACGAGTGCTTTCTCAGTTAATATTTACCTGCTTGTCTTTATAGCCACTTACTTGTTATTCCTTTACTCCTAAAATGTCATATGTGGATGTTTGGGAAGACATGAGTTGCCTTTAAATGATACACAGACAAACATTTTTAATAGTTTTTATTTTATGTTGTTCATTAGAGAAAACCTAACTTGCACATTAAATCTGTGATTTCACAAATTTTATCTCTGACAAAGATGAATTTTCAATTAACATCTAAAGTTAAGGAATATAATATACTATAATACATTATTAAGTTTTATTACATTATCTAATTACTATAATAGTATGAATAAACTTTATTTTATAGACAAGAACATTATCATTAACAGTTACTTACCACATGTCTAATCCTATACTAAACATGCAGATACATTATCCTGTGACCAGACAGGGGCCTAGCCTTGAGCAGGCCCACCTAGGGCCAGCCAGTAGTATGTGGGTTTTTAGCTTCACATAGGAAAGATTTCACATGAGTCTTGGTGACTAGGAGGATATGTTTATTAAAGCTGGGACAGTGAAACAAAGAAGGGCTCAGGAGAGCCTAGGCTGGGCTGCCTTAGCTCACTGGAGAGTCAGAGAAAAGGGGCCTTGGGAACAGGTTCAGGGGATTAGCCTGGGTCCATTTTTTCCCCCCTGATTGCAAGTCTTGGCATCCCTGAGAGTTTAGGAGATGCATGCCTATGAGGGAAGAAGAGAGGGAAGAAGAGGGAAAAGGGAATGGCACAAGCTGCTCCTCAGAGGCAGAGTATATGTTGGGTCCTTTGTCTTGAGGGCTTTATCTGGTTCTTCAGGTGGGAATCTGAGGGTAGGTCTCAGGGGAGGGTTTCAGCAGGCTATTCATCAATTTTCCTGGTGTGCTCTTTCAGGGTCATGGTCTCCACTGAGAGGTCAGTGCCAGGGCAGGGGGTCATTAGTCATTGCAATTGGTCCTGGCCTTGCCCACCTGGTTTGTCTGTAAATTGCTCAGCCAGTTTGTTCAGCTGTCTCAGTTTCCCTACCATTTACCAAGGAATTTTTCTAGCTTCTTACTATCTTGTCTCAAACTCAATTATTTAACAACTCTATGAGGTATGTACTATTACAAACCCATTCTATAGAAAAGAAAACTAAGAATTAAAGACATACACAGTAATAATAGAGCCAGAAGCATCTAATGCCATTAGTCCTTAATCACTAAATATATGTCCTCCTTTAAAAAAGGATTTTCCTATAGGTTAGAAATTATTGGTAGGTATTATATCTGAAATTACTGCTGGAGTATCTTATCAATAAAGGTTTAAAAATCTAGAACTTCTCAGAAGCAGGTATAAATTTTTCAAAAAAGAAAAACCGTTTTTTTCTATTTTAGAAGAACATAAAATAAGGTTCAGGAACTGTAATAACATTATGGACTTTCCAGCAACAAGCAGAGTATGTGTAAGTGCTAAGATAATTCTTTGTGTTTTCGGTTATTCTTTAGAGACTGCTGATTAGGTGAAGAAAACCCTTCCAACACCTTCTTTACTCCAACTTATACAGAGGCAACACACACACATATACACAGATAAATAGTTTTATGTTTTTTTCTTAGATGTCAAATCAAAGTTCTGTTTCAGGCAACCTAATTTGGGTATAACTGACTTTGAGGGGCATCATTAATTTTGGGGACATTTACTGACTTTGTGGAATACATTCACTCTGCCAACTTTTCTATTCCATTGCTTGAACCAAGGCTATCAATTCTCTCTACACTAAACAAAAAGTTCAGAACATCAACCCATAAAAAAATCTGTACTGGTTTGCAAAACAAAATGAAACAAAACTCCTAAAGCCAAACTGACTCCATTTCGAATTCGTTTAGTTTTTAATTGAGGGGAAAAAAATCTTTATATTTTATTAATGAATACTAGAGATTGATTTGGATTTTGGTACATGGCATTCTTAATTATTAAAGCGGGTTCATTATGATAATTATGGAAAGAAAACGCCATCCTATTTTCCGCAAGTCATTGCCTTATTCAATTGTAATCTGAAACTGGAATGTCGAGTTCCTCTTGCATAGGTAGTAAATGACCTAACCCCCCCCGCCCCAGTTACATACTTTAGTCAGGGTGCTCCAGGAGAGGCAATGATCTAAGTGCAGTCCACAAACCAGTGAGCTTGAGGCTCTAAAAGAGCGGATATTTCAGTTCACCTTGGAAGGGAGAAAACTGATGTCCCAGCTTAAAAGCAGTCAGGCAGAAAGTGTTAGCCATTTTGTGCTGAGGCTTTTAATTGACTGGATGAGCCCACCCACTTTAGAAAAAGCAATCTGCTCTGCTCTTGGTCTACCAATTCAAATATTAATCTCAGCCAAAGCACCCTCACAGATACGCCCAGAATAATGTTTGACCAAGTATATGTGCGCCCTGTGGCCCCACCAAGTTGATATATAAAATTAACCTTCCCCGTGTACTCTCAATATTGTGGAAAAGCAACTTTAGACTCCATATCTCCTAATTCTTGGCCCCCAGGCTTACAGAATTTCCCTGAGACTTAACAAGTTTTAGAACTCCTTTTAGGCACTTTCAGATGGTAGGCCCATAGTGAAGAATCAATAAATGTTGCTAACATTTTTCTTAAGTGCCAAGGACAATAAAATCTTGGAGGAATAGGGTCACCGTGGACCCCATCAGCTCAATTTCTATTTTCTGTGAATTCATTATAGGTGTTAATAAACTAGACACACTTCCTTGAAGGCAGTAAAAAACAGGACTAGTAGAGTGTATAACACACTGTAGATAAGAAATAAATATTTATTGTATTGAGGGTACCCAGGGCTACTCTAAAAGATACATTGTCTCCAACTTAACAAATTTTTAAAACATTTCCATAGTTATTAAAATGAAACAGTAAAAAGCATCATTAGGAGTTATTGTAAATTAATAATACTAAAATAGAATTCCAGATACCCAGTTGTTTTCAGAATGCTTTGATACTCTCTGTTCCAAAAATAATGGTCAAAACACTTTCATATGTTCTAGAAAAAGAATGGGCATATAGAGTTGAGAGGATGAACTACAGCAATGATTTGCATTTTCTACCCCATTGCTAAAAAACATTAATGCCTTCTGACGTTTTTTGGAGGGAAAAAGAAATGCCCTTTGGCTTCTCTCTGGTCAGATACTAACTCCGTCCTTCAGGATAGTTGAAAGTAACTTGCTCTAATTTTTGGTCTTGTTTTCATGAGCATGGAATCTCTCTTTAGAACCTGGGCAGTGCTTTCTGTTGAAGAGCCACATTGCAATATGTTAATTTGTGGTGGCTATTTGTACATGCATCTCATGGTCCTGAGAGACCCAACTCACTTTGGGAAAGCAATGCCTTCCTCTTGAGGTGAGCATCAGACAGAAACTGGGGTTCCCTCTTCCCTGAACATCCTGCTGGGCATCAAGTGTCAAAATTAGTTTTTAAAATGAGAGAAAACCACATACTCTTACAGGCAAATGATAATAACTGGATGTCTTACACACACCAACAACATCTTGCTATCCCTGAGTCTTATAAAAAGTTTTGTGTCAAACCAGTTGTTCCATAATCTGTCACACTGCCCTCTGCTGGCCCAGCCTGTACATGTACATACTGTACAGAAAAGGAAAAATGCTCTAAGATGTTAGAAAGAAAAATTTCAGAATCCTTTGAATTTGACCATTGATTACAGCTTTCACAATGTAATCTACAAGTCTTTACCCAAAAAATGCCACTTATTCAATACTTATGGAGCATTTACTCTTTGCTACATAATATAGGCACTGAGAATATAACAATAAACAAATCTTATTCTAAGAAGTTTCCAGTCTAGCAGAAGGAAGGGTCTAGTAAACTAGTAATTATAGAAAAGGTTAAAATGCCCAAATATGGACAATGAAAGTGTTGGTGGTCTTCTTGATTGTGACTACAGATCCCTCTTATTTTGTTGTTATGAAAAACAGCATATCCCAGTCTTGATGCATTTGCCACAAATATTTGTATTGTAGAACTGGATCACCAGATTTACTTTATGTGCAGACCTATATATACCTAAAGGAAAGATGATTGCTTCAGGACACCTCTCTAATGATTTGGACATGTAGGTAGCATGTGGTGAATGGTAAGGCCTAATGTTTTAGTGCATAGTTACAGAGACATTCTACATCATTATGATGTATGTGTGTGTCCAGAACAGCAATACAACTTCTGACACATTTGCATTCTGTACCTTCTGACCAACATTCCTTGCTTGAATGAGCTACATTAGCAATATACCTTGGTTGGTTAAAGCTTAAAAATAAATTAATCATTTGCAATAGCATCAAAATCATGGCCATAATTTAATCCAAAGGTCTTTAAGGTAAATATAGGAATGCAGGTGATAGGAAGTCAGGATAAGGTTGGGACTGCGAGAGTAAGCAAAAATCATAGATAGTGACAGAGAGGCCCCTTCATCTAACTCTAGTTTGCAGGTTTGGGACTGCAAGTTCAGAATCCCAGAGGTTACTGTTTCTTCCTGATTATCTGACTTTTCTGAGGTCAAAATAATTGCCAATCAGTAGGATCTTGGGCCAAAGGCACTGATTAACTGAATCAAAGAAATTTTTGGTTTTCCTTCAACTGTGCTTGTTCTATGAAAATAGAATTCAATTAAAGAAAACTTCAATTAGAAAACTATAAGCCATAAAACCATTTAAAGCAAGACTAAAGCATCTTTTCTCACTAATAATCAACTTGTGGTAATCATTGCTTAGTTTGTCTTAGCATGCCCATAGCTCCAAGATCTCTACAGCTATCTTTTAATAAAATCTTCAGATTGCAAGTTTTCCCTTGGTTCTGTATTTTTCTTAAGTAAAAATGTTACTGATTTCCAATATAATAAGAGGAGATACTAATTACCTGCTTAACACCCTTACTTAGTTCTCTGAGTTCTAAAATTTTCTTGTGTTCTCCATATGACATCCATTTTGATCTTCTTTACAATGGGCAATAAATAAACACATAAGGGAAAGGGTGAACTTTAGAAAATAAAACACTTGTGGTAACTTAGTTTAAACTATTCATTTTATCATTTATTTTTATTAAGATTTATACTGAAAAATATTAATACTCCTTTAGCTATTTCTCAGTGATAGAGTTTGCATATTAGGTGGATCTGCTGTTGTAGGAGAGAGGCTGAGACTGAGGAACAAGGCTGCCCTGTGGGGAAGAAGTCATTCTCGTACATAGATTTACCATCACCAACCAAAACATCTGACTTCTAGCAAGTAGTTAGTACACAGCTGGTGAGGAAATGTCTATTGAATGAATAGTTGAACAAATGAGTAAATCTGTTTCTGTACCTTGTATAATCAAGGCCTATTTCTTGTCTAAGCTCACACAATTACTTACTGAATAAACTGAAATGAAGTCCAGCTTTCTAATTTCCAGCAAATGGCCCCCATTCTACTGCCCACCTACTGTGACTAGGGAGAAATGTCTCTCCAATTCTGTCTGCTTTTACAATTAGATTGGTGGGCAAGGATGGAGGCCTAGCATCTTTCTTTTCCATTCTCTCTCTCTTATTTATTGTTACAAGTGAAATTTTGTTATCTATTGCGATTTAGGAAGAAAGTAACAAGTGGAAAAGGTGGATGTCAAAATAGTAAGGCATTTAAAAATTAGTAAAGCAATATAAATCAATTTCTTAGGTTGATTTGTATTTGACAAGAAACTGAAATATAGCTTACCATATTTTATGCACCATATAAAGTAGAAAGGTATTTTCAGACTTATGATCCAGAATATATAATGACTGGTTTTGCCACCAGTTTGTTTCACACATAAAGATGGTGATATTTAGTAACCAATTTGGCATATTTAAGGTTATCCATAAATACACAACTCAGTGTAGTCTTGACAGGTAAAATCTTATAAATAGAGTGTCATTTGGGTGCTGAAACAAATCTCAGAATCTTTAATAACAGAGGAAGTTAAATTGCTCTTAATTTATTTAAACTAAAAAATGTCCTTCTAAAAACAGACTTAGACCATGGGATCAGTGAAGAACGTATCTGAAGGTTCTGCTATCAGAAATAGCCAACATAACACAGGAAATGGGATCCTTTTTTGGACTCATAGTGTAGGCTCAAATCAAGTGCAGGTACTGTGACATTCTCTGATAAAGGGAAAATGACTAACTATTTATCTGGATTAGGAGCTTAACAAGGGAAGAGAGCAAGCTAGAAATTATCTATAGGATAAGAATGAAGACCAGCTTTCTTTTTTGGGGGGTGTGTGTGTGTGTGTTAAAATCTGTGTATCTCTGGGTCTCTAATAAAATAAATAAATACTCCCTAACACTTGGAATTATTCATATTACCATGGCCCCTTTGTAATTTACTCATGATTTAAAACCTTTCTTATTACTACACTGAGGTTTGTTCTTAATTAGAATCATTGCCTTTCTCTATCATAATGGATTTTTAAATTTTGCTTTAGATCTTCTAACATTTTGAATTAAAGAATACATTAAGTAATATCCCCCATCTTTTTCATCCAGCGGAATATTAGAAACATAGCAACTCACTGAGCTGTAAGGCAAAGCAGGGACCAAGGAAGATGACCTGTTCAGATTTACATCCTAGCTTGGCTGCTAGCCCAGATCTTTGATCTTTGGCCATTAATTACTTAAATGTTTGAGCCCGTGTTTTTGCATATTCAATAGAAATATAAAACCCACATAGAGGTGTTATGAGCACTAGATGAGATAATCTGTATAAAACCTTCATTCCGTAATTGGCCTTTAACAAATGTTAGCTGTTATTTCCTCTTCCCTACAAAGGCTCTGGCACACTGGAGCTAGTGTTAAGTCATTGGTGAGCAGACAGAAGTGCAAATGTTATTTCACAGCCTTTGGTGCTTAGACTCTGCAACCTCAATCAGAAAAGGGAGTGTGAGCGTGAGAGAGGGAATAGGGAGAGAAAAAGAGAGGAAGAAATAATTTTAACCCTTCTAGTAGTTTTCAGAATACAACTTCATTGGATTCTTTCACTTTTACAGTATCTCTGCCTTTTGGTTGGCTTCATGTTTTCCAGCCACCTCTCTTCAGCCTGTTCTTGGATCTCTTGTTTACTTCTCTACACTGTCCCTGAGTGATCACATCTATCCATGCTCATGCTCATTGTCTCAACATTCACATGTCTAACGATAACATCAAAATCTCCATCTAGTTATCTTGAGCTTTTCATTTGTGTTCCAGTGGCTAGTTGGGTGTGTTTCTTAGTCTTTTCAAAAGCAACATTTAAAATCTAGACATGTTATTTTAAGCCTCTCTCTTAGCTGCTAAGATGTTCCTCCTGCGTTCCTCTCACTGGCTAGTAGGGTCTTCATCTGCCCAAACCTCCAGCTTAATAAGCTCAAAATCATACTGAACCTGGACTTGTAAGTCAACTCACCTATCAACTTTACTTCTAAATCAACTCTCACTTCTTTGTAGGAATGTTTAGGGATGTTTTATGGAAAACCAACACAAATTGACTGCAAAAACTATTGCCTGCCATGTCGTTCTTTATTAAAGTTTTCTGGTAAAGAAAGAAAACACTTGGCAAAACTCAAAGAAGTAATTTCTAAAATTCCAGTCTTTGTGGCAGCTGCACAAAGTCTCCTCAGTTTCTTTCTCTTTTTGGCTCTATCCATATCATCACCCTAACCCCATTCACACTTCTGCATCTTTCTCTCTGGATGTCTTCCTCATCTGACCCCAGGCAGTAAATTTTGCCCTCTTCATACTTCTTCAATTCAGAAATTATAGTTATAACTCATAAATATAACAGAGTCTAGTAGTTCAGCAGGAGAATAAACAAAAATGATTATAGAAAGCAGGGTTATTGGGGAAATATATTAATGGGTAAACAAAGATAGAAAAGGACAGAAATCATTAAGCTTCATTTTTTGGGTACTCCTTAAACCAATAGATCCTATATTCCTACTGTTATACCCTTTACATGCTGAACTCTCTATTTTAAAGGTTCTTCCCTTTCCCTGGGCCTCTTCTCCAGCTTTTAAGCTTTACCTATTCCTCCTTGAGATTTTGCTTTGATATCCCTCTTGTACTTTTTTGAAGCTCTCACCGAATCCCCACCTTCAGCATAGTAAATGATTCCTTTTTGTGTATTCTCAGAGTACTTTGAGCACACTGTGTTCCTGTCCGTTCTCTCCCACTAGAATGCAAGCTCCTCAAAGATAGAAATCCTAATTTAGGAAATGATGATTGAGTTTTTATTTCATGCCAGGCCATGATCAAATGCTTGAAAGCTACCTGAGAACAAAACATGAAAATACCTGCACTTCAAGAAGCTTCCATTCTGGTCAAGGGACACAAACAATAAGCAATAGCATTCTTAATAAGTAAATCACAGATCATTTGAGGCCATGAAAATCACAGAAAAAAAATGAAAGAATGTAGAGAATCTAGAGTACTAGAGGGGCAGATTGCAATTTTAGATTAGGTGGACTAGGTAGGCTTATTGAGAAGGTGATTTTCAGGCTAAGTTTGAAAGAGGTGGAGGTGTTAGCCTTCGATATACGTAGGTGAAGAGCATCCAGAAAGACAAGACAGTCACATCATGGTAAAGGTGCCAACTAGGAGCTACTTGGTGGAAGTAGAGTGACTGAGGGGACATGGGCCAGAGAGAAGATTGGAGACATTATGGGAATAGTAGCATGGAGTTCCCTGTAGTCAAAAACGTCTTTAGCTTTTACTCAACATGACAGGAGAAGCCAGTTTGGGGTATTAAGCACAGACTGACATGATCTGACTTATATTTTAGAAAGATCACTCAGAGTGCTATGTGAGAACTGATGCTAAGGGTTCAGGAAGTTATTATAGTCATTGAGAAGAGATAATGATGGCTATGGCCAGGAGAATAAAATTTCAAGTTGCAAAAAGTGGTCAGACTCTGGATATTTGGATTCTGGATATGGGTAGAATCAATAGGAATTTGAGAAAGGGAAATCAAGATTGACTTAGAATTTTGGTGTGAGCAACTGGAAGGTCAAGCTTTCTATATCTTTCTAAGTAAGAAAAACTTTGGATGAAGCAAGTTTGAAAGTTATCAGTATCTCTATTTTGAATATGGTGAGTTAGGAACATCCCTTCAATATCCAAGTAGACATTTGGGTATTTGAACCAGTATGGGAAAAAAGTCTAAATTGAAGGTAAAAATGTGGGCATCACTGGTACAGAGATGATGTTTAAGTCACATGACTGGGTGAGTGTTGAGAAGAAGACCTGACTCCCTTGTTTATAAACAGGTCAGGACACAAGGGCAAGTCAGCAGAGAAGGCTGAGGAGCTACCACAAGGTGTGAGGGAACCCACAAGAGTGTCTGGGAAGTCAGTGGGTGCTTATGTCAAGAACTTATGGTAAGATGTGGACTGAGACAGTAATTTTTATAAAATGGTGTGGGGAGAGGCATTGACATCTATGTTAACAGACCCTTTAAGGAAGTTTGCACAGGGGAGCAGAGATGTTGGTTGGAAACTAGAGTTAAAGGAAGCGGGTTAAGAGCAGTATGTTGGTTTGTTTGCCTCCTTGTTTATTTTAGAATAAACATATGTTGTGTGCTGATGGGAATGATCCAGATGAAAGGGTGGGGATGGATGAAATAGAGAAATGGGAAAATTTGTGGATCAACATCTTTGTGAAAGTGAGAAGATACAGGCTCTAATACACAAGCACTGGCTTCATTAATTTGCCTGTATTAACAGGATCAAGATTTATCTGTTTTCTCATGGGTAGTGTTCAATGAGTGTATGTAGGTGTTCATTCATTTATGTAGAAAATAAAAAATACCCTCATATTTTTCTTCTTCCTGCTCTTTCATATTATACTGTAGTTCATTTAATTGGTTTACCCAACATTTGCATAAGAAGAGAGATAGCAATAGAGGGGAAAGTGAAAGAGCTAGTGTGACAGGAGAGAGAGAAAGAGGGAGAAAAAAGAGAAGGAGATTCCTGGCTGGTGTGGCTCAGTGGATTGGGCCCTGGCCTGTGAACCATAGGGTCACTAGTTTGATTCCCTGTCAGGTCACATGCCTAGGTTGAGGGCTGGGTCCCCGGTTGGGGGCACTACAGAGGCAGAGGCAATCATGCATTCATGTTTCTCTCCTTCTCTTCCTTCCTTCCCCTCTCTCTAAAAATAAGTAAAATATTTTTTGAAAAGGCGGGGGAGAGAGAAGGAGAGAATGGGAGGGATGGAGAGAGACAGGGGCGGGGAGAAAATTCGGGGGCAGGGACAACCAGATGTGTGAAACTCTGAAAACTTCCTTTCCCTCCCTTCCTTCTTTCCTCTCCTTTCCTTCTCCCCTCCTCTCCCATCCCCTCCTTTCTCAGCTCCTCTCCTCTCCTTTCCTTTCCTTTCTGACAGATGAAAGCCAAGCAGTGAGGGAAAATGCAATCATCCCCTTCCCTACTACACATGTAGCCAGGCAGCTTTCAGGGTAACCTAGCTGTAAATCAACCCAAGTCCTCTGGTGCCTTCAGTGCAAGTCGAAGGGTAGTTTTCCTGCCCACATTCCCTCCCCCGCTTCTGATGATGCAGTGTTTTCCTCTCTTTGGCTCTCTTCCTATGTTCCCAACTGTCTGTCCACCCCCACACAAACAGGGACTGATTTCCTCTGTGGGACAAACTTTTTATTTTCCTTATAAAACTTTAATGGGGTCTGTGTTGCTAAATTAGTTCTCTTTCTGTCCCATGTCTAGATAGCCTGTTCTAAACATGGGTGAGAACGGACCCAGTATAGAAGTACCCTCTAAACTTCTCTTCTTAACATAGTCTAGTAATAAAGTGTCTTCTAAACTATCTATGAAACTACCTTCAGAATAAGTTAGTAATAATTGGTCTCTGAGTTGTGATAACTTTGGAACCAGGAGTGGGTGGTACACAGGGGAGGAAATCAGGCTGCTCTGGGAAAAGCTGTCATCCTATGTTCCTCCATGTCAGGAGTACAGGGTCACCATGGATGCCACAGAAGAACTCGTCTGGGGTTATTTTAAGCTTTCCCTAATTCAGGGATTCTGAGACCAGCATTTGGCTCACAGAACACAAGCTGATGCCAAATGTCTATGGACCTAGAATTTTCTCTTACATACTGGAAAGTTATAGATTCTTGTCATACCCTTATCTAATTTCTGCAATGGAGCGCACATGCCCCATAAGTCAATCTCTCACCTTTCTGTGCTTCTTTGTTGCATTCATTTTGATATCCTAAGTGTGCAATCAGGGCTGCCACTGAAGAAGAAAGCAGTGGTGCAGTGTCCTGGGAACTCTCCTGATTCTGGACTAGGCACCTTAGACAGGTCCATTGTTTTATAGGCTGATCGGGGTTTCATGGCAGGGTCTAGTACAAAATGACAGGTTGGGCTAATCCCTACACTACTCTTGTATCTTGACAGGGAAATATTGACACAGTTTGTAATGTGAGAGAACATGAAGTCAGGAGAAAAGCCCAAGAGGCCAGAGAAACCATCATGCTCATGAGTGCTGAGCTTGAGATGAAGCAGAAATTATGGATATTCAAAAGATAACAGTTTGTAGAAAGCAGACTATTAATGCACTTAAGAAAAGGCTTGCTGCCTAGGAAATGAAAGGGTTAACTGGCCACTAGGGGCAGACACAGGTATTTAGGGCCTGAAGGTTATACAGTTCTAAGGGTCTTATATAAGAAAAAGAATATAAAATCACTTGAGACTGTCCCAAATACTTGTTAAAGGTCCAAGCCAATCTTAGGTCTCAAAGCTTAAGTTTTATTGCATTCTCGGAAAACCTGGCCTTGCTAATCACAAATCAGACTTGATTTCTAATGATGTTCAGATATTTTTTTCAAGTTGGTGAGCAGTTTCAAAAGAAACACTATTTAACTTGTGAGAGGTGTTTTTATGCAACAAAAACCTGATTTAAGTGTGTAGGGTGTACATCAACTACATTGACGGCAAGTCAGTAAATCAGTAGACATATTTATTTTCTGATCACTGTTGCAACAGGAAAAACATTGAACCCCCTAGTGAGAAACCTTGGTTTCTAAGTTTTCTCTCCCATTAGCAATGTATATAAAGTCTGCCCTATTGTAATACCCTATCTTCCATGCTCTTGAAGTTACCTTCTTATATAAATAACTTCT
This sequence comes from Noctilio leporinus, assembly GCA_004026585.1. Lineage (NCBI taxonomy): Eukaryota > Metazoa > Chordata > Mammalia > Chiroptera > Noctilionidae > Noctilio > Noctilio leporinus. The sequence goes on along the minus strand of PVIW01001498.1, from coordinate 199,813 downwards.
TATACCATTTTTATTTTTTTTTAGAAGCTAAGTCTGCTATAGTATTAGAAAGGGGCCTGATAGAAAGAAATATATCAGTAAAAATTAATTTTCTTTAAATTACATGCCCAGGTAAGATGCAGTTTGATAACTTCAAGTTTTAGCTATAATGTAATCAAATTTACTAATCTTTTCTTTAGAACCAAGTTATGGAGATTTTTTTCAATAAATCTTTGTTCCTAAGTCATAAAAATATTCTCCCATATTTTCCTCTAAAAGCTTTATTGTTTAACCTTTTATACTTATATTTATGGTTTATCTAGACTTCATTTTATATTATGTATGAAATAGGAATCAAGATTAAAATGTTTTAATATTTATATTTTCATGTATATTCAATTGACACAAACCACTACTTAAAAGAAAATATCTCTCCTCCCAGGTACTTTGTCAAAAACCAAATTATTGTAAAAGTGTGAGTCTGTTTCTGGACTCAATTTTTCTCACTATTTTATTATCCATATTTGAGCCAATACTACAATTAAAAACTTTCATTTGTCACCCTGGCTGGTGGCTTAGTGGATTGGCACCAGCCTGTGAACCCGAAGGGCATTGGTTTGATTCCCAGTCAGGGCTCATAACTGGGTTGCAAACCCAGGTCTCCAGCCAGGTCCTTAGCTGGAGGCAGGTGAAAGGCAACCATACATGGATGTTCCTCTCCCTTTCTTCCTCCCTCCCTGCCCTCCTCTCTAAAACTAATGAATAAAAAAATATCTTAAAAAAAAAACAAACAACTTCCCTTTATCAAATGACCATTAGGAATGTGAAAAGACAAGCCACAGAGTGAGAGAAAATATTTGCAAAATATATAGCAGACAAATCACTAGTATCCAGAATATGTAAAATATTTCCACAAATAAATGAGAAAAAAACTACAATAACCAGACAATCCACTAGAAACATAGGCAAAAAGACTTGAATATGCGCTTTCTAAAAGAGGACATACCAATGGCCAATACCTACTAAAAGGTGTTCATTTTTATTAGCTATCAGCAAAGTACAAATTCAAACCATAGTTCCCTAACATACCAATGAGAAATAATTCCCCATAGGGTTCTCAAGTTTCTGCCTGTGTTGCAAGCAGGGGTAATGCTCTGCTTTGACAGCCTACTTGTTATTCCAGACTACATTTTCAATAATGTTTGTATTGTATGCAACCTAGGAAGATAGAGATCGTGTCTTTCTCTAGAGCAAAGCAAGATTGCTTACCACCTATTGCAAAAAATTCAGGTTGTCTAAGCACAGGTTCACTTCTGTAATACACTTCCTACTCAGGCCAGTTCCATCTGACTTTCTCTGCTTCGCTCTCTAGGAATTGGGACTCAAGGATGCCACGCAGAAATGTTGATAGCCTGGTGGCAATAATTTTTTAGTCTTATTATTTTTTTCAATTATAGTTGCCATTCAATATTATATTATTTTCAGGTGTACAGCATAGTGATTAGACATCCATAAAACCCATGACATGATCCCCTAATAATTCTAGTACCCACCTGACACAATGCAGTATTATTGAATATATTTCTTAAGCTGCTCTGCAAATAGTGAGTCTTCAACCAAGGCCCATGACACTAGACTGAGCTATATAGAGTATGGGATAACATCTCAGCCATTTAGAGGTCTTAATACTGTGAACCTTCTAAAACAGCTAAAATTAAAAAAATTAATGATACCAAGTATTGGAAATAAAGTGAAGCAGTTAGAATTCTCCTTGTTTTAGGAAATAAAAATTGGCACATACACTTAGATAAACTGTCTAAGAGTGTCTGCTAAAGCTGAACATCATACCCTATGACTCAGTAAGTCCCTGTCCTAGGCACAGACCCAACAGATACTCAGTAGAAATGCATCCATGTTTACCAAAAGACATGTACCAGGATGATGGTAGGCACACTCTGTATAATTGTCCCCAAAGCAAAACAACCCAAATGTTAATGAAAGGTGTGGAAGACTGAAGAATTTTTCTAGGATGATAACAATGTTTTTCGTCTTAGTCTGAGTACTGCTTACATTAACTACATGAAACTACATTGTGCTGTACACTCGTGACTTGTGCATTTTCCTTTATGTATACTACATTTTATTAAAAAGACCGCAAAAATCACAACTCTGAGGCTTTTTACTTATGTTACTTCAAGATAATTCTATCTAATAATTATGTCATTCAAAATTAAACTTGAATGGGGCTGCAGAATGCCGATGCCCCAAGACTGAAGGCTGAGACAGATGCCACCAGGACCATGGGGGATATGGGGCTCAGCTGTCCTTATCTTTCAATATAACTGTTGCTCTAAGAAAATAAATAATAAATACAAAGAGTAAACAGAGCATAATTTAGAGCCAGTGGATTTGGAAAATGTGGTTCAAAAATTCCATTAAACCGCCCCCCCCACCCCAGTAATCATAATACTAAAATCACTTTAAAGTAAAATGCTTTAATGTTTATATGTCCTTGTGCTACTCTATGTATTTTTTAAATTGAAATGTCATTATATGTTATGGGTTGATTAATACTTATTCATATTTTATTTGTAAGATAAAAATAAGCTATTTACTTAATTCAAGATTGTCTAGAACTAAAATATAAATAAAACAGCCAGACATACCTTTATAATAATAAATAAAATAATAATAATAAGTAACCTTTACTAAGGTTATACTATGTTCAGAGCAATTTTAGTCCTTGATGGCTATTATTTCGTTTAATCTCTGTGAAGCTTTATAGTCCATAAATTCTACACACAGTCCCTACCCCAGAGTCACATTTAGATTATTTCATTATGGATTACATTATCAACCATCAGTAGATCAAAATAAATGTAGCAAATGTAATATGTGAAGTGATAGCACATTATAATAATTTAAAGAATAGTTTTAAAGTAAAAAGTTACTGAATATAGCCACGACTCCCTCAAAACCTGCTCTACAGAACTAAAGGAATGATTGATGACTCCTACCACTTGTTTACTGGTGTTCTGACTCATTTGCCATTTAATAATATGTTAAAGGAAGGTAACAGAACAGGAAGTTAACCCAAGCTAGTCAGTTTGCAGTACAAAATTATCTGTAACAAAATTTAAAGGAGCTCATATTACTTGGCTCTAGTTAAAAATCATTATTTGTTGAGGGTACAATGAATTATTTATTGCACTGCATAATATTACAAAAACAGGAATAATTATGTCTCATAATATGGTTTTTGATGTACTACTTTAAAGTTCTCTGCTTTGGGCCTTTGACTGGAGCAAGGTATGGGAGATTCTGCATATATGGGTTTAATTCTTATTTTTTGCAAGGCCCATGGACCCTTCCTGTGATTAAAAAATAAAAATTAAATAATTTGGTCTATTTAAATGGATTATCATGTAAAAAGAGTAGTTTGGGCATAAATTTTATTAGTTTATATGTTAATTTTTTTTAAATCTGTGATTTACCCAACGTCACAACATTAATTTTTTAAAGTTCATTTTGGAATTGTTACAAGAGGCCCAAAACAGGCCTACCTAGGATTAAACAATCTTTGAAAATTGCCTCTGGCAAACCAATGTTCCATTTGCCGTTCAGAAGCCAACATTCTGTGTTAAGGACTTTTTAGCCATAAACCAAACTTTCCAACAGACAGATTTCTGGTCTTTGAGACCCCAGCACATATTCTTCATAAGATTCAATGTGCTCTTTTCTGATGTAGTTTTGGTTCACAGCTTAGTTTGGTTTTACTGTATCAAAGATTAATAAAAAGAAATACTTCTAAAGTGCCATATTAATTGCATGCCTCTACTTTTAAAGCTATCTTCTTATAAAATTCTCTTAAAGTAGGAAATAATCCATTAGGACAGTGAAACACTTCCCAAAATATTTTAATATTTTGGGAAGTTATAATATTACTGTCCTCCAAAATTCTTATTTATTAAGTGAAGGCATGGGCACATGGATATGTGAAGTGATTCTGTGAGAGGTTTGCTTTCTATGTGGATGGTCCGAAGGATGGACCTAATTCATTCATTCATAAACCAGTGTATGTGTGTGACTATTACATGGCAGACATGATGCTAGACATAAATAAGCAGAGACAAGGGGTAATGGGAATACAGATTCCAAGGCTAGTGAGCATAAGGGGCTGGGGAGAAAGAGAAAGGGCAGCAAAGGGCTTCACTGGGATCAGCAGAGGCGGACAGCAGCTCAGGCCCTAGCAGAGAGAACTTCATAGGAAATTTTCTCTGTAGACTTAGTTCAAGCAGTGTGTGTGTGAGTGTGTGCATTTCAATGAAATCTGTTGGCAGTGCTCAGATGTGGATAGAAAGGAGGGTAGGGGTGGAAAAGGAGAGGAGGGGGAAAAGGAGTGGGAGAAGGAGAGAAGTGAGGCTTTTTAGACCACCACACTGAGAAGGTTTTCAGATGTAAATTGAGAAATCCAGGTTTGGTGTTTTTGTTTTTGGGTTTTGTTTTGTTTTGTTTTGTTTTCAGATTTGGTATTGTTTACTAGGATAATGACAGAAAAGAAAAATAGGTTTTCTTTGAAAGATATTTGTAAAGGAGGAATTAATGTAATTTCCTGTTTATTGAATGGAAAGGCAAAGAAGAAGAAAGATAACATGGTGTGTTCCAGCTGAGGCAATTAGGAGAATTGTATTTCTTTTGTGGAAAAGGAAGCCAAGAGATTTGGTAACAAAATCTTACTTGAGATATACTCAGGGTTTTGTTTTGTTTTCTTTTCTTTTGATTGTACTCATGGCAGAGTTGAATTTGTTCACCAGCAAGAACATATTTTATGTTCTGAATCTAGAGCTTCTGTGAAAATATTTTAATTAAAATCAATGTTACCTATTTGCCATTATTTGGTGACTGGCTTAGTATTAATACTATAGTGTTGGGGTGGAGGAAATGTCAAAGATCAGCTCTTTACCTTTTATGATTTGTTTTCTTTCTCTTCTTACTTTCCAGGATTGTGAAAGAAAGAGAGGGAGAGGCAGGGTGGCCAGAAGGGTGGGTTTGGGCAGCCACATTTATCACTGGCACAAAGGAAGAGGCAGTGCCCTTACCCAGCAAACAGCTGACAGGTAGGCATCAGAATCACAGCATTAAGAGATCAGCATTTGCAGTACAATTGGCTACCAGCTAAGGCTTTCAGAAAAGACACCGAAGAAATAATTATAATGGAATTATTAACATGAACTTTTTGTCTGTGAATTTCTTTCACTCCTACTCCCACCACATGTAAGTGGAAGTTAACCAAACCTGGGGAATATTACTCATTCTCTTCTCTGCCAATAAAAGCAAAGGAGAGGGTTAATATTTATAGGCTGGCCATCATGTGTTAAACTCCTTATGCTTATCTCCACAACTTTCAGAAGTAGAAATTATTATTCCTATTTTTGGATAAGAAGCCTGAGCTTCCAAGAGGTCAAAGGATTACTTCAATGCCCCATCAAGCAGGGCCATACTTGAAGTGTTCAATCCCAGGCCAGTGTAACACCATAGTCAGTGGCATGTAGCACTAAGCCCTTTTGAAAATTATCATCTTACTCAAATGAGAGGACTTGAGCACCTGGCCTGTTGAGAGCCAGACTTCATAATGAAGTTCATTAAACTATGGGCTTGATCCAACAAGATTTCAGCAGTTCATTCTCTCTTTTTCCTCCCCTTCCTTCCTCTCTCTTTCCCCCTCTTTCCCTCCCTCCCTCCCTCCCTCCCTCCCTCCCTCCCTTCCTTCCTTCCTTCCTTCCTTCCTTCCTTCCTTCCTTCCTTCCTTCCTTCCCTCTCTTCCTTCCTTCCTTCCTTTTCCCCCTTCTTCTCTCCATTAAAAAAAAAAACATTATGTTTGTTTCAGAGGTTAAGATTTATGTGCACTGCTGGATGGTGGAAAAATTTTACCATGAATTACTATTTGTTTATCCATTTCATAATTAGATGATTCCCAGATAAGATATCTAATATCAATAGTATAAATGATTATATTTCAATAAATGTACTATATACACACACATATATATATGTGTGTATAAGTACACATATATAATCAATATTTTTTCTTTTTTAATTTTATTGTTGTCATATTACTTCCATCCCCTTTTTTATAATCAATATTTGATATTGATTTTCTGCTTAGCCTTAAGTAACATTTGTCATCTAACTAAGCATCTTTCTTCTCTTTTCAAGTGGGGATAATAATGAAATCTACCTTACAGAACTGTTGTAAGGATTGAATTAAATGATGTGTTACGTTCTTCTGCAGTACCTAGTATGTAGTAAGCAAATGTTGTAAAAAGTTCAAATTGTGAATATATTTCATTGAAATATTATATTTCTGTTGTTTAGGGTTTCAATTGCATACTTCTTTTTGTAAACTATGAGTACCCAAATCTATACTTATTTTCGTGTGGTTAAAAAATCTATTACTGCAGTCAAGTAAACAACCCTTCCTCAAATTATCTGGTATTAATATGTGTGATCAAAGACATACTTCTGTTCTAAAAGTGACTGTACTTAAACACCTTCATGTCCATTACAAGACTCTGAGATCTTTTACAATGAAAAAAAGAGGCATTTTAAAAATTATTATGGCCATAAGACATTTTATGTCTATTTTATATCCATGGTTTATGTAACAATATCATTCCTTTAGAAGTCTTCTATGTGCAGTAGGAAACCCATTCACCAAAATGCTGCTGTTAGGCTCCATTAATTTGTAAAGATCTTTGGAATACTTGGATGTAGTGTACCATATTGGTAGAAGATATTGTAATTAGTACTCTAATTATAAAACCATTTTAGTGTCTCTTCAAGTATCATTGAGACATTTTCCTAAAATATGTGATTCAGGGAACAAATAATTCTGGCATCAGGATTGCTTATTAGAAGAGCTTAAAATATTTCAAATGTGCTGAAGAGTTTAGTCATTGCAAACTGTAGGAAGAATGAGAAGATTAGGCTAAAAAAAAAATGGTTGTTTTAGCCCTGGCCAGGTAGGTGGCTTAATTGGTAGGAGCATCATTCCATGCACCAAAGAAGTGCGGGTTTGATTCCTGGCCGAGGCATGTATGGGAGGCAACTCATCAATAATTCTCACAATTGATGGCCCCCTTCTCCCTCTAAAATAAGTAATAAAATATCCTCTTATGGGACCAAAAAAAATGGAGAAAGTTTGTTTTACATTCTCAAATTCATCAGCACACACTTTTTGTTTGGAATACAGTATAAAGATATTGAATAATCTCATTTTTAAAAATGTTCATGTTTCCTTTGAAGAGGGCATCTCCAAACAAAATGGTGGAGGTAACTATGAAATAGTACTTCTCTTGCTTTCAATTTCTCCTTATAAAACTCATAGGATTTTAGACCTGAGAGGAAACTTGATAAGTCATAAAATTTTTATTGAACTTACTTTTTAACAATGAAGGATATTATGGCCAAGGAACATAGGTCACTAATGTTCTAAGTCTTTTGAACAAAGGGTTCAATACCATTGTATTGAAAATGCTAACTTACTATGGGAAACTCTTATCATGTTTTATGACTTAGACATGTCACTTTTAAACTCCCAATACCTAGAATTCTTAACTTACTGGAAACAATTTTCCATATGTTTAGGAAAAAGGCAGAAAATAGTGGAAAGTGGGAGGCCAAATTCGGTACATTTATTTAAAAATAACAAAAATACATAAAATTACCTAGAGTAAGTCCAGCTTTATCGTGATAATTGAAAGGAAGTACTCAAGCAAAAACTTGTATATGAATGATAATGGATGAATGAAAACAAAATGTGGTATAAATATGCAATTGAATATTATTCAGCTGTAAAAAGGAAGATCTCCTACATCCTACTACATGGATGAAGCTTGAAGATATCATGCTAGAGGTCAGATCTAAGATAGCAATTACAACTAAAATAAGGAACAATCACCCTGACTAACCAACTGATGACTAGCTTAAGAGAAGCCTTATAACCAAGGATTCACAGAAGCCATATCAAGACTGGTAGAAAGGACAGAGATGTAAAGAGGTCTGGTCCTGCTCCCATGGGCAGAGGCTGAGATTCTGGAGGGCTATCTCAGCAACAGGGTTTTCCTCTGAGAAACATGGAATCTCAACACCTCAGCCCAGAGCATTAGAGCTGTGAAGATGCATCAACATAACATTAGGCTGTGAAAAGCAGTGGAGATTCTGTCTTCCAAGGAGAAACAGGAATCTGCTAGAGACACAGGCACCCTCTTGAAAGGCCAATGCACAAAGTTTCATATACAACCACTCACCCTAGGCTCCAGTGGAGGAACGGTGGAGAAAACTAGAGTCCCATGAGGGAAGACTAGGGTTTGTGACTTTGGGGAGTGAACTGAAGGAGAAGCTGCCAGGATCCCTGTGATTAGTCCCTCTCCCACAACATGATGCCATCTTTCTTGAGTGGAACACTCCCCATTCCCCTCCATATGGCATCATCCTGGGTGAATGCAAGAACCCTACCCTCTGGACTCCCTATCACCCCAGCCTGTGGAGTTTGCATCCTCCTGAGAAATAAGCTGTCTGAGCTTTCAGAAAGGGAAACTAAAAATACAATTCCATTTACAAGTGCATCAAAAATACCTAGGAATAAATTTAACCAAGGATGTAAAAATTTGTACTTGGAAAATTACAAGATGTTGATGAGAGAAATTGAAGAAAATACAAATAAATGGAAGTATATACTGTGTTCATGGATTGAAAGAATTAGCATCATTAAAATTTCCATACTACCCTAAGCAATCTATACTATACAGTCAACACAATTCCTATCAAGGTGCCAATGGAGTATTTTATAGAACTCGAACAAATAGTGCAAAAATTTATATGAAATCACAAAAGACCCTGAATAGCCACAGCAATCTTGAGGGATGGAAAGAACAACAAAGTTGAAGAAATCACGCTACCTGATATCAAACTATACTAATGACCATAGTAATCGAACAGCATGGTACTGGCATAAAAACAGACATACAGATTAATGGATTAGAAAAAGAGAACCCAGAAATAAACCTGCACTTTTCTAGTCAATTAATACTTGACAAAGGATGTAAGAACATACAATGGGACAAAGAAATCTATTCAATAAATGATGTTGCGAAAAAGAGATATATGCAAAGAAAACAAACTAAACTACCTTCTTACACCACACACAAGAATAAACTCAAAATAGATTAAAGACTTAAATATTAGGCTCAAAACCATAAAAATCCTAGAAGAAAACATACACAGTAAAATCTCTGACATTTCTTAAAGTAATATATTTTCTGATATATGTCCTTTGACATTGGAAAGAAAAGAAAAAATAAACAAATGGGACTATATCACACTTAAAAGTTATGCACAGCAAATGAAACTATCAACAAAATGAAAAACAGCCCACCTAATAGGAGAACATATTCACTGATACATCTGATAAGGGGGTAGTAACCAAAATTTATAAAGAACTTATACAACTCAACATACAAAAATCAAAGAATCCATTTAAAAAATAGGCAAAGGACCTGAACAGAAACCTCTCCAAAAAGGACATACAGCTGGCCAATAGACATATTAAAGATGCAAATTAAAACCACAAATCAATACCACCTCATACCTGTCAGAATGGCTGTCATCAATAAATCAAAAAACAATGTTTGGCAATAATGTAGAGAAAAGAGAACCCTCATGCACTATTGATGGGAATGCAGATTGGTGTAGCTACTGTGAAAAGCAGTATGGAGTCACCTCAGAAAACTAAAAATGAAACTGCTTTATGACCCAATGATTCCACTTTTGGGAATATATCTGAAGAAATCAGAAACTCGAATTTAAAAGAATATATGTACCCCTATGCTCATTGCAGCATTATTTACAATAGCCCACATGTCCATCAGTAGAAGAATGGGTAAAAAAACAAACAAACAAACAAAAAAAACAGTGGTACATTTACACAGTGAAATATTATTCAGTTGGAAAAAAAGAAGGAATCTTACACTTTGCAACAGCATGGATTTGCCTATAGAATACTATGCTAAGTGAAGTAAGCCAGTCAGAGAAAGACAAGTACCATATGATTTCAGTTACATGTGGAATCTAATGAACAAAATAAATCACAAACAAAATAGAAACAGACTCATAGAGATAAGGGAGCTGACTGACACAGCTGTTAGGATATTTAGGGGACTGGGTGAAATAGGTGAAGGGATTAAGCAAAAAACAAACAAAAAAAAAACCCTTGTGTTTGATAGACACAGACAACGGTATGATTACTAGAGGGGGAGGGGGAGGAAAGCATAGGAGAGAAATAGGGCGATGGGAGGAGGCTTTACCTGGGGTGGTGAACACACTATACAATCTACACATGATGAAGAATTGTACATCTGAAACTTACATAATTGTATTAACCAATGTCACCCCAATAAAATTTGAAAAATAAATAAGAAATAAAGCATTATGCTAAGTTTCATAAGTCGGACACAACAGAACAAATGTTACATGATTCCACTCATGAAATATATAGAATATAGGTTGCAAGCCAGGTCTCCAGCCAGGTCCATAGCTGGAGGCGGGTGAAAAAGGCAACCAGACGTTGATTTCTGTTTCTCTCTCTCTCTGCCTCTCTCCCTTCCTCACTCTCTAAAAATAATAAATAAAATATTTAAAATATATATAGAATAGGCAAGTCATGGATATACTGTAGAAAACAGATTAAAGGCTATTAGGAGTTGGGAGGATGGAGAAATGGCAAGTTATCTATTTTTTAAAAAATGTTTAAAGATTTTTTAATTTATTATTTTTCAGAGAGAAGGGAAGGGAAAGAGGCAGAGAGGGAGAGAAACATCAATGCACAGTTGCCTCTCACCTGCCTCCAACTATGGACCTGGCTGGAGGCCTGGCTTGCAAACTGGTTATGTGCCCTGGCTGGGAATCGAATCAATGACCTTTAGGTTCCCAGGCCAGTACCTTATTCACTATGCCACCAGCCAAGGGCAAGTTATTTTTTAATGGTACAGTGTTTCCATTTGGAGAAATAAAAATATTTCAGAACTAGAAGTGATGGCTGTATATTATTGTTAATGTACTAAGTGACACTAAACTATATACTTTAAAATGGTTAATTTTATGATATGAAATTTTATTTTAACAAAAAGTAAGATCATTAAATTGTCAGGTTATCTGCTAATTTAAAGTACAATAAAAGAGGTTTACTAATATGTCACTAGATATTGTATGAAATGTTGGAAATTTTTTGTTCTAAATATGTCCATATTAAGCATTTATTTTCATATCTTTTATAAAGACAAAACCTTAGGCTAAGTGAAGTCAAATCAACCAGAAGTACTAGTACTTTAATAATTAGAAGTATAAACATAACAGAAAAATTAAGAATATTGCTCTGACAGCTTGAATGGCATTTTACTGCATATCTGCTTGCCAACGGAAATGTGGGAACAGTTAAAAATAGATGCAATAAAGGAATCACAACAAATGCTGGGCATATGTCTGTAATATGACTGAGGGTTGTCATGAGTGTATTTTTTGTGATACAGTTTTCTTAGAAGCCAGCCTTCAGTCCCTGCTTGGGTTGTCTGATCTGGGACTTAAGAACTGGAAGTGCTGGGCTGCCTATACAACCACCAGTCCTCTAGGTGACACCAGCTCCATGAAATCACAGCGGGACAACACAGGGGAGTGACTATGCTCTTTACTCAGCTTTTAGTAATGCAGATTCAAGCCAAATCCATACCAACCTATTAACAATAATCACTCAGAAACAATCAGTAATAATATCACACATGGGAATTAGGGGTTATAAATTTGAGTCCCAAGAGTCCAGATCAGGTCCCAATTTGGGAGGCAACTGGACTGAGTGTTCCATGTCTTGCAAGACAGAGTCAGAAGGGTGGAAGAGCAGTGGAGGTCTTTCTCTCCCAAGACAGAACTGCAGTAGTTTCAAATCAACTCATTCTCTAGATGAGTCCTCCACAGTATGAAGTCCTCTGCTTTTATATACATGTATTTTTGGTTGCAAAGTCATGTTGATTTGCACAAATTTTCATAAGTGTTTTTCTTAATTTGGATAAGTATGTTATTTTCCTCAGTCTTGATATGCACATGTTGTACACATCAGCACTGATAAGCACATGTTGTTTTGTGTGACCTCACTAGACACTTGAGGCTATGTCACTGCTACACATGCCTTGAGAGGGTGTGTTACCCTTCAGATAAACACATGTTGTCTGCCTGCTGTACTGTGTACGCTGAGTCATTGCTCTACTGCACATGCTCTAAACATGGCTTCAGGTCCTCCTTTTCACAAGGGTGAGTTATAGACACATTTTTTAAATTAAAAAAAAAAAGAATTTCCTGGCTGGTGTGGCTCAGTGGATTGAGCACTGGGCTAAGAACCCAAGGATTGGAGGGTCAATTCCCAGTCAAGGCACATAACCAGATTACAAGCCAGGTCTCCAGCCAGGTCCCCAGCTGGAGTGACATGAAAGGCAACCATACATTGATGTTTCTCTCCCTTTCTTCCTCCTTCTCTGCCCTTCTCTCTAAAAATAATGAATAAAATATTTTTTAAGAATTTCAGTATATTTTATTTATTATGCTGTTAGAGTTGTCCAAATTTCTTTTCCCTTTGCTCCCCTCTACTCAGTACCCTCTACCCTTTCCTCCAGCAATACAGCTCATTAGTTTGTATCCATGGATCATGCCTATAAGTTTTTTGGCTTCACCCTTTCCTATATTATTCTTAACTCCCACTCCCCTCCACCTGCCCCCATCTATTTTGTACCTACTAGTTATGCTTAATCCCTGCACCATTTCTCCATTTCTCCCCCTCCCCTTTCCCAGCTGTTAACCCTCCAAATGGTCCCCATACTTATGATTCTGTTCCTATTCTGGTTCTTTGCCTAGTTTATTTTTGTTTTTATTTTGTTAGATTCTGTTCTGTTGATGTTATGAGTTAGTTGTCATTTTAATGTTCATAGTTTTGATCCTCTTTTTCTTAAATAAGTCTCTTTAACATTTCATGTTCATCATGTAATAATGAACTCCTTGTTCATTATTGTCTGGGAAGCACTTTATCTGCCCTTTCATTGTAAATGATAGCTTTGTTGGATAGAGTAATCTTGGTGGTAGATCCTTGCTTTTCATCACTTTGAATACTTCTTGTCAGTACCTTCTTGTGTGCAAATGAAATTTCTTTTGAGAAATCAGCTGATAGTCTTATGGGAACCCCTTTGTAGGTAACTCTCTGCTTTCTCTTACTGCTTTTAAGATTCTTTTTTTTTTTTTTTTTTTAAAGATTCTTTATCTTTAACTTTTGGCATTTTAATTATGATGTGCCTTGGTTTGGTCTTTGGGTCTAGCTTGTTTGGAACTCTCTGTGCTTCCTGAACTTGTATGTCTATTTCCTTCACCAAATTTGGGAAGTTTTCCTTCATTATTTTTTCATATAACTAGTCAAATTCTTGCTCTTCCTCTTCTCCTTCTGACACCCCTATGATTCAGATGTTGGCATATTTCAAGTTTTCCCAGAGGTTCCTAAGGCTCTCCTCATTTTTTTCAATTCTTGTTTCTTCATTCTGTACTAGATGACTGTTTATTTCTTTCTTATGTTCCAGATCATTGATTTGAACCCTGGTTTCCTTCCCTTCGCCATTGGTTTTGTGTGGATTTTCCTTTGTTTCCCTTAGCTTAGCCTTTCCTTCTTTCCTTCTCTGTTTGCCATACTCAAGCATATCTGCCAAGTCCATGAGCAACTTTATCATCACTGTTTTAGGCTCTGCATCTGTTAGGTTGGCTATCTCATCATCTGTTAGTTCTCCCACTAGAACCTTAATCTGTTCTCTCTTTTGGGCCATACTTCTTTGTCTCCTCAACTTGACAGGCTCCTGTGTTTGTCTCTGTGTCACACCTATTACATTGTAAGGGGCAGAGCCTCAGTTATTCATCAGTGCAGGGCAACACATTTCACTGTATGTTGCAGAGGGGTCTGAGAAGGAACAATGCCACTTGCTCAGCACTCGCCCTTTTTCCAGGCGTTTCTGCTTCCCGAATGAAACTGGTGCCTCTCTAGATGTGTTGCCCTGGTCATGGTTCCCAAAGTGGATAGGTTTGTGGATGTTCTAGGGCTGTGGGGGCCTCTGAACAGTCAGACTCTGCTGAGAGACAGGCATTGTCTTCCTTTCCCCCCTCCCCCACCAACTCCCACTTGTTTTCACAGTCTGAAGCAAAGAGGTTTTTTCCCCCCTAGCCTTGGAATTGTGAACCGTGTGGTCTAGTCTGGTGCTGTGAGTGCTCCCCAGGTGTCCCTCCCTACTTTTTAATATGTGGCTGCACTTTCCACCATCTGGCCACAGTTGCTGTCCCTGCCACTGCTGTCACACCCTGTCCTCTCTGCCCTGACTCTGCCCCTCCTACCTGTCTGAAAAAGTACTTATTTATATCTTTGTTTGTTTGACTCCCATGCAGCTCAATTTTCTGGAATTTCTGGTTGGCTCCAGTTCTGAGGTAGTTGTATTTCTTATTAGCTGTGGAGGGAGATGCAGAATGTCGACCTATGCCTCCATCTAGGCCGGAAGTCATACGTTTTTAAAAATTGTTTATACTAGTATTTATTCCTGTCCCACATATATAGTGATTCATGGTTTGCATAATTTTGTGAGAAATTTTCTGGTTATTAATTAAGTACTTGGGGACAGAATGTATATTGGCTGAGCACAGAATTTAAAGTAAATGTCTGCATGATTTAATTTTTTTGAGCCTCGGTTTTCTTAACTGTGAGATAAAGCTCAAATCAGCTACCTCCACATATGTGTGAAATATAACAGATAATTTATGAAAAGCAGATTGCCTGGCATAGAGCAATTGTTAAATATTCACAGAAAGACCCTCTATATCCTAAAGCTGTTTCAATTAAGTTTTTTTTAAAAGATTTTATTTATTATTTTTAGAGAGAGGGGAAGGGAAGTATAAAGAAAGGGAGAGAAACATCAATGCATGGTTGTCTTTCACTTGCCTTCAGCTATGGATCTGGCTGGAGACCTGGCCTGCAACCCTGTCATGTGCCCTGGCTGGGGAATTGAACCAGCAACCTTTGGGTTCACAGGCTGGTGCCTTATCTACTGTGCCACCAGTCAGGATGAAGTTTTTGTTTAATATTTGAATTGTGTTCCAGGTTCTTTGGGGAGGAGTTGGGTGGAAGAGGACTTTCTAAATTTTTAAAAGTGGGAGTTTTTCAGGAAGAGTACATTGAAGCTTTAAAATGAAACATGGGCCTATTCTATGTTTTAAGGAGTAGCCTACTCCATGTAAAATTTTTTATACAATTAAGGATTATTACAGTTATTTCTGAATAACCACATTCCTTTTGCTAATTCTCATTAATGTGATTTTGTAATTAATCATCTAAGAAGATACATTATGAAACTGGGATTCTTACCTTATACTGTATACAGAGTTAAATCAAAATGAGTCAAAGACCTAAAAGTAAGACCTAAATCTCTAAAAGTTTTGGAGGAAAACATAGGGAAAAGCTTCATGACAATAGATTTGGCAATAGGCAGTAAAAGAAAAGATAATTGAATTTTATTAAAATTAGAAACTTTTGTGCATCAAAGGCCACGATCAACAAAGTGAAACGGCAACACATGAAATGGGAGAAAATATTTGCAAATCATGCATGTGGTAAGGGACTAATACCTAGTGTACATAAAGAATTCATACACTTCACAACAACAACAATTAAAAATAGGCAAAGAACTTCACTAGACATTTCCCCAAACAAGGTTGACAAATGGTTAATAAGCACATGAAAAGATTGTTCACTGTCACTAATCCTTAGGGAAATCCAAATGACATCCACAAGTTACCACTTCACAACCATTAGGATAGCACTAAAAACAAACAAAAACAACAACCATGTACACACACACCCACACACCCACACCCACACACACACACACAACCCCAGGAAATAACAAGTGTTTGTGAGGAGGTGAAAAAATCAGGACACTTGTACACTATTGGTTAAAATATAAAATGATGCAGCAACTATGAAAATCAGTATTGCAGTTACCCAAATAATTAAAAATAAAACTAGGAAATGATCCAGCAACTTCACTTATGGATATATACACAAAACAATTGAAAGCAAGCATTCAAATAGTTATTTGTACACCTGTGTTCATAGCAGCATTATTCTCAATGGCTGCAAGGTAAAAGCAGCCCAAGTGTGCATCGGCAGTAAAATGAATACATAAAATGTGGTATATATATACAATGGAGCATTATTTAACATAAAAAACCTCTGGCACATGCTATAAATGAACCTTGAACACAGTACAAAGTAAAATAAGCCGGTTGCAAAAGGATAAACACTACTTATATGAGATACACAGGGTGGTCAAATTCATAAAGGTAAAAAGTTGAATAGTGGTTGCCTAAGAGGAAGGCTAGGGAGTATGGAGGAGAATTATCGTTTAATGAGTATGAAATTCCAGTTTGAAAAGGTAAAAAAAATTATAAAGGTGAATACTAATTAATGATGGTTGCATAGCAATGAGAAGGTACTTAATGCCACTGACCTGCACACTTGAAAATGATTAAAATGCTAAATTTCATGGAATATGTATTTTATCAAAATAAGAATTAGAAAAGGGAAAAAGATAACTAATAAAATGTATCCAAAATTATAGTTGTAGACTTCAACACTTACTTCTAATGAACTGGTAGAAGAAATAAGCCAAGAAAAAATTCAATTTGAGTATGGAAGACCCAAAAAACATTATAAGGAACCGAATAATTTACGCTTATCTAACTTCCCACCCAACAATAGCAGAATACAAATTATTTTCAAGCATAGTACATTTAAAAATCCACTAAGATGGATGATTCCCTGAACCACAAACAAAACAAATCTCATCAAATTTAAAATTATTGAAAATATATGAAATGTTCTCTTATTACAATGGAATTAAACTAATAAAAATCAAAAACAGAAAAATTTCAGGAAAGTGTCCCATACATTTAACTGTAAAAACTCACTTCTAGATAACCCAGGAATTAAAAATATAAAATCACAAAGGAAAGTAGAAAATAAGTTGTGAATTACATGAAAAATAAACAGGTCAAAATGTCAAAATTTGTGGGTGCAACTAAATAGGTACTTAAAGAAAAATTTATAGTATCAAATGTTTATATAAGAACAGAAGTAATATATGAAAAGAATAACCTAAACTTTCAGCTTAAGAAACTAGGGAAAAGAGGAGAAATATTAAACCCAAGGAAACAGAAAGAAGAAAATAATAAATATAAGAACATTGTTAAAATTTTTTAAAAAAGAAAACATAGTATAATTAAGAAAAGCAATGACACCTAGAGCAGGCTTGTTGAGATCAGTAAAACTGATGGACTCCTAGCCAGATTATAAAGAGAAAAAGAATGAACAAATTATTAATATCAGGAACAAAAAGGTAAATGCCACTATAGATGTTCAAAAGCTAGTAAGAATATATTATTAACATCTTTATGCTGATAAAACTGATAGCTAAGATGAAATGGACAAATTATTTGTAAAACATGAACTATCAAACTTATGAAGAAATAGACAACCTGAATAGGCCTGTATCAATTAAATAAATTGAATTAATAATGAAAAACTTTCTCACAAAAATTCAGACCCACAAGTGAATTCTTCCAAATATTTTGAAAGAAGTGTTACTAATTCTATATGAACTCTTTCAGAATAGGACAGGAGGAAACACCCATACTAGTTCTCAGTTTATGAGGCCAGCATTCCTCTGATATATAAACAAAGGTAAGGTAAAGTATACATTAAGAAAGTTCATTTTATCAGGAATAAGATAAGACCGTCCACATTCCCCACTTCTGTTCAACATCATTTTGGAAGTACTAGCCATAGCTATCAGAGAAGAGAAAGGAATCAAAGGTATCCAAATTGGAAAGGAGGAAGTCAAACTATCATTTTTGCAGATGACGTGATAGTGTACATACAAAACCTGACAGACTCCACCAAAAACCTACTTGACCTAATCAACAAATTTAGCAAAATAGCTGGATATAAAGTCAATATTCAAAAATCAAAAGCATTTTTGTGTACCAATAATGAAACATCGGAGGTAGAAGCTAGAAAACAAATTCCATTTACCATAGCAACAAGAAAAGTAAAGTACTTAGGAATAAACTTAACCAAGGAGGTAAAAGACCTATACTCAGAAAACTACAGAACATTGAAGAAAGAAATTAAGGAAGATACAATAAATGAAAGCATATACCAAGTTTCATAGATGGAAATAATTGACATCATTAAAATGTCCATAATACCCAAAGCAATCTATAGATTAAATGCAATCCAAATTAAAATACCAATGACATATGTCACAGATATAGAAAAAAATACTTCAAAACTTTATATGGAGCCAAAAATACCCATGAATAGCCACAGCAATCTTGAGAAAGAACAAGGTAGGAAGAATTACAATACTGAACACCAAACTATACTACAAGGCTACTGTAATCAAAACAGTCTGGTACTGCCATAATAATAGACATATAGGCCCTGGCTGGTGGAGCAATGTATAGGTGCTGGCCTGTAAACCCAAAGGTCGCTGGTTCAATTCCCAACCAGGGCACATAACCAGGTTGCAAGCCAGGTCTCCAGCCAGATCCATAGCTGGAGGTGGTGAAAGGCAATCATACACTGATGTTTCTCTCCCTCTCTGCCTTTTTCCCTTCCTCTTTCTCTGGAAACAATAAAATGTTAAAAAAAAAGGTAGACATATAGATCGATGGAACAGAATAGAGAGCCCAGAAATAAACCCAGGATTGTATGGTCAATTAATATTCAACAAAGGGGGCAGGAACATAAAATAGAGTAAAAACAGCCTCTTCAACAAGTGTTGGGAGAACTGGACAGCAACATGCAAAAAAATAAAGCTAGACCACCAACTTACACCATACACCAGAATAAACTCAAGATGGATAAAGGACTTAAACATAAGCAGTACCATCATAAAGGCCCTGGAGGAAAATATAGGCAGTAAAATTTTAGATATCCTATGCAGAAATATGTTTACTGATACTTCTCCAAGGGCAAAGGAAATCAAAGAACAAATAAACAAATGGGACTATATCAAATTGAAAAGTTTCTGTTCAGCTAAAGAAAACACCAGCAAAACTAAAAGGGAACCAACTGTATGGGAAAACAATTTGCCAATGATTCCTCAGACAATTTTGGATATTTTGATATCCAAAATATATGAAGAACTTGTGCAACTCAACACCAGGGAAACAGACCAATTAAAAAAATGGGCAAAGGACCTGAACAGACAACTCTCTGAGGAAGATATACAAAGGGCCCAGAGGCATATGAAAGAATGCTCAACATCACTAGCCATCAGAGAGATGCAAATTAAAACCACAATAAGGCACCACCTCACACCTGTCAGAATGGCAATCATCAGCAAATCAACAAACAACAAGTGTTAGTGAGGATATGGGGAAAAGGGAACCCTGGTGCACTATTGGTGGGAATGCAGGCTGGCGCAGCCACTATGAAAAGATGTATGGAGTTTCCTTCAAAAACTAAAATGAAACTGCCTTCTGATCCAGCAATTCCATTACTAGTACTATACCTAAAGAACCCTGAAACACCAATTCATAAAAACTTACGTACCCCTATATTCATAGTAGTGCTAATTACAATAGCCAAGTGCAAGAAACAGTCTAAGTACTCATCAATGGATGAATGGATCAAAAAACTTTGGTACATTTACATAATGGAATACTACACAGCAGAAAGAAAGGAGGAACTCCTACCCTTTGCAACAACATGGATGGAACTGGAGAGTATTATGTTTAGAGAAATAAGCCAGTCAGTGAAAGACACATACCATATGATCTCACCCATTACAGGACAATAATGAACAAAACAAACAAACAAGCAAAACTGAACCAGATACATGAATACAATGAATAGAACTTCAGTGGGCAGAGGGAAGGGGTAGCAGGAAGCAAAGAAGGGGAGCAGTTTAGTCAAGGAACTAGTATGGAAGAACCATGGACATGGATAACAAGTGGGATTGACTTTGGTGGGGAAAGGGACAGAGGGGAGTAAAAAGGGGATGGATGTAATACAACAACAATAAAATTAAATTTTAAAAAGTAAATTTTTTGAAAATTTTATTGTTGTTGTATTACATCCATCCCCTTTTTGCTCCCCTCTTTTAAAAGAATAAATATGTAATAAAATGATCATCATGTTTGGCTGTCTTTGGTACGAGTTATCAGAAAACTGCAGCATCAGAAGCTTACTCAATGTCAGTGCTTACTTCTGCCTCTCTTAAAGGAAGCCTGAAAGCAAGTAATTGAGAGCTGGTCTGCTGGCTTTTCCAATGTGCGTCCAAGTTCATCGTGTGGCTTTTACGTTGGCTTCGTTGTCTAAAACATCCACTCATGGTTTGGCTAATACATCTACAATCTGGTCAACAGGAAGGAAGAGGGTAATGAAAGCATTTCTCTCTCCCTTTTACAGATGCTTCCCGGTTCTTCACCACACTTAGTTTACACTCAGCAGAATACAGCCATTTAGTGGCATGCAGCTACAAGGTAGCATGGGAAACAGTCTTTTATTCCAGGTGTCAGTGGCCCAGGCTAAAAAGAAAGGTTCCATAAAAGGGAGGTATGGGCAACTAGGAATCTGAGCTGCAAATACATTGACTTCTTTGAATGTATCAATTCAGAGGTGTTTCTTGATAAAGCAGGTTTCAGTTTATAATCTTTTTTTTTTTTTTTAAGATTTTATTTAATTATTTTTAGAAAGAGGGGAAGAGAGAGAGGCAGAGAGGGAGAGAGACATCAATGGATGGTTGCTTTTCACCTGCCTCCAGCCACAGACCTGACTGAAGACCTGTTTTGCAACCTGGTTATGTGCCCTGGCTGGGGAATCAAACCTGCGACCTTTGGATTCACAGGCCAGCACCTTATCCACTGAACCACCAGCCAGGGCCCTCAGTTTATAATCTTATGACATGTCTGTCTCTGTGTGTGTGTATGTATCTCCCATGAAAAAGTTAAGATTGTTTGGAAAAACAAAGTATGAGAGTCCAGAGGCTTTGCTTATAAATGGGACATTCCTATCAAAAGGTAAGTTGAGGCCATAGGAGAACAAAGAGTAAGTTGGATATTTTTCATTATTAGTCACCTGCCCACTCCCTTACTCCCAACTCTCCAATCTACAGAATTTCTTCACCTTCCATCTTTGTATTTCCAGTTCTTTATGCCTAGAACATTTTTCCTGATAAATTTCCTCTCATAATATTTTGCATTTATATTCATCATTCTTTATCTGTATCCTGCCTTCTCTACCGCATGTTCTGAAAGTACAGAAGCCATACCTCATTCAATGCTGTTTTCCTGATTGCCCTGAATTATAGCAGGGAAGCAAACATGGGTATGCATGCACACACACACACTCACACACACACAAAGTGCCATGAATAAATAACATTTGTGCTATTCACAGCTATTTGAGAGCACAACCCAACTTCTAGTAAATACAGTATTGTCGTCATAACAGCATACAAACAAAAATTCATGTAAATCTGTTTCTCCAACCAAAACCCAGTCTTAACCTGTGAGGCAGAGCTCTTTGAAGTGCATTATACAGGCAACTGTGTTGAATTAAACATGAGTCATCAAGTTGGGGTTTAAAAGATGTGTGGTTAATTTGATGTAGCCCCATTTGTTTATTTTTTCCTTTTTTTCCCCCCTGCTGGAGAAGAAATATCAGAAAAAATATTACTATGAGAAATGTCTGAGATTTTACTGCTTATGTTTGCTTTTAAGATTTTATAGTTTTGAATCTAACACTTTTGAGTTTATTCTAGTGTGTGGTGTAAGAAGATGATATAGTTTCATTTTTTGCAGATATCTGCCCACTTTTCCCAACATTATTTGTTGAATACACAATTTTTATCCAATGTATGTTTTGCCTCCTTTGTCAAATATTAATTTACTATAAAGATGTCAGTTTATTTCTGGGCTCTCTGTTCTGTTTCATTGATTTATATGTCAGTTTTTATGTCTCTACCAGGCTGTTTTGATTACTATGGCCTTTAGTATAGTTTGGTATCAGATGGTATGTTTCCTACAACTTCACCGTTCTTTTTTCAAGATTGCTATGGATATTCAGGGTCTTTTGTGGTTCCACATAAATTTTTGGATGATTTATTCTATTTCTGTGAAATACTCCATTGGTATCTTGAAAGGAATTGTGTTGAATGTATAGACTGCTTAGGGTAGTGTGGACAGTTTAATGACGTTAATTCTCCCAATCCATGAACACTTTATATGCTTCTACTTATTTGTATCTTCTTCAGTTTCTCTCATGAGCGTCTCATAATTTTCCAAGTATACATCTTTTACATCATTGGTTAAATTTATTCCTAGATATTTTATTCTTTTTGAAGCAATTGTGAATGGAATTGTTTATCTTAGTTTCCCTTTCTGATGGTTTACTATTTGTGTATAAAATACAACTGATTTCTGGATATTTATTTTGTATTCTGCTGCTTTACTGAATTAACTGATCAGTTCTAGTAGTTTTTGCTTATTTTTTAAAAATTATTTTTAGAGAGGGGGTAGGGAGACAGGGAGGGAGGGAGGAGAGAGGGAGAGAGAAACACACACACACACACACACACACACACACACACACACACATCAGTGTACGGTTGCCTTTCACCTGCCTCCAGCTATGGACCTGGTTGGAGACCTGGCTTGCAACCTGGTTATGTTGCCCAGGCTGGGAATTGAACCAGTGACCTTTGGGTTTGCAGGCTGGCACCTTATCCACTGTGCCACTAGCCAGGGCTTTCTAGTAGTTTTTTGATGGACTCTTTAGGGTTCTTTATATATCAAGTCATGTACAAATAAAGATAGTTTTACTTCTTCTTTTCCAATTTTGGTGTTTTTTATTTCTTTTTCTTATCTGATTTCAGGACTAAGTGGAGTAAGAGTAGTAAAAGTTTTTGTATAGCAAAGGAAACAATTGACTAAATGAAAGGACAAGCCACTGAGAATATATTTGTCATATATATGATACATCTGATATGGGGTTAATATCCATTTATAAAGAAATTATAAAACTCAACACCAAAAAACAAACAAATAATCCAATTAAAAAATAAGCAAAGGACCTGAATTGACACTTCTCTGAAGGGGACATACAGGTGGCCAACAGACATGAAACGATGCTTAAGGTCACTAATCATCCAAGAAGTACAAATTAAAATGAGATGTCACCTCATGTCAACAATAAATAAATAAATAAATAAATAAATAAAACTGGCAAGGGTGTGGAGAAAAGGGAACCCTCATGCACTAGAGGGAGTGCAGTCTGTGGCAGCCACTATGGAAATCAATATGAAGTTTCCTCAAAAAAGTGAAACATGGATCTGCCTTGTGACCCAGCAATTCCACTTCTGGGAAGATGTATATCTAAAGAAACCTGAAACACTAGTTCCAAAGAATATAAGCACCCTATGTTCATTGCAGTGTTATTTATGATAGCCATGATTTGGAAACAGCCCAAGTGTCCATCAGCAGGTGAGTGGATAAAAAAGCTGTGGTACATTTACACAATGGAATGCTATTTGGTTATAAAAAAAGAAGGAAACCTTACCCTTTGTGACAGCATGGATGTATGTGAAGAGCATTACTAAGTGAAATAAGCCAGTCAGAGAGAGACAAATACCATATGATTTCACTCATATGTGGAATCTACTGAAAGTGGGGATAAGTGGTGATGGACAGAGCCTCGACTTGGGATGGTGAACACACAATACAGCGTACAGATGTTGTGTTGTGGAATTGTGCACCTGAAGCCTGTATAATTTTGTTAACCAGTGTCACCCTGAAACATTCAATAAAAAGGAAAAAATAAAAAAGATATATAGTTAAGTCCTGCCACTTTCCAGCTATTCAGGCTTGATTGAGCCAGTCTCTGCTAGTTGTTCTTTAAAATCCATTCTCCATTTCTTCCTAAGGCAATATTTCTCAGCCTGTCTTATAGATTTGTCTTGTGTCAGAGTTCTAGCCACTGAAATGTAAGTGGAAGAGATGGATGTCACCTCCACACTCTGCCTCTGCTACCACATTTGTCCCATCACCCTTTATATTCCTTTTCACAGACCCAGATAGGAGCAGCCATAATGACATTGACAGCTACATTTTGGAGATGACAGTCCCTTGAGACCTGGTTTCTAAATGTCAGCATGAAGCAGAGTCCATTCTGATAAAAGGAATGTATTTCTTGTTCTCTGACCCACTAAATCTTTAGGGTTTATTTGTTACAGTATTTGGGCTTATCCTAACTGAGGAAATAGTAGTATCATAGATGAGATGATGCATTGTATATAAATCCTTAGCATAAAGCCTGGTACCTTGTATGTAATAAAAGTAAAAGCTGTTATAGTTATAAAAGAGTTTGGATAATAAATAAATAGCAAGTGAATGTGGTTTAAAATCCAAAAGATATTCTATAATGTAATATCTTTTAGAGCGTTGTCTCCTGGGTAGTTACAAGAACTCATGAAATCTTATTTCTATGAAGCTTTTTCTTTGGGAGTGAAGTTCAGCTTTTCCTGGCCACTTGCACGTTCGCTTGTAACCTTTACTACACACTTACAGATACAGTCATTTTATACTAGATTTGTTTGCATATTTATATGCTTTTAAATACTAGTTGGTAATTTAAGCTATTCATTTTATAGTGTAAGTTTACAAAAGACAAATGTGTAACTTAGTGGAGTGCCACCAAGTTAGGCCAGTGGCCAAGACAGGTATATCCTCATGAAAATGATATTAATAATAGCAGATTCCAAACTGTAAAAGTGGTGCAAGATGACTTACTAAGTAAAATGAAAACACACACATCATGCATATCTGCCCTAAAGAGATCTTACTGCAAGGTTTTAAACATAGTCACAAATCCACAAGCAGAAGGGGAGGAGTAAAGCATCTGTACTCATGCTTTCTTCCACTTACAGGGAACCAAAACCCCAACTCTTAAATTTCTGGTTTCCTTGCCAATATTTCTTACCAGCCTGTGTTCTCATTTTGAAGCATTAGTAATGCCCAGAATATATGTGTCCATTATGACAAATAAGCACACTCAAGTTCACAGGCAGCTTCAACAAATTAGTCATCTGCATTTGAATGCCTGTGCTGATGATTGTACATCCATTAATGCATTGCTGGAGCATATCTGCATAACTTTGAATGTTGAGAAGAATGAAGTTTATCAAATTTTAGCTGTCATTTATGGCTTTTAAAAACTACACAAGTCAAAGTATGCTAAAAACAAAACTAACCATGATAGAAGGTATCCATGATAAATTTCTCAAGCCTTTTGCCCTTTATATTTCTTTTGACATTGTTCCCTTTTTTAGGTAGGGGTAACATAATGTTACTTTGATTTGAAACCTTGTACAAGCTGGAGTCTGAATGGGTACATTGTATTGCATTAGTATTCAATATGTGTTAATTAAATTAACATAGGTCATAAAGAAAGAATGAATCTAATGCTCATATGGGAGTAAAGATTATGTATGTTAAAACTTGCAAAGCTGTATGGTAGATTTTAAGACCCATGAAGACAGATCATTCATTCATTCATGCCGCAAGTGTTTTCAGCATCCAACTAAATGTCAGATACCTTGCTCAATGCTGGGGATGCTAAGATGAATAAGACACATTGCCATCCCTAAGGAACTTGGTCTGGCAGAAACAAAGAGTTCAGTAACATAGAGTATATGAAAATGAATATAATATATATCACATTTGAACACTTTGCCTTTGGCTACATGAATACCATCATTAAAAATTATTTTCAAGGTTATGTTGCTATTTTGTGGTCTCTTTTAAAGTCTGATGAAAGATAAAATTGTATTTCCCAAATGGTCATAATTGAAAGCAAACACACACATAATTAAGTATACTATACGATATCACACAAATGCCATGGGAAAATGGGAAAATACTACTTCATGAAACCTGGTGTTTTGAAAACCATGCTAGAATTTATCCTTCACCCATTAATTAATCCATTTACCAAGTTTGCATTAATTGATTTCTAAGTGCTTACGAGCGGGACTGTAAGCTCCAAGTTTCCTGGCCTTTGTAGTCTTGTGCTCCTCCAGTGGCACACAGCAGAAGCTCCGCACACGCCTTACAGAATGAATACTGAAAGGGCTCAGGGCAACTTGTCCGATTCTGAACGTGTCCTGCTGGATGAGTAAGCATGACTCACACACAGCTTACAGTCTAATCTAGAACTGGAGGGAATGTTATCCCTACAACTTAAACACTAAAGAAAACTGAACAGTTTCATCAAAGGAATAGACCTAGAAGAGTAATATTGTCAGCAGATCATGAAGACAGACTATGTAACTCCAAAACTTTAAATACAATTTCTTTCCCATTGTCATACATACAAACATGCATATATTTTACACACACACACACACACACACACACACACACACATATACAAGCACTGTGGATTGTCCTAAGTGATTCTTTAAAACAAACCTTGGCCAGAGTTTTGGGCTCCTATCCAAGAGCCTCTGACATTCCCAGTCTGATGCTTTTCAAAATGTCACTTTATTACTATTATTGTTCATATTAAAAATCAATAGGTCAGCACCTCTACTTAACATTCAGTAAAATTTAAATAAAAAGGACAATTTTAACACCAAAGACTAGGAATATCAATGACACTTTGGATATGCCTAAATTGTTATCCATACTCATTCTGTAAACCTGATGCAAAGCAGTGTACAATGTAGATGGGCTTAAAATGCCTAGGTTTCTTTTGAGAAACACAAGTACTGTGCGCTGTAATAATTTAATATGCCACAGCACCATGTAAAAGATAGTTGAAGCCCATTGTGGTAAGTTTCTATTTAAATATACAAAACTGTATTGCTACAACACAATGTTGATACCTAGAAAACTTGTTCGACAAAGAGCTCCATTATTCCCAAAGTTGCTGAAGAGGTATCCTCTTTAAAAAAGAAATGTGTCTGATTAGAAAAATCTAAGTGGAATGCTCTAAAAAACACCCTTGCTATGGCCACTACTCTCTGATCAAGAGTTCAGCATCTCAAGGAAGTGCTTATTTTGTCCAAAATGTGATAGTAAGATTTCTCAACTCTATCGAAAAAGTCCAGTTCTGTGAATAAGTGGTGCAATTTTGGAAAGATGAAAAGAAATGGGAGTCGTAATAGTGAAACATCGAACTTGAATTTGGAAGGGGTCAATTGGGACCTCCTAGGCTAGGCCATCTGCAGCTTCAGGTGGGGGCCATGTCCTCAGGCCACCAGTCCCTGTTCCTTTCTGCCTCTTACTGCCATCATCAAGTGCCTTCAACTGCTGCTGGCCCAAAGATGTCCTTTGTGGACACGCGCTCTCTGAGGCCGCCCCAGGACTTCACAGATTTCTGACATTCACTTTAACCACAAAGTCTCCGGATCCCTGAAGGGATCTGCTCCCGCCCCCAGGCTCCTCGGGTCCCTGTGCGAGGTAGTTGAGGAGCCTGGGCTGCTCGGACGCCCGCCCGAGAGTGGCAGATCCCGGGTGACAGGCCTTGCTTTTGTGGCTTTGAAAACTTTCCAGCACGCGTGCCACGGGGACGTGCGGCCAGGCCGGACCCACGCAGCCCTTGCCTCCCGTGGAGAACTTTTCAGCCTCTCGGCCACCGGGTGACTCTCGCTTCCCGACGCGCCTCCCCCTGGGCTCGCGCCCCGCCAGCTCCCTCCCTCTCGGCGAGGGCAGTCCCCGCGCGCAGCGCCGCGCTCTCACAGCCCTGCCTGGCCGAATGGCGGAGGAGCCCCTCTCCCTGGGCACCTTCCAGCTCCCCGGCGTGGTGCCTTTCCAAATGGCCCAGCCCCGTCCCGAGCCCTGATTGCGGGAGAGGGGGCTCCGGGCGGGCTGCTCAGAGTGGGGCGGGGAGGAAAAAGGGGACCCGCCGCGAGGGGCCGGAGGCTGCTTGGAGCTGACTTTTCGCCAATGGTCCAAAGCGACATGTCCAAGTCGCCTCCCACAGCCGCGGCTGCGGTGTCGCAGGAGCTCCAGATGGAACTGCTGGAGAACACGGCGCCCGCGGGGGCGCTAGGAGCGGCAGCACAGGTAGCGACAGCGCCGCGCCTTCTTTCTTTGTGAGCCGCCGCGCTCACCCGCGCCTCCCCGGCTGGGGTCCCCGTGGCGCGGCGCCTCCACCGCCTCTTCCTCTCCTCCCCAGTGCTCGCCGCCCACTCTCCTCTCCTGGCGCTGCTGACCCGACCCCTGTTGCCTTGTCCTGCTCTTCTCCGGCTTCCATTTTTCTCTGCCTACCAAAAAAAAAAAAGCAGTGGGAAGGGGCGGGAGCCGACCCCAGGTCTCCCAAGGCAGCCCCTGGGCTGCTCGGGGCTGCCCTCCTTGCCCCTTCCTTCCCCCGGGAGGCACATGGAGAGACATGAACCAGGCGAGCGGACTGGACCTGCTCAAGATCGTGAGTCCCGGTGGGCGGGAGGGGCTCCGCTTCCTGTAGCCGGGGCTCCCACGCAGACCCTACTGGACAAGGTCTGCGCTGGGGTGGGAGCTGGGGGCTTCGGATGGGTGGGGCTGAGCCCCTGAGTCCGGGGAGCAGCCCCATTGCCCTCGGCGCCTGGGGCGTTGCGCTACCTTGACAGCCCGGCGGCCTCATTGCACTTGCCGGGGTTTGCCGGAACTCCTTCTTGTTCCTTTTAAGAAGGGAGCTGGGGCCCCGAAAGTTTTTATTTTTCCATCCCCCTTGAAGTGTTAGCTATTTCAGAGAGCTCCAGGAGCACTTTTTTTCTCCGATGATGAGTATGAGTATTAGTATTAGTGGTTTCTGGAAAAATTCCTGTTTGCTGCTGTTGTGAAATAGGAGATGTCAGTTGTAGGTGTTGGGTAATGAGAAGGTAGCTTTTACGTAAGACTTCGGCAGGTACAGTGTGGATTACAGACACCTCCACATCTCAGCGGCCAGGAGTCTCAACTTTTGCCCCAGCAGGGAAATGACGATTTAAGACTCCTAGCTGTGGGCTGCTTGGGTAATGATTGAAGGGGTGAGGGTTACCTTTTAAGCATCATTTTGGAGCAAATGTACATTTGCTAGATTGTAAATTGTGGTAAGATAATCATTTCATACTTATATAAAATGTATAAATGCATAACTTATATGTTTTATATTTATGTAAGTACAAGAGAGAGAACATGCTAGCGTGTTTCTTTACTGTTAGTAATGAGCACGGAGTGGGAGACATAATACAGGTTACAAACATTTTGCTGTTCTTGTGGTTTTGAGAGGCGGTGGAAAGTGACTGCTGCATATGATATTTGGGTGCTGTTCATAATGGTAGTTCCAGTGGCATAATGATGGTGCTTTATGTTCTGAACTTTCTCTTACCACTGGGAAATACACGCACTAACTTAAAACACATAATTCACTTTGATTTGGGGTGGAGAAACAATATAGGAACCAGAGACTTGTATAGTCAGAAATCAATTTCTTTCATATAGGTAACACAATATTATTCTACCCTGGGCTGTTTGGCTGTACAGAGTGGGGATATGTCACTAACCACCTGCATTAACATGTAGCATCAGCCAGAGGACAGGAATTCTTTGTTCTAGACTCCTGATTATATTCAATAGCTAGTCACTTACCAGGTTAGATGAGAATGAGAAATGTCCTATAAGACCTCCAGGATGAATATTCCAAGAGGAAGGTCTTGAATATTGATAGAGGAAAGAATTTTTAGACCTTCCTTTGGCTTTGATCTTCCTTCAGGGATTTTTAAAAAAGGTTTTATTCTTATGATAAAAATAGAGTTCCTGAATTTCTGAAGATCAAAGTTAGGGCTGACAGAAAGCATGACTGCATTCAGATAAGAGACACTCATTTATCTAGTGATTTATGTAGTTAAACAGATAGTTTAAAAAGTAAGTCAACACATACTTATTGTAGAGCTACAATGTGGAAATAATTCAGATGGGAATTTCTGCCTTCAAAAAAACTAACATTCTAGTAGCTGCAAGTATGACAAATGTGTGACAAGCATGGCATGGCACTCTATGAAAAGCTGGAATCTTACATGGTTTCCCAGGAGTCAAGGTCACAAATATTCTCTTTGGACCTATAAGGACCTCATAGAAGAGGTGGCATTTGAGAAGAGACTTAAAGGGTGGGATAGATTTCAACAGAGTTTTTCTGAGAGGTGGTAGGGAACTAACCTCACAGAAGCAAAGTCCCAGAAGTTAGAAGTCTCAAAGCGGACTTCTATAATCCCTAGTATGAAAAGAGTGTGGAAAGTTACAGATTGGGCATGGTTAGGCATAAAACTGACAAGGCAATTTGAGTCTGAATCTCGGAGGCTTTGAGACTTGCAGCGTATTAAAGAATAAAGAACCATGGATGGGATTCCGTAAAGGAGTTCATTCTGAAGAGTCACCTGGGAAAGTTCTGGAAGGTAATGTGGAGTCTGAAGAATTCGGAGGCAGAGCTACCCATCAGTAAACTGATAAAGAGTTTGGATAAGAGGTAATAGGCCTAAACTAAAGAGAGAGAGAAAAGTTAATAGATATGACAGGTCTGTGCATGAGATACTGCAAGGACTCAAGCCACAGTAATTGACAAGCAATTGCACAGATACTTGAGAGGGAGGAGAAAGGGAGGAATGGATATTTTAAGCAGGTAGGAGGTATAAATATTCAGCTTTACCAGCATCCGCCTCCTTGCTTTCTCTACCTTCCAAAAACGAAAGCAGTTTTCCTTGAATTGTGCTCACAGCACATCCATTATTTGAGGGAAACACTGCCTTGTTTAGTTTCTGACTAATAAATCATGGCATCATAGGGCTGTGAACACTTGGGAAAGGCATCTCTGCCCTCCTTCCAAATAGACCAACAGTAAAACTGAGTGAGGAGGGGAGACTGTCTCGGGAGCATCCCCTTTTTTGTGACACCAAGTCATCGTAATTCTACTTAGAAATGTAATTTTCTTTGGCAATGGTACCTCTAAGCCATCGTTGTTCTTAAAGACTCCTTTCAATTTCACCTCTGGATTATATTGCAAGTTTGGTCTGAACAAAGCAAAAGATGTAGGTTCACAGACTCTGCTCATTTGCCTTCTTTATATCAGTAATCCAGGTAGGGGAGGGGGCACCATGAACCATTCCAACCCTTCCCCTCCAGCACAGTCATAAACAAAATGGATGTATTACATGAGACACTGAGCTGCAAGTTCTTGGACTTGCATGTTCTGATGTAAGCAAATTGCGTATCTTTTTAGGTAACCTGTTGACCAGCGTCACTGCAAATTGGCTGCCATCTACCCTTCAAAGTCAAGGTGCTAATTTAGGACTTTCCCTTAAAGCTCCAAATCAGTGGTGTCCATGAACTACATGTGGCTTCTGAGCACTTGAAATGTGCTCTAAACTGAGAAGTGCTATAAACATGAAATACACACCAGGTTTCAGAGACTTAATATCAAGTAAGAAATATCCAATATCTTGTTAAAAATTTTTACATTGATTATGCTGCCATAATATTATGTGTCTGTTGAGTTAAATAAAATCCATTATGACAATTAACTTCACCTGTTGTCATTTAGCTTTTTAATGTGGCTACCAGAGAATTTCAACTACATATGTGGCATGTGTTCCATTTCAGTTGGACAGCATTATTTTAAACCGTGGCACTGGTAATTCTCTAGGAAGCTGACTGAATCACAGACGAAGGCTGGGGGCATGGGCAACAGAGGAAAGGGACTGAGAATAGGGTGGCAACAGAAGAGGAAGTAGACGAGAAAGCAGAATAGCATCTCAGCACTTACCGCCTCAAAGAGATTGTAGCTGGCACCTTCAGTCACACCTGAAAGTGAACAGACAGTAACGGAGGGCCTGTTTGTTTTGCTCCTAGCAACAGAGCCCAGCTGGTTCCACCCCAGCTGGGTTTGCCAGATGCGTTCAAGCATACCGTAGTAATACAGCCTGGTAATGGCAACATCCTGAATTCGTAGCAAGGAACTTTATCTGAAAAGAGCAGGAGCCATTCCCCCATGGCCCTTCAAGCATGTCCATACCGTTTTCCAGAAACATTCTGAGGTCTGAGGTGGAACAGCCTCCTGCCTTCTCCGAACATACCGGGCATGGTGCTGTGTTTATGTTTTGCTGAAACCTTCACTTCTAACCCCCACCAGTTTTCTCTTGAATGGCATTTTTGTTCTGGTGTCACATGGACAAGATTTAAAAGCATGCCAAGGAGAATTTCTGAGTGTGTTTTAAATTGAGAAATATGATATCTATTTGAATGAGTTGAGGTTTAGTTGATATTGTAGTCTTATGCTTTTCTTTTTTGTCTTTCTTTTTATGTAGACTTAGTTTACCTGTTGCTGCATTTAATATTTTTGAATTATACAGTATATAGTCTTTCAAAAAAAAAGACTGAGAAAAATATGTTAGTCTGTAAGGGGTGGTGGCCCTCTTTAATTTTGTAACTGTGGGACATATCTACATCTTGCAAATAATGTATTTACTTTCATAATTACAGGGAGTAGAAATTAATTATGACACCACTTCAAGTAAGTGGGCCTGTGTAAGAGCTCTTTCCCAGTCTGACTGGAGACAGACTTTGAAGAGGGCAAGATTGATGCCTGGCCTTCTCTTGCCAGACCGGAAAAGAGCTCTATGTATGCTGCCTTTTTTTTTTTTTTTTTTTCCCTTAATCATCACTTGAGGATATGTGTTTTGATTTTAGAGAGAGGCAAGGAAACAGAAAGACAGAGACGGACTGAGGGAGAGAGATTGAGAGAGAGAGAGACTGGCAGACAGACATTGATGTGAGAAAGAAAAATCGATCATGATCAGTTGTCTCCCTCCCATATGCACCATGACCAGGGATGAGGACCCCTGAACCTTTTGATGTGTATTGGTGGTGCTTCAGCCAACCGTGCCACTCAGCCAGAGCTTCTTGATTCCTTTCTGCTTTTGCATAAACTGATCCATGTAGAAAACAACTTGCGTTTCCCTTTTTCCAAGGAATTAAACTTCTAGTAAAGGATCTGATAACCTCATTTTTGCTAAGCTTTCGGTAAATGAGATTTCATGTTTTATTCCTCTAGGGATAGTTTTGGCCTTATTTGCTTTGGACCATAGAATGAGGAAAGTCCTCAATTCAAAGCAATGCATATCAAGGAATGCTAACTGAGAGAAATAAAACTAATTTTAGACATCAGCATATGCTCCTGGGGAGCAGTTTGTAGGTAGGAGACCTGCTACCATATCCCATCAGTCACAGAAGTGACATCATTCTCAAAGCTGCCCCAAAGGCTGCCAGGCCAACTGTGTGTGCGCAGGTGGGCTGAAATCTCCACTAAACAGGCAACTTCTACAAATAATCATACAGAAATTTGATTTTAATTACCTGTAGAAATATGTGGACATTGCTGATTTTGAACCTGCAGTTCAGTTTGAAGTTATTTAGTATCAACAAAGGCATTCATTTATATGATGAATATTGGATTTTTTTTAATATGTTATTTTTGTATTGGTGGAATTTTTGTTTGTTTCTGAAAGCTTGGTTGATATTTTAGAAGTAAAAGAATTTAGATACAGTTTTCTGTTTTCCTTTTTGCTATGGTGATAATTTGTTTTTATTGAGCTGCATATAACTAATAGGCAATTAGTGGAAATTACTGACTTTTGGCCTTTGTTCCAAGAAGGAGTTAGAGATGCGAGTGTGTCAGGGAGAGAGAGTATCATGGGCTACACTTTCCACTCTTGCCACACCCATTTCTTCTTCTTCTTTTACTTCTTGAAACCTGGGTGACTCTGATTGTTAACTGTTTCATGTGTTAGGTGATCATATATTTGGTGTGACTAAAAAATATTTTAAAAAACCATTGATCATAAAAGTAGTTGCATTTGAAGTAGCACCTTAACTAAGAAAATTATACTTCTTTCCTATCTTTTTCTATTTGGGGGAGGTTTGACCTTTAGTTTTTTGGTTTTTTTTTTCTTTGAAGTTTCTTCAGATAGAACACTCATTTTTTATTTTCAAAGATTTAAAGTAACTATAAAACAAGTAATTCCAGCAAGATGGACTTAATTTTAAATATGTGTTGCATTGAAGGAAACTTCATTTTTTAATAGTAGTATAAATTTTCACTAACTTTTTTAGAGTACATAAAAATAAACTATGAATCATGTTAATGCCATTTCCCAGAACATTCACCTGCATTCCAGAAGATGCTTTAATTCTTTTTCTGGACCCTGAATATTGTTATAAAAAATTGTCATTGAGTAGTTACTGTACAGTTAAAACTAAAAAATGGAGGTAATTGAAAAGAAATTACTGCTGAAGTTAGTGAAAGAGCAGCATACAGGTATAATTAAGCATATCTATTTATTTTGGCTTTTAATAAATATGATCTATAATGAATAGGAATTTGCTATAACACCACTAAGGAATGAATAAGTTAGTAATTTGAACAAGTCATCCTCCATAAATTTAAGTGATTAAGGACAATATATTTTTTCAATAAACTATCACCAGTTTGCAAGTGATTCACTGTACCATGGTCTTCTTTCCTTTCTTCTTCTTTTTCTTTCTTTGTGTGCAAACAGTATGCTAGTACAGTTGAAATCTATAATAGTCTAGTGTAAGTATGTTATATGGATAGTTAAGTATACCTGAGCTAACGTTTATGAACAGTATCCCCAGGGACCTAGACAAATTAATGTGATCGTTTAAAAAATTCATTGAATCTCTTGCAGAGCACTGCAGGCTCCCCTGTGACTGAATGTCTTAAGTACAGCGTGGTTCTTACAGTGCCTGTTGTGCAATTGAGAAAGCTTACGCACCAAATAAGCTGACTAGTGAAACGTATTCATCATTACAAATCTGAAACAAATGGCAATAGAGTTTCAAAGATGCCCTCTCTACCTATTTCAACATGGTACTGGAAGGACGCATGATAATAACATGAGATTATATTTTCTCAAAGATAATTTATGCTCCTCCTGAAGAAAGATAATGTTTAACATATATCCTTTCCTCACAAAAGAAACATGTTAGGCCCATACATGCTTTTCAGGTCATAAGTATCTTTGCATATGGAATAATGTATATTTTTTTAATTTTAAGGACATTTACATACTTTATTTTAGCATTCTTAGAACTTGGAAGACACTTCTGTCCAAACCTTTACATAATAATTGGAAAAGGAAAAATGTTGTTGAAAGAATGTTTTTTCCCCAACAGTTTACTGAATAATGTTTACACAAGGAAGAAGAATAAGCTGTTAAGTGAGGAGAACCTTGTATCATATGTTATGAAAGCCCAGTCTAGATGATCTTTCCTTTTATGAAGTTGAGAGTTAATTAAATGCCATGGAAACACATTGGTATTATATAAATCGCTTAGATACTTGAAAGAGAACAGATATACTTAAGAAAAATTTTTGCTGTAAGATTCTACTACCCTTTTGCTGATTGCAAATGCATCTAAGTTACTCGTAACACAAATGTTTGCACTGTAATGGATTTCAGCTCGCCTGAGTGCTACGTGTATTATGGTTTGTATTTCCATTTTAATGAAAACCATATGAATATATAAAATAAAACAAAGCGGTATTTTAAAAACCTGAATATGGTGATTTTGGAAAAGTAAATTTAGTAAATTCTGATAATCTAATGAAGTCTCCATGAGCCTAATTATTCTAAACATATTATATATTTTAGCCCAGTTTTTCCCCACCCTTCTGGCCCTAATGTGGATATTGTTTTTTCATATATTATATGGAGTCCTTACCATATGCCAGACCTTATACCAAATGCTACAAAATATGTTATTTCATTTAATACTTAAAATAACTCTGAGAGGTAAGTATTACTATCTCCATTTGAAGGATGAGAAGACAGATTCTTGGACAGGTTAGAAAATGTGCTCAAGGTCTGCATAGCAAGATCCCAGCCTATGTGTATTTAACCATAAAGGCCCATGGTGAGCTACCTTGCACTTATATTTCAGTGTTCAATATTCAAAATAACTTTATCCATAATGAGCTATTGTTCATCTACATTTTAATATTTGGTATTCACAATAACTTTATCTATGCCTAGGCTTAAACATAGGTTGATGCATAGTTTATTCTGGGTGCTCTCAGTGTAAACCATAGATAGAGTAGTAAAAGGAAATTTATTTGTGTATTGGGTTGGCCAAAAAGTTTGGTTTTTTCCCCCATAAGGTACCTTTAGTAGTGCTTAGTTGTCTAAATTCATTATAAACAATTTTGTTAGGTTGTATTGTGAGTTGTCATATCAGCGTGCATTAAAAAAAACATAAAAATTAGTGAAGTTTTTGTAGCCATTTTAATGTTGAAGATGGAAAACAATATGCAACATTTGGGCATATTGTGCTTTATTATTTCAAGAAAATAAAATTCAACCAAAATGAAAAAAAGACTTGCGTAGTGTAGTATGAAGAAGGTGCTATGACCCACTGAACGTGTCAAAAGTGGTTTGCGAAGTTTCACGCTGGAGATTTCTCACTGGGTGATGCTACAGAGTTGGGTAGATCTATTAGAGTTGATAGAGATCAAATACAGACATTACTTGAGAATAAACAATGCTATACCATGCAAGAGATAGCTGACATACTCAAAACAGCCACATCAATAAAATTATTGGTGGAAATGAAAAATGTGTACTTTATTTTACAGAAAAAAAACCTTACAGGCTTTTTGGCCAACTCAATATATGCCTGTGTTTGGCCCAATCCTGTTACTGAAACAAATTGTCTTACCTTTAATGTCCTGTTCTTAAAGCCTTATTTTTCATTATGTTTTTATTTCAAAAAATATATTTTTCTTGCTTTCTCAGGAAGATCATTAGGTAATTAAAAAGCAAGATTTTCACATCATATTCAAACATTACAACCATGGGCCAGAACATTTTACAAGATATTTTCATTTCATATGATTCACCACCACTCATACAGCTATTTCAGCACTTCCCAAAGCAACCTCTACATCCATACAAAAGTATGAAGAACTAGCACCATGCTTCATTCACATTCCAACTAGACTCACATACAAGTATATGAATGTAAAGGCCATCAGCTTTCATATTCCAGAATGTTCTTCAGCCACCATATGCAATTCTTGTAAGTACCTCTCCAATAAATGAGCGCCTGTGGAATTACAGATTAAACCCCAAAAGAAGCACAAAATGGATGCTCAGCACTGCTGGACAACAATATTTCATTCTGTATAAATGATTGCTTTCATGCTTATGAGAGTTTTGACAAGTTGCCTGTCCTCTCACTTCCTGCTGTTACCCCAGTCCCTAGTGCACTTAAATACTTATTTTTAAAGGCTTTCTCTTTAGTGGCTTTTGCCTCTTGACAATAGGGATGATAAGAGCATAAATTGTTTTAATCCGCTAGTTATTAAATACTTTGTCTAGAAATTTTTCTTCTCTCTACATTGGGCATTTGTGATATTTCCAATAATAACTTAATAAGGCCCACATGATAGAAATTCATTCCTTGTTTTGGTCTTTGGTGTTTTCCAGAACTAGGCTTAGGTGCCTAGGAGAGAGTCTAACAATAATCT
Source organism: Noctilio leporinus (assembly GCA_004026585.1). Lineage (NCBI taxonomy): Eukaryota > Metazoa > Chordata > Mammalia > Chiroptera > Noctilionidae > Noctilio > Noctilio leporinus. The sequence goes on along the minus strand of PVIW01001498.1, from coordinate 162,090 downwards.
CATTTTTCCCTTTTCTTTTAGTCCTACGGAAAAGGAGCTAGAAGGAAAAACAGATTCAAAGGATCTGATGGAAGCACATCCTCTGACACTACCTCAAACAGCTTTGTTCGTCAGGTAAGGGAGCTTTTACATTCATACTTTGGAGAAGTATATTTAAATCAGTTGAGTTTCCTTTAAGGGTGGTTTTATATCATCATCCTTAACATTTGTGTAGTATTGTTGTATTTACTTTTAGTTGAAGTGAAAAGTGTGCTGTTTAATATCATATTTAAATATTTAAATTTTAAGTGAGATAGTAATCATTGCACTCTCTATCCTGAAATTTGTAAAAGACAAGTATAAAATTCTTACAGAGGATTTCTTCATAAGAGAATAAGTGAACTCCAGCAGAAATGATTACAGGTTTTGGAAGGTTTGTGTGTGTGTGGTGGGAGGAGGCAGGGATGGGGCAGGCAGTGAGCATTCCGGTCACCATCTATGAAGTTGGGATACTCGTATTCCTCTAGTGTGAGCTGTCTTCTGCTTCCCACTTGGCATTTGGATTGTAAAAGAGAAACTTGGTTTTGATGGTTGAGACTATTGAAGTTAGGTAGAGCATGAGATATCGTGGTGACATGATTTAAACTGCCCTTGGAGATGTAGCATTTATTTCAGTTAAACATGTGGTATATTCCTGTTAGCAGTTTGGGACTGCCACCTGAATAGGCAATGTCTAGACCCCTAATGTACAAACGCTCATATTACATATATGGTAACAGAAAAGACTTCAATTACCAGAGGCAGCCAGATTTCAGAGGATAATAGGTTAAACGTGGAGAAGAAAGTTTCATCAGTAATAGGTGAGCATGTCTCTTCATTGAACACTCATCTGTGGGGAGAAAATTGGGAAGGGCAGTTCAAGGGAGAACCTGTTTTCCTGGCTGAAGGACCTCTAATTTCTGGTTAGCATGCTCATCAATAATCTCTGTCAGTGACAGCTCGCACCCCGAACAGTGATTGTCAACTGAAGAGCTGCTCCCTTTATTTTGGAAAGAAAGCTACTTTCCCCCAGTGCTTCCTGTGCGCCTTCCCACACTCCTCCCTCAAGTTCATTTGCAGCCATTAAGCTTCCATGTGTTCACCTGCTGGATCCGCAGGGCTTTTATACTTGGCTGTGGCTGCCTCCTTCCCCTTCCCAGACACAGAGGATGATCCATCTTCAGCCACCAGTTCCTGCTCACAGCATCAAGTGCACCAAAGGTATGCCTGCATTATTTTCAGGCAACTGGCAAAGTTTGGTCTGGTCTATGCCAACTGGGAATTGTTTCAGTGTTTAGAGAAACAGTTGGTTTAAGACAAAGTGAAGGTTTTTCTTGCTAATAAACATTTAGAAAGAAAAAGGAAGTGGAAGCCAAGGGAGGCTGAGCCCTGAAGGGATGTTCTAAGGGTGCTCAGAGGGTGTAAAAGGAGCTGAAGGTGTGTGCACTGGCCTGAAGTCATCGTGGGCAAAGTTCCTTGGGTCTCCAGAAGGAGGGAAGGGCCTAAGGTTATACGGATGACTTGGCTTCGGTGAGTCTGTGAAAGGAATGTCCCCTAAGTCCTTTGCCATTTCAAGCATCCGTATGTATTCTGCCCCGGGTAAAGTGATGGAACCTGCAGAGCTAGAGGACACAACTCTGAGCCATTAACCCCGGGGCTGAACACCAGGGACCCTGAGGCAGAGACAGTAAGCATGTCTTAGCAGCAGCAGCAAAGTTGCACAAAGCAACTAGCAGCTTGTTGAAATCGTATGGAAAGAAAAACTGGCTTGTTTGAAATGAGCAAGGTATGGTGACTAGGAATGAATGGTATAGAGCCCATTGTTGCTCATTTTAGCTCTGTAAAATGTCATTTAAAGGCAGTTGCCCAGTTGTATCTTTGGCTGTGAATTCCCTTTTCATGGAGGTATTTAAAAAATTTTTCTGATTGTATTAATTTTTGGAGAGAGGGGAAGGGATGGAGAGAGAGAGGGAGGAAATATCCATTGGTGGCTGCCAGGACTTGAACTGGTAACCTTTCACCTTGCCCAACTGACAGAGCCATAGTGCTCAGGGCTCCTTTCATGGAATTTTGAGAACTGAATTAGAAAGGCTAGAAGGGTTTGCCATGCTGTGTGTGAATGAACTGGAACATGTTTTTCCTCATAATAACTTCCTTTAGACACATCGTTTTGGGTGACATTTATGTTTGTGAGGTTCTGTGCTTTACACACATAATGCTAAAGAGAGCTGTTGAACTACTTGAGGTGAATTTAGCTATATATTGCAAAATCATGTGAGTATGTAAGAAAGCACACACAAAATTCTATCCTCAAGGTCCTTCTCTTTAAGTCTCACTAGAATGAGATGCTGGCCATGGCGTGAATTTGGGGTAATGGTAACACAGGCATCAGGTCCCTGAAGTGCCATCTTGCTTCTACCGCAGAAGAAAGCTAGTGTCACCACTGGCTGAGTTAAATACTGTATTTTACTCTGGTAATCGATTCTGTTCTGTTAAAACTGCATTCGTATTTTGTTGCCGTTCTGAAATACGCAAAAGCCATAATGATATAGCTGAATGCTTAGTAGATTATGGTTCCATCAGAGCATTTGCAGAAATGCACGGTCGATAATAACTAAGTATATGTTAGATGAAAGAATTTGAACGAACCTCTTTTAAGTGTGTGTGTTTTTTAATGTTTAGTAGATATTTTATTGAACAAGTGATTTGTGTTAGCATACAGGTGCACCTCGAGTAGTGCAGGTTCAGTTCCAGACGTTGCAATAAAGCCAGCTGTAGTCTTTCTGCTGATGGAGGTTCTTGCCTTCAATTTGTAAGAAACACAACACCTGGGAAGCACCGTGGTGGGAAGCACAGTAAAGTGAGGTGTTTCCAAACTGCCCTGCTAAGGAGGGCTTGTACAAAGATTCCTGCCAGCCTTTTTAGAATGAACACATACAAAGTAAGGCTTCTTTTCATTTTTCTTATAGCAAGGTGAGGATGTCTTTAAAATTGTAAAATTTCCCCAGGTCTCATGATTTCCAAACAAACAAGAAAATAAGCCCCAAAATGCCAAACAAAATAATCCAGCCCCCACCATTCTTTCATCAGAAGTTGCTCAGATGCCCAGTTTGCGTCACCAGCCATTGTACCCTGCCATTCACTGGCAATCAGAATTGGAAGAGTCTGTATTGTTTTCTTCCTCCTACAGAAGCTGAAGAAACACATACTCTTTTGAGCCCTGAAAGTGTTTTTCCTTTTTTTTTTTTTCACTTGGAGGTGAACTCACTCTGAATCACCTGCAGCATCATGCTGGTTGGTTTTGGAGTCCCACTGAGGCTGGAGGCTGATGGGGGCCCATGACTCACCCTCTGCTGGGAACCTGGCTAAAGTCACGTGCACAGACCGCATCCAGTTTTACATGAGGCCCTTGTAGAAATGGTTTTTCAATTTATTAGGACCTTGCTTTATGAACAGACATTTTACATTTAAGCTATTAAGGGACAGAAAGTGTTAAATATGATATAAAGGCACCCCAGGTAGAATTAATGACGCTTATTGCTCTAATAAGTTATGTATTAAAAGACATTTAATACATAAGCTATGGTTATCTTAGACTTAAGATAATTAAGACATCAGGTTATCTTAGATTCTTATATATAAACTGTAGTTTTTGACTATTGTGAATAGATATATATCAAGATAAGAGAACTCATAATAAACCTGGAAAAACTATTCTTAAAATATTTTGCATTTAATGTCTTGTATAAGTTTATATAGTCTATTAAGATAATTAAGTTTTCACATAATTTAGCTCCCCCATCCACTTCATTAAAAAAAAATCTGTTGTCTGAAAAAGAGGTATAAGGAGAGAACTAGTAGTTTGTTCTAGCACCAGAACCTAACCAAGTAAATTAATTTCCTGGAAAAAAATTGGTGGATAGGAGTAATACAGCCGGCCTGGCATTGAAGGAGAGAACATGCATGCTGTTCTTTTCAAGAGATTGTGCAAGAACTGCTAACTGTATAATAATTTCCTTGATGCCTCCAAGGTCAGGGAAAACTATGTACATCTGCAAATATTGGTCATTGGAGTTAAAGCAGCTTGTGAGGGGTGGGAAAGGGGGCTGTTTAACTGTTTAGTTAATCCAGTTTGTTTTTCCTCTCTTGTCCTTCTCCTCCTTCTTCATCATCCCTCCCTCTCTCACTGTTTTTAAATTGTTTTTCTTAAAGTTTCTTCGTTTTCTTAAATACATGTGTTCTCCCTGGCTACACTTACTTACCTGGCAGCATTACTAAGATGAACACCAAATGCTAAGTGGACAACTGCTAGTTTGTTTTATTTTGATGACCCCACAGCCTGGTGACTTTCACTCAGAGTATGCTGTCCTCCGAGGGCTACTATATGTGCTGCCATGTATGGCCAGGACTGACACGTTGTTGTGCCAAGGGGTTTCTTTTGTGCAGAAAGTTGAGCCTTAGGAGTCAACAACTCTAACGGGAATTTTCAAGTGGCATTATTTTGGGAGGTTTCCAGGGGACTATTCTTCAACTGATCTGGGTTTTTTGCTCCCAACATACATTGTGCTTATAATGCAGTAATCTTGCAGCTTTTAAGGGCTCCCAGGATACAAATTGAGATGACAAAGTGGAATGAACAAAGTATTTAACAGAAGGTTGCATGACACTTTCAGAACATGGTATTCTAAACAAATTCCATCCTGTTCCAGTACCATGTTCTTGGTGCTGCTTTTTTGGACCTTTTATTAGTTCGATTTGGCTTTAAATACAAATGATTAATCACAGAGACACACAACCTATTTTTTAGTTTTGTTTTGCAAAGACAGATTAAACTGCGATAATGATTACAGACTCCAGACCTGTGTAGACTGATATGTTTAAGGTTGGATAAATCTTTCAGCCCTTAAATACTGGCTTGCTGCCTTGTAATGCTGTATTCACCACAAACACAACTATAAATAACAATGCAGTGGACTTATTACCACTGTGTTTTCTTATAAATGTCTTTTCATCTTATTAGGCATTCACTTAGAGATTTTGTGAATGGTAGAATCTGTTCAGAGTCCTCTTAAATATATTAATATAAAAATTTGAACTTTGCAGTAAAGAAGCCCCTTATTTTTTAGATTGTGTAAAACTATATACTACTGGGAATGTTTATGTTTTAGGAGTCATATGTACTTTAGAAAGCATTAAAAATTAGATTTTGTTCTTCAACATATACTTTGCTTACAGAGTTTTTTTTTTTTTTTTTTTTTTTAAGGTATTTTGTGTGTGTGTGTGTGTGTGAGAGGGAGAGAGAGAACAGGACTTTGATTATATATGAAATCTTCCCCAGTCTCAGATTGTTTTCATGTATTTGAAACACCTACCTTATAAACTAGGTTTGATTCTCTATTATAATTTTTGTGAAATGAGGCACTTTTTATCTTTGCATATCTTTTCCCACTAATATACATATAGCATTTAAAAACTCAGAATTATTTCTGCAGATGTTCTTAGTTTCTTGGACTCTCGGATACATTCAAAATTATAACATACTTTCCATTTTATGCCCCATTCTCTCCCATTATTATTCATGTTCTATTTGATGAATCCATGCAAAATCTTCAAAGTTATAAATTGAAATAGCCCCACTAGATTATTGTAAGTTTTAAAAAAAGACTTTATTCACTATTTTTAGAGAGAAGGACAGGGAGGGAGGAAGAGAGAGACAGAGAAACATCAGTATATGGTTGCCTTTCACCTGCCTCCAGCTACAGACCTGGCTGGAGACCTGGCTTGCAACCTGGTTATGTACCTTGACTGGAATCAAACCAGGGACCCTTGGGTTTGCAGGCTGGCACCAATCCACTGAGCCACACCAGCCAGGAGAAGTTGAAATGTGGCCTAATAAGGAGTAATCAATATGACTAAGAAAATGGAGTTTCATTAAACACTGAATTTATAAAACATCTATGTTTCAGGTGAACCCTAAACTTTTAGGAGTGTTGCTAAAGATTAGTTACTTAGCTTAAGGTTAATTATTTATGTGTCTCAGGTCTTCATGGGCATTGTGTCCAGGTGTTCATCTCGTCCAACCAAGGAATAGTTCTTTCTGCCCTATTCTTTTATAGATGTATATAAGATCAGCTTCTCTTGTTATTGATTTGTTTCTGGAAATCTTCCTGTCTGATGATTATCTGATGCTAACGAAGTTCTTTTTGAAATGTCGGTTTACGTCTCAAATTGTTGCTGTGGTTCATTTCAACAAGAAAGTACTCTACTTTTGCCTCGTCGTTACTCCATACGAGTGACCAAGCATATGTGTTTATTACAAAGACCTGAGGTGGAGAAAAAAATATGAGCACCTGCTCCCATACCCCCCTCCCTGCCCTGATCTTCTCATGTTTCCTTTCACCATCTGCTTATTTTAGAGTTGGGGGATGAAGGAGAGGGAAAAAACAGGAAGATCACAGGAGGAGGGGAGAAGCTCTGCAGTCTTCCATTGACTCATAATTGGGAAAATGTAGTTAAAGCTCCTCAGGAAGTCTCTGTCCCCTGCCCACCATCTCACCATCTGTGCCATCCCTACAAACTGTCATCAAGTTTGAGAGAATTATCTTGGTTTAGGGCTTTACATCTCCTTTGATATTTCTTTGCGGTCTTAGTATATATAGAAAAGTCCTAGCTTCTCCCGGTGACAGGAGAGCCCAGGGAACAGCTTGATTATTTGGACTTCTGATAAGGACACTTTGCTTTGACTCAGCTTTCTCCTCTCTATCCTTTCGGAGAGTCCAGGCATTGTGACCTCACTGGTTTTTCTTTCTGGGAAAGTAGTATTTTCTCTGAGCCCACAGCCTTTTTTTTAACCCCCATGTAGGTGTAACTTCGAAGTTGACTTCCATTCGGATGTTTACTCCCATACAAAGATGTTGATTATTATTCTTTGGTGTGGATGCTGTATTTGAAAATTGGCAAATGGCCAGTTTTCTTTTAACCCCCATAATCAAAACAAAGAGGCAAGCTTTTCATTTGAAAGAAAAATAACATAGATTATATATTAGATTGCTAGAGCCATCATAGCAAAGTACCACAAACTGGGTGACATAAACAACAGGAGTTAATTGGCTCACAATTCTGGAGGCTAAAAGACTAAAATCAAAGTGTCCTTCAATACATGTTCAGATTTAAACTACTATTTTAAAAACTTTCATACTTGCGTTTATCACAATGAATTATTAATTTGCATGAGTTCTTACAGTTATTACTTCAAGCTTATAGACATTTAATACCAAGAGGAATGAGGAATTAGGGTTCTCACTTAATCTTTCTTTCTGACAATTAGAAGGAGAAAAGCCACAGGGTAGCTCAGAATACCCTATTCTGTATTAGCTATTCATAGGGGAACAAACTGAAGATCATATGTCATCTCTTGCTAATGTGTGGGATGATGGTTACTGGTTCATCAAGGTGAGGATCAGACAGAAGAGCGTTATTTACTTTCCAAGGTTTTATTTCAAGTAATATTTCTGTACTTGCATGTGCTTAAGGAGTTCAGGGAAATCTATATTAGAAATTAGGCAGGTAAGAATGTTGTTAGCACCAGAGGGCTGACATGTGTATTTTGGAAACAATTCCTAAGGAGTTATAATGTTCGCTCCTGATTAAGTGCCATACCCAGGATGGGATCAAAAGGCCAGACTGGGTCACAACAAAAACAGGAGTAGACAGCAGCTACTAGGGAAGGTATGGACCAAGGCATGACATGTGACATGAACAACTATTTGTGGAGGACTTGTGAGTTCTAGTAGAGGAGCCAAGGAAGTCTTTTGTGAGCCCCAAAGAACGGATGACTTATTCTGAAGAGTAAGAATAGAAAGCAGCTGAGCATTGACCCTAAGAGTAATTTTAAATTTAAATGATTTTACATTAAAATTTTAAACTAAGAAAAAGTTAAGATTAGAAAGGGAAGTACACAGTGTATTTCTGGGATGGTAAGGAGCTGTGTGTGGAATCAGGGTGTGTGGAGAAATGGCTGGGAGGTGAGGTCAGGGGCATGGTGGGAGCTGATCTCTGGAAGCCTCAGTGCTGTGAGGGGTTCTGACACAGCATCCTGGGTGAGGGGAAAGAATGCACTGTTGGGCTGGCTAGTTGGAAAATCAATCACTGTCAAAGAACGTATTTGAATAAAGGTGGTAGTAATAGCTAACATTTATTAAATGCCAACAATGTGCCAGCCATGCTGGTTTCATCATCATCACAGCTCACTCAGGTAGGTGCTGTTAGTATCCACATTTAACACAGCTTGAATGGGGCCTAGGTAAGCTAATTCACTTGCCTAAGTGCATACGCATGAAAGTACATAGTATTTATTAGATCAAACTGGTATTATACATGGGAATGTTTGGTGTTTATTGGACAGTGAGAGACTTTAGACAACATTGCCGATGCTCAAAATGTGAGGAAGGTGGTATGGTGCTTTGGGTTGCCAGGGCGAAGCCAGTGACTGACTGTGGGTTAAAATGCACAGTCCAGCTGCCTGAGCCAGGACTCTGGCAAAAACTGGGCCAAGTGAATCAGGAAAGTTGCTTGGCATGTGCTGAGTATACGTAAAGAAAGCCATTCACAGTAAATAAGGGAAGATTATACAGGTATTAATTTACCATTCTTTAAAACTTTCTACAGGTTTTAAATATTTTAAAATAAATACTTTTCAGCAAGGGGAAACGGGAGTGGGCATAGTCTCTGTGAGGGACCCTGGGACCCCAGGGCAGGGTTAGAAGGGAGCCTTGGGTAAATGGAATGGAAGGGAGTCATTTCACACCCTCAGATGCCCCAGGTGGCCCATCCTGCCTGCCCCTCAGAGCTGTTCCAGGTGTGAGTGGTCCGATAGAACAAAATAGGGTGGCAAATCCTAGTATTGTCTACCAGCTACCTTACTACAGACTTTTGCATTAAAAAAACAAAACTTTTAAAAGACTTTTCTTGGCAGACAGACTAAAACCACGTACTAACCCAATATAAGTAGGTTTCCCTCATAGATGTGAAGTTGCAGGAGGTTGGAGAATTTAGAGCACCAAACAGCTGCTTATCTTGAAGTCATAGTGCGGTATTGCCAGTAAATTTATGCAAGCCGTTTAGAATTGGGGCTGCTGAAGAACAGCCATTTGCCCTTGAGTGAAGTAGTCATTAGCGGTCATATAAATTGAAAATCAGCCTTTCTCCCTCAGCCTCAGGCCATTTGTTTGAGGGAGAACTATTGTTTCGGAAAATGAGGTTATTTGGTTACCAAGAGCAACTGCCCTTTACCCTACCTAATGGTCCCTTTTGGAAGAAGAATTGCTTAATATTTGTTAGATAACTCTGCATGTTAATAGGCTTTTGGGGGGGGGGGATGTTTACTTATATAATATTCTCATAAAACGGGTCAAAACAGTTTGCCTAGCATTTTCTACAGTTTGTCTCTATTGCAATCAATAGGGTGAGCATCCTGCAGATGTGACATATAATATGACTATAATAAACTGTATTTTAATGATGAAAAGAAATAAGGTTACACATTGCCTGATTTTCAAACGTAGTTGTTTCAGGACCACACATGTTTACTCATTTTTATTCAAAGCAGAGAAGCACTCTTGAGTTCAGGGTTTGAAGGTGTCTATTATGAAACAATTTCTCTGACCATTTGTTTGGGTGTGTATGAAAACTACCCTGGAAACAGGCCAAGTGTACATGTATTTTCTGACTTTGCTAGACTTTGTTTGTACTAAGTCTCTCAACTGATGCTCGTTTACTCATTTATCCACCAACATGTGGAGTGCCTTTGCCAGGCACTAGGCCAGATAGAAAATAAAATAACAAGGTTCTTTTCAGTTTTAAGAGAAATAAGCCCTGAGGTTGTAATGTACAACATGGTGATTACAGCTAACAATACTGTATTGTATGTTTGGGAGTTGCTAAGAGAAAAGATCTTAAAACTTCTCATCATAAACATAATTAGTAACTATGTATGGTGGTCAATGTTAGGATGATGATCATTTAACAGTGTATACATAATCAAGTCATTAAGTTGTATACCGAAAACAAATACAATGCCATATGTCAATTATCTCTCAATTAAAAAGACAAGTTTCACAGATGGAAATATTAAAGTATTAAATATATTAGTGCTTTAAAGTCCACTAATGAATGCAAACTATGGTGCGCACAGGGAAAGGGCTGATTGGTTCTACCCTGGGGAAGTGGAGAGAAAGTGATAAAGGATGTTGTATGTGAGCTGGATACAATGATGGATGGGGAGAAGAAATTGAGAAGGGGTGTGTGAGACAGAGCACTAGTGCTGTACCAAGGCAGGAAGAGAGATAGAAAATGTCATGTTCCCTCTACTGTGGCTGGGCAGGAAGGAGCTAAAGCCTACCAGGTACCAGTATCTAAAATTGAAATAGGGAGAAACGACATAACAGTGCCTGTGTCCCCTGTGGACCTGGGTGTCATCTGACTTTTCTTGTCAGAATCATTTCTATCCCATGTTCTCAATGAGCTGTTCAGGATCTACTCTAGCTCAACAAACATCAAATAAGGGTTTCCTTTCATAGTTTGCTTTCTTGGTGTGGGTCATGTTAAAGGACAGCATGTTTATTAACAAATGCTGTATGCCTTTTTATTTCCTTTCAAACAGATGTTAGATTGACCATAGATATTTATATTTCTGTGCTTTGAAGAGCTGTAGGTTTGTGGGTAAAAAGTGTTGTGTTTTATTTTAGATTTTTAGATCAAAATTTATGTATTGGGAAAGTTGTCTAATTTAAAAATCAGGCTCTACATATAAATCCATCCTACATATGTATAAATATATGCACATTTTCTTCAGTGGATTACTTTAGAGATAATATGTCATCTAACATTATTGTAAAAGTTATTAAGTATTCTTATTATAAATTAGCAGTGACAAATCTTAAAAATCAAGGCAGTTCAAATCTGAAATACTTGATATCATGATTCTATTCTCCAGAGCTATTTACATTTAAAAATAAAATGCACAGAATTAGTGATAAAAGGCAAAATTGTGTGATAAATACTGCCTTCTGAATAAGGTCCTCTGTCTTCAACTTCAATTTAGAGTACTTCACCCAATCACTTTGAGGCTTTTGATCAAATGTTTATATTTTATAAGGAAAATATTTTATACAACAAAGAGTAGATTAACTCTTTTACTGGAAATTTTTACTTCTTGGGACACAGTGTTTGCCTCCTTATGTATCGCTTAGATTTACAGAACCAACCTTCCCACTTGTTCATATCACTGTTCCAATTTCCCTATGCCTATCTTAAAAAGAAAAAAGAAAAAAGAAGGAAAGCATTATATCAGTTATAATCCTGTTACAGGAGATTGCAGACATGACTCAGTCTGGCTTAAGCAAAAAGGAAATTTGGGGCTTCATTTAACTGTAAAACCCAGGCGTCAATGACTGGAATGGATCCCATGTCATTGGGCAACTAGTTTCTTTCCATCTTTGCCTACTACCCACACACTCTCTCATGCTTGCTTCATTCTCAGCTTTAGGTGTGTATCCTTCCAAGTTCATATGGCATTGCCTCTCACTGACTGAGTGAATGACCACAGAGCCACGAACTAATAGCTCAGGTTGGTGGCCTGCCGTTCACTGATGGCCGGACACAGGCATGTACTCGCTATGGAGGTGGGAGAAAATGTTCCCAAACAGTAAGTCGGATTCTGCTGCCTGCTGTGCATAGGCAAATTCTGGAGGCAGAGATTTGGTGGAAAAGGCAAGAAGTCTTGTATTTAAAAACTGTATGATTTGCAAGAATGGCAGGCTTCTGCCTCAGAGCCCATCCCTCTAGAACACCAAGAGGAAAATACCCCACCATCCTCTGCCAGACCTGTCAAAGACTATGCTCAGAGCCCCTTCTCCCGTAAAAATACCATCCTTTGGGAACCATAGGGTGGGTACAGCACAACCATCCAAGCAGCTCAACTTCTTCCCCTGCCACTGTCAGGCCTCAGGCTCCTTCCTGAAGTCCACACTCATGGGTGGGGTCACCACATTGCCACTGCTGCTAACTGCTATGGCCCACTGTGTGTGGAGGCTTTGTCATGCCAGCCTCAGGGCTTAGTGCCTGCTGCCTGGCCATGTAGCTTCCAGGGCCCACTGGTCCTGCAAAGTCCTTTAGCCTGCACAACCATGCTGTGGATCCCAGTGAAAGAAAGCAACTCTCTGCCTTTTCTCTGTTTAAATCTCCTGGCCCAAACTTCTGTTCCCCCACCTAATCTTACTTTTTCCTAGACTAGACTGGCAGTTCAGCACCCCTCTCTGCCACCATGTTGACCCTTATGGTACATGTGCCACTGTGTCTTCTGTTTTCCGTTTCAATCAGCAACTGGAAGGGGATAGAAGGGCTTTCCCCTTTGTCCATTACTCTCTGGCCTCCAGACTTCACACAATGACTTCTTCCTGCTGTGCATCTGCCTCATGGCTGGGAATCTGTCATCACATACCATCTAGGTTAGTTACCTGGACGTTGCAACCCTATTACACTGCCTTGGGCGGCCTACTCCTATGGCTCTTCCTTCATTTTGGGGTCTGGCCAGGTCCACCTGTACATATAAAAAGTCACTTCTATGTTAGGTACATGAACTAAGAATATGAAAAGTGGTGACTTGGTAGGGGATGTATCAAATGGTTGTTACCAGAGAAAGAGTGAACAGATGTTGGATATTGAAAAAAAGAATTGAGGTCCAGTTTGGAGGGTAAATGAAACTTGTTGACTTGTGAGGTCTTAGATTCCTAAAAATGGTTTAGGAACATACTCTCCCTGAGGTACAGGTGAGAGAATAAGTCATTGGAGCCTCTCAAGCCTGCCTCAGACTGTCCTGTGTCCTTTTCAATCTAGTAGCAAGTGGATTCCTAATGCGGATGAATGAGTCTATGAAAATATCTCCCTGAGAACAAATGAATTGATAGCTATGTGTACAGGAATATGTTTTCATCACTATGTGTGATGCCTATATATATATATATAATTATATATATAATTTTTTTAGTTTTTTAAATTTATTAGAGAGAGAGGAAGAGAGAGAGGGAGAGAGACATCAATGTATTGTTACCTTTCACCTGCCTCTTCTTCCAGCTATGGACCTGGCTGGAGACCTGGCTTGCAGCCTCATTATGTGGCCTGGCTGGGAATCAAACCAGCAACCTTTGGGTTTGCAGTCTGGCGCCTTATCCACTGTGCCACCAGCCAGGGCTGCCTCTATATATTTTAACTGATCAAATTTTAGTCTTGGTAATAAAACTACCCCATGTTGCCAGTATAAAACTAGAATGTTTCAGTGTTGTCTTTGTTTTATATATGTGTGAGTGTTTTGAAAAAGCCCTTGGGCACAAGAAGACTAGCTAAATCTGATTGTTATGGTCTTAACATGTGAGCAGGACTGATGTGTTAAGAGGAAGAACAGGAAGTTACTATTTGTGTTAGAAACCAATAATTTGTGTTCTTGAAAATGATACTTTTTAGCTTAAGTGTTGTCACATTTTACCACACTTTTAGACATCTTACAGAAATTTAATGAGATGTTTGATAATTTTAATAACTGGAGGAAATAAACATTAAAGTTTGAATTTTATTTTATAAGTAGTCATGATAACTTTTGCTTGGAACATTCATTTAGAGAAAAGAAAGATTCATGTACTAAATTGTGAGGTGTTTGACAATGCGTTATATTCAGTACCATTGACTCTGTCTTTAAAAGCACACAGGGCACACATCCAGAGAAAGCTGTTCTTTTTTTCAGACCTTTATAGTAATAATTTTCTGTCCTGTTTACCAGTATGGGGAATTTTGCAAGTGGAATTGGGAAGGACATACAGTTCTGTCTTCTACCACGCCTTTGTGTTCCTTCTGGCATCTGTTTCACTCAGCTTCTCTATCCAGGGCATGTAATGGATGTTTTTTAGGAAGCGGATTGTGACAAGTTGGGTTTGTGACAAGTGTCAGAATCTCATCTCAAACTCACATAAGCAAAAGGGAATTTTTTGCCCCTCCAATAACTCTAAAAAGCATGGATAATACTGGGGATGACAAGATGCTGGCAGGCTTGTGTCTCCCTGCATAGGTATTGCATCCTCTTACCATAGACAAGATTTTCCTGTTTAGCCAGAGATGTGGCCATTGGAAGCTCCAGACTCTCTTTGCCAGCTTTGATAACAGATAATAAAAGGGTATTTCTTCCTTTTCACCTTTCCTGATTCCAGTTCAAAGAACTACAGAGGAGTACTCTTACGTGACATGCTTAGTCCACGTAGCACCTTTTGGATCAGCCACTTTGAACAAGGATGAAGTTCTACAATAGGCGGGTTGGCTCCGATGTTTGTGCATGGCAGGCAGATAGCATATGCTCGGTCAGAGGAGATGTAGTTCCACCAACGAAGAGTGGTGATGCTGGTACTAGAAGTGAGAAAGGGGCTCTGGTCAAGCACTCAGCAGTGGAAGTAGTCAATTCCATTATACAGGATGCTTATGTAAATGTCTCTTTGCCGCTACACAATGTGCCTAGGAAAGCAAACATCTCATAAATAGTGTGTGTTCTTTGTTGTATCCTGTGTCTTCCCTATGCGGTAATGGATTCTTGCTTTATGTATAGGTGTAAATGAAGGGCAGGCAGAGCAAGGTGGGAGGTCAATGATCTACTCTCCTGAGGAATTATAAGACCTACATTTTTCAAGGTGTGAAGAGTTAGGCTTCCATCAGAGTAGTTGATTGAAAATGGCTTTTCTGTTATCTTGCATCTTCCTTCACTATTCCCCTTAGATTCTTTTTTACCACATGGTTTCTAATTTTTCATACATAATTTTTTTTTTCTAATGATACCATACCTTCTGAGAGTGTTGAAATAGAAGTCCAGTGAAATTAGGCCAAAGGACCCATGGCTAGGGGATGGCAGAAGCAAGATTTAGCCTAGTATTTTGTGCCCTCTGAGCCACACCAAGCTGTCTTTGTTACCAAGAGTTCATTTTAATATTATATCATCAGCATTCATGGCTGATGATATAATATCATCAGCCTACATCTATTTTACTTTACCATCAATGGACTGTAAAAGGCTAACATGTAACTGTTTGCCCTATAGTGGTAGAATCACCTCGTCACTGTGAGAATACACTGCAGAGTCACTGACTGAATTAAAATTCATGCTCCCAGAATCTCTAGTTGTCTGACTTTGGTCAATTTTTACTTACCCCTAGGGAGTTTCACTTTATCTTCAAGTGCAAAAAATAATAAGGCCTATCTTACAAAGCTATAGTGAGAAATGAGAGAGGGAAAGAGATAATGTAGGTGAAAGAAAGATAATTTATCAAATACTGTAGTTTATATAAGCATAAGCTCTATAAATATTGCTTCAAACAGTGCTAATAAAACAACTTATTTTAGGATCATGTATCTCCTGACATAGTACCCATGGTTGAGAGATGTATTCATCATTGAAAGATTCCGGGACATGTAAAGAAAGAGGT
Organism: Noctilio leporinus; assembly: GCA_004026585.1. Lineage (NCBI taxonomy): Eukaryota > Metazoa > Chordata > Mammalia > Chiroptera > Noctilionidae > Noctilio > Noctilio leporinus. Next base: position 146,557 of record PVIW01001498.1, on the reverse strand, counting down.
TCCTAAAAGATTTAGGTCATAGGAACTTTGTGTTTTGTTTAGACTGTTGGGGAGTTAGTTTAAGGTTTCTTATAGTATTGAGTTTATTGCTTAATATTTTCTACTTTTGGGAATGAGCATAATAAGTGAATCATTGGGATTCTGAATATAAAAGATAAGCTTGAACAGAACATGTTTTCTTAACATGAGAAGCAAGGACATTAAATGCTTTTTTATTAAGAAGTTTGTATCAAGTGGTAGGGCTGTGAGTGTCTTGTTATATTTTTGTAAGTTTTAAAATACTTGGCAATTCACTGAGACTTTTTAAATGTTTAGATTTTACATTTCTATCAAAGTACCACAAATATCCTTGCAAATTAGTATGCTTGGGGGGAATTGGTGGTAGCAAGGGTAGATTGCCAGCAGAGAGCTCAAGCTGGTCAGTTTCAAATGGTCTTTATTAAAGGAGTATTTCATCAGTACAAATCCAGTAACAGCAACTTCTGGAGAGTTAAAAAGAGGCTCTATTCTATCATAGTTACAAAATAGAGATTCTGTCCTATAATACAGTTCACCTTTGACCAAGATGGGTTTAAACTGCATGGGTCCAGTTGTATGTGGATTTAAAATAAATAAATAAGGTAAATGTATTTTCTCTTCCTTATGATTGTCTTAACACTTTATTTTATCTAGCTGACTTCATTGTGAGAATACAGTCACACTGTTTATATTATCAGTAAGGCTGCTGGTCAATGGTAAGCTATTAATATTAAGTTTGGGGGGAGTCAAAAGTTATATGTGGATTGTTGACTACGTGGGGTGGGATTTGAGAGAGGGTAATGCCCTTAACCACCATGTTGTTCATGGGTCAACTGTAGTTACCTTTTAATTACCTTGAAAAATTGCTTTGTCTTTGTTTAATGTTGCCATTGTTAGAAGTAAAAACTTAGTACCTTCAAAGGTGGCAGTTTGGGACACTTATTTCTGACTTCAGATTTGCTTTTATTGTTTTGCTTGATTCTGACACATCATAAGGGTATCTGTGCCAGATGATCTGCTTTTGTTTAACACTGTTCACATTTAAATATAGCTTAGATTTGTTGAGTGTAACCTTTAAATTGTTCCCTTGACTAACACAAATGTTTAAAAAACAAATTAGCTGCTCTATTTATAATAGCCAAGTGCTGGAAACAGCCTAAGTGCCCATCAGTGGATGATTGGATCAAAAAACTTTGGTACATTTACACAATGGAATACTACACAGCAGAAAGAAAGAAGGAGCTCCTACCTTTTACAACAACATGGATAGAACTGGAAAGTATTATGCTTAGTGAAATAAGCCAGTCAGTGAAGGACAAATACCATATGATCTCGCCCATTATAGGACAGTAATGAACAAAACAAACAAACAAAACTGAACCAGATACATGAATGCAATGAATAGACCTTCAGTGGGCAAGGGGGAGGTGAGAGGTGGGAGGAGGAGGCAAAGAAGGGGAGCAGTTTAGTCAAGGAACTAGCATGGAAGAACCATGGACATGGACAACAAGTGGGATTGGCTTTGCGGGGGAGTGGGTGGGTGGGGAAGGGGACAGAGGGGAGGAAAAAGGGGATGGATGTAATACATCACCAATAAGATTAAATAAATAAATAATAAATAATAATAAAAAAATTTACTTTAAATAGTTAAGACTTACTTTTAATTCTGATTTCCAGACTTCAAAAACAAAAGAAACACAAATCAAAATAAAAGTGTCACAGCATCTATGACAGAATAATTATTTATAAATAAAATGTTAATATATGAAATATACATAAAGTGACTTTTCAATCTCTTTTATTAATGAGAGATTGATAAAACCATTTCATCTGGCTGGACCTCTATCTCACTATAGGGGTTTGTTTTTAATTTGTAAATTTACATTTGTAAATAAACCTATAGAATCTTGGAGTTTTCCATGTTTCTTCATATGAAATGCAATAAAATTATGTTGGTCAGTGTCAGAATTTTGTATGATGTTGTTTGAGATACAAGTGTAATATATCAGAGTCATTTTGGCTGGTGTGGCTCAGTGGATTGAGCAGCAGCCTGTAAACCAAAAGGTTGCCAGTTCGATTCCTGGTCAGGGCACGTGCCAGGATTGCAGGCCCTAGTTGGGGGCCTGCTGGAGACAACAAATCAACGTATCCATTGCACACTGATCTGCTTCTCTCCCTCTCTTGCTCCCTTCCTTCCCCTCTAAAAGTAAATAAATAAAATATTTAAAAAATTATCAGTCACTACTACTGTTGTTTTCCACATTGGTGCTAGTTTAGTATGGAGTGATTCTCCTTTGACAGAAGGTCTCAGAGAAGCAGCAGAAACTTGAAAAGAAAGATGTCCTCACAAACACATGTGGGTAGTCACCTTCTACTGGCTTACTTTGTTGCATATTAAATAAACAAGATGGATGCAAGTCAAAAGATCATGTTGGATCAGAATAAAATGATTATAAAGAACAGGTGAAAATGGTTGAACTATTAAATAAGCATTAGGAAAAGTTGTTTTATGAGGAACATTTTATGTTAAGTTTAATAGGTTTCTATTCACTAAGTCTTCAGCAGCTCCTCTCTCTGCACATGGACACACACATACCACCAACATCAGCACCGTATGCACACACACAGCCATTGCCAGAGGACAGGACACTCCCATCTTCTAGCTTTTAAAATTCAGAAAAACTTCTACCCTAAATTATTGCCATGCCCAGTAGAAAAAAAGCACAGGGTATATAGAAAGCTGGGGTAGGGTATATGAGTGCTTGCTGGTGTACTTGCAGCAGTGTTAAGAGTAGATCATGTTCTGAATTCAGTATATTGAGGACGGGAGCAACTTTCATGTGTTTATCAGGATCATGTCTAGTATGCCAAGGAAAATCGTGCACTCCAATTCACAGTCACTTACAGTGTTTACTAAATAACAATGTTGAGTGTACAGATACTTGGCTTTGTATGAACAGTAAAGCATCGATTATTGGAGGGGGTATTGACAATTACCCAAAACCCAATACAAGATATTGCCTGATATGAACTCTGGCCCCAGGAAGCTTACAGTTTGCAAAAAGAGCTAAAATAGGCATGGAATGTGTTTAATAGAAGTGGAAGCATCAAACAAGCAACTAGAGAAAGTGCTGTAATAAGTATGATGTTGGAAGATTGTGTGTTCTTATTGAGGAAGCAAAAGAGGATGGTAGGAGAAGTTAAATTTGAGCCCCCAACAGTGAGGAGAAAGGGCATTGAAGGAGCAGGGACCAAGGTACCAAAGTTTGAAAGGAGAAAAAGCATTATTTCTCTGGGAGAACAGTGAGCAATATTTGGCTTGCTGTTCAGGGAACAAAAAGAATTAGCAGCAGGCAAGTGTAGAAAGGTAGATAGAAGGAAACAGTGGAAAGCTGGAATACCAAAAGCAGACATTAGAATTTAGAGGCTGAAGGTGAATGGTCAGCAAGTCCGTCTTCCGTCTGAGAGGGCTACAGTGGAGGCGGACCCTTCTGGGCAGCCTTAATCCAGAGAACACAGACGCATTTCAGCAGGAGAGGTGAAGGGTGTGAAGAAGTTTGTTCACTGCAGCCTGGAGTTTCAAGGGACATAAAGAAATTATGAGGGGAATGAGGGAAAATAGGAAGGAATGATTGGATATTTGGGTTAGGAGGAAAGAATTCCAGAGTTTGATAGCTCTGACAGGGAGAAAGGGTATAGACATGGGTCGGGGGAGATGCACTTTTGATAGTGACTGAGGGAAGACTTTATTCCCAGCGTAGTCTCACTGTGCCTGGAGTTCTGGTTATACAGACATGGGCTAAACCCACTTAGTAAGGAGAAAATACAGAGGCAGAAATACCCTTTAGTGTCTTAACAATCACGCACAAGGTGCAGTATACATGAATGTTGACTATATCTGATGTACAGAAAACAGATGATATTTAGAAGGCATAGTATGTCTTTTTAAGCTAAACTCCCATTTAACAAAGGAAGATGACTACCTGTGAAGATAGAGCTGTGGGAGGGATTGTAGGACATAGGACCTCATCTCCTGTCTTGCAGTGCCCCTGGGGCACGTGCCGCTGCCATTCTCCTCTCTCTCTCTCTTTTTTATTATTTTCAGAGAGAAGGGCAGGGAGGAAGGAAGGAAGGGAGAGAAGCATCAATGTATGGTTGCCTTTCATCTGCCTCCAGCTATGGACCTAGCTGGAGACCTGGCTTGCAACCTGGTTATGTGCCCTGGCTTGGGAATCTAACCAGCGACCTTTGGGTTTGCAGGCTGGCATCTGTCCACTGAGCCACCAGCCAGGGATCTTTTTTTTTTTTATTTTATTTTTTTAATGTCTTCAGGGTGACAAAGACAGACATCAGTTTGCTGTTCCACTTATATATGCATTCATTGGTTGATTCTTGTGTGTGCTCTGACTAGAGATCAAACCTATAATCTTAGCATGTTGGGTCAATATTCTACCCAGCTGAATCCCTCTCCTTTTATCAGTGGTTGTTACTGAGAACAACCACTGATAAATTGAGTTAAATTTGAGTAGTGTAGAGGTAATGTCACCTTACTGTACTTGTTATATTTCTAAGTAGGGATGGAGGTCTTTTTCTTTGTAATGCCAGCACACATGATCCTGTATGTGTGTGTGTGTGTGTGTGTGTGTGAAAGAGATGCTCATTGCCAGTGACCTTCAGACTAATTTATATATCATTCTAAATAGTACCATAGCATTAACTGTATCTTATTGATCTTTGTTAAAGCTTAAATAATAATAAAAGTTTTCAGACTCATTCTAAATTGGGACGAATTTATTAAATATCTGATTTGTGCATGTCTATCATTTAGGTACATGCCAGAAATGGAAAACCATACAGAGATGAGTCAGGCAGTGTCCTGTCTTAGGATGTGATTAACCAACACAATCACTTCTTTTTCAGTTCATTGTGTTATTTGTTTCTTTAGGGTAGAATAAGATCACAGAAAGAAAAGAGTGTTAGGCAGGGGGAGTTCTTTCCCATTTTTCTTGTTTCATTTAGTTTGGATTATAGAAATACCTTTGAAAGTAAGAATATTGGTGTGGGGTGCATACATATATCCTTTAGATGTAAGGGCTAGCAGAAAGTCAATGAGATCTGAATCGGTGTCTGTCTTTTCTGCATTCAGTTTTGAGGTTGTAAGGACTGGCCTTGGTGTTGCCATGGGTATAGGGGCTTAGAAGGATCCATGTGAGTAAGTCTGTTTGAAATTCTTGAGAACCTTTGAGCCACAGGGAAAAGGTGCTAGATGGGCCTGGTAATAAGAATTGGGTGAATCCTGTGTTTCAATTGCAAATCCTGAAAGGATTGGGTGGAGAATGACCAAAATATAGAGCAGCAGCTCAGTCTACATTAAGCATTTATAAAGAGAGAGAGGCTTGGCAGCTGTGTGTTCCAGTTCAGACATGCACACAAATCACAATTTTCTTGGCCTTACTGTTGAATGAATTTTTACCAGCTGAGTGGCTGCAGCCATTTACATTGCAATGTAAACTAAATACTATTAGATAAATGTAATTTAAATTTTTCTTCACTCTTTCAGCAGAATATCAAAAAACATGATTATATTTGTGAGATATTGAGAAAGAGCTTATAAACAGCAGGGATAGTAGCCCTTGCAATTTTGTAACTTGTTGCAGAGTTGATATTTATCCCATAACCATTAATAAGTATCCTCTGTACCCTTCAGTACGTGGCAGGATGAGCAAATTAGCTCATCGAGAGTGAGCTGCGTGTTCCAGTTGAACATGAAGCTTTGTGTGTTCCAGTTGAACATGTAGCTTTGTGCGTTCCAGTTGAACATGTAACTTTCTTCCCATACCCCATTCCCCAACACCACCTTCTTTCCATTTAGTGTGTAATGTACCTGGTTAGTGTTGTTGCATAAAACTTTGATTTTTTTTTTGTGGATATATATATATATTCTGAATGTGCCATAATAAGACATGCATATTTACCTCTTTTCATTATTTTGGGGGGATCTTTGGATCAAGAGAAACTCAAATCAGATTTTAAAAATAGAACTCAAGGATTTCTTCAAAGTATTTAGTACAGAAGTTTGTGTTTTAGTTCGACTTAAATTTTGGTATGATGCCTTATTGAATACTGGTTACTTCCTTTTACTTATTGGTAAACACAAGTAACTAGGTTTAAAACATATTTTAACATGAAAGAATGACATCAAAACTCTTATAGTTCAGGAAGGAGAAGAGGGGAGTAAATAAGAAGGGTTTAGTCAAGGAGCTAGTATGAATGACCCATGGACATGTATGAGGTGGGGAGTGACTGGAAGAGCTGATGGGAGAGTGGGGCAGGGAAGAGCAAGCAATGGGGGGAAATGTGGTGACTGCCATGCAACAACAATAAATTAGTTGTAAAAAACCTCTTATAGTTCAGACAAGTCACCCAAGTCATTCCATGTCCCCTCTGGAAGTCCTACTTGTGAATTTTTTGCCCTTTTCGTAATTTTAGAAAAACGCTTTTGTCCTCTTGTTGACAAAGGTGTTTTTCTTTCTGGTATTCTCCTTGGGTATACGTAGATTTGGCTTGAAGGAAAGATGTGTCCTGAGGATTCCACCCTTATGCTTATGTGTACGAGTTGGCATGGTGACGTCCGCTTCCTCTGCTGGATGAAATGGGCTATTTATAGTTCCTTTTCTTGGCTTCTGATTTGGTGTATCAGCGTGTATTTATGCAAGGGAGTGCTCTGAGGCCATATAAGACTGTAGTTTAGAAACCTAGTAGTCTCATTTGCCTTTTGCTATCTGGAAAAAGAATGGTATTATATTTGCCAACATAAAAATGTAATATGATAGAGTGACCAGACAATCACTCTGACTTATTTGAAATCACAGATGATACAAACAAGGCTTGAGGCAGAGTCTATGCAAGGAGAGGAATTGTCCCCAGGATGAGTGACAGGGGCATCTTCCCAAATGAGGGGGTTGCTGTCAATTGCACTAGATTACATCTAGTGCCATTTGTAGGTGATGCAGTTGGCCCTTGAACAACATAGTGGTTAGGAACACCGGACAACCCAGTTGAAAATTTGCTTATAACTTTTGACTCTCCCAAAATTGAACTACTGTTAACCTGAAGCTAAACTGATAATATAAACAGTTGATTGACACAGATTTTGTATGTTATATGTACTATATACTGTATTCTTCCAATAAAGTAAGATGAAAAGGGGTTATTAAAGTCATAAGGAAAATACATTTACTGGAGTTATTTTGATAAATCCACATGTAAGTAGACCCATGCAGTTCAAAGCCATGTTGTTCAAGGGTCAGAAGTACCTCGAATTTCCTTGTCTGTTTCCTTGATTACCAGAGGCATTGATGTTTTCATTGAAGCCAATATTTTCTCATTATAATGCCAGTGCAGGCAGGATGATGTAATGGAAAAAACACGGGCCAGATAAAACTGGCCTTTCATTTTGGGTCCTGCAGTCACACACAAGGCAGGTCATGTTATGAAGGTCAACTTCCTGGATCTCCAGTTTCCTCATCTCCAAAATGGGGATATTATATCTTTCCCTCACAGGGCAGTTATGAGGAATAGGAATAATGTAAACCACAAAGAAATGTCTAGCTTGGAGCAGCTGCTGATCAAATCCTGAAAAGTCAGAAATGAAATAAAAGAAAATGGAGCATAGGTTATCTTTCCCTCCAGGGTCCACATGAAGGCTTTTGATGAAAGAAAAAAAAAAAAAAAGAGATCTATTTTCCTTTTCCTCTGCCTGCCCTTGGCATTCATTGACGTGGGTCCTCTTGCCCTCGAAGCTCTCAATCTAAGTAAAAGCCTGGATCAGAATGATCTTAGTGGCCATTTTTCTTTCATGAAACTTCCCTTATGGTAAAAGTAAGCCGAGACTTTACACAGTTCCCATCATGAGTCTACTTACTAGTGAGTGCATGTAAACCCGCTGCTTTGGTTAAATCTCTTCGCCTTCATGGTACTTGGTACCACTGTTTACAGAACTCTGCTAAAGTTGACCTTTCAGAGAAGACCTATTTTCAGGGCTCTTTTGCCATTAAAAAAACGGCTGAGGCGTTTGACATTTGAGATTAAATTGAAACAGAGGCCAAAGAAATCCATAAGATACCTAGTGTGACATCTGTGGGTATTCTAATGGCAACCTGCTTGCCTTTGTTGTGCAGATGATTTTAGTACTAAAGAGCGGGTTGCTCAGAGGATGAGAGATGGTAGAAAGCTAGTAGGGGTCCTCTGGGTGACCCGGGAAAAAACAACCCCTTAGCAGACCTTGGGCCACCTCCCCTTTGGCACACTAATTTCTGAGGGTGTCTGTTGACCATGTTTGAAAACTAAATTGAAAAGCTAAAAATATTAAGTTAACAGAAAGCATTTTATAGCAACATAATCTAAACTTTCAGTGAGTTCAGTCATAATTTTCTGTATCACTTGTTTCTAAGCCAAAAAGGAGCACATGCTCATAATAGAAAATGTGAAGTAGAAACAAAACACAGAAAAACATTTTCAAGATGAAAATAAAATTTACTCATAATTCCTTTCCCCTAAAGTTGTAAGCATTACTATCTGCCCAAATCCTTTTATCTCACTCTCTTACACACATTCATGTATATATAATCACCGCATGCCTATAAGTAGTGGGGAAGACACTATGCAAATGTAATTACAATGTATTTTTCATTACTAAGAGATAGACAAGCAATATGTTTGAGAGGTTGCCTGTACATTTAGACAAACCTGTGTTAGAGTACTTGCTTCACAACAAAGTATTATTTGATGGCAGAAGTAATTTCTCAAGCCTCCTCTTCATCTCTAAAGTGTGGGTACCAATGTTATCCTTCACATTGTGAGTTTTGAGCATTCGTGGGTGTTATCTGTAAAGTGCCTGATATTCAGGTTCTCTCCACTGTAGCCAAGCCAACAGCCACCAACTCATGTTCCTGTCCTGGTAGCATTGCCTTTTCTATCCCTTCTCTTTATCCTATCATTCTCATTATTAAAAAAAAAAAAAGTCCTACTGGCATCCCTGGATGGATGGCTCAGTTGGTTAGAGCATTGTCCTGTACCCCAAAGGTTGTGGGTCCAACCTCCATTCCCCTCCAAGCCCCCCACCACCCGGTCAAGGCACATACCAATGTTGGGGCCCAGCCCTCCAGCCTGGTCAGGGCATGTATGGAGGACAACTAATTGATGTTCTCTCTTACACTGATGTTCCTTTCTTTCTAAAAAAAAAAAGATTAGCAATGAAAAGAATGTCTTTGGGTAAGTATTAGAAATATACATGTTTAAAAAATCCTACCGGCCATTTAACACTCACCTCAAATGTCCCATATGTGGAAGCTTTCCAAATGGGATTCTTCCGGACTTCAACATCTGGGTTCTTCTAGAAGGCTGTGTGCTGTAGTGGTTCAAAGTTCAGATGCTGTCACTCATTAGCTTTTCATCCTCAAGAAACTTAATTAGTGTCTCTAGGGTACCACATGCTCCTCTATGGAGGTAAACCTATGTTTAGCACCTGCAGCATAGGGTCAATGAGAGGGTTAAAAATGTTATTTCATGAAAAATGTTTAAAATAGTGCTCAATGTTAGTTAGCTATTATTCCACTCAACATGCTGCACTGGAGTTAATGATTTGGGTGTTGCTTCATCTTTCAGTAAAAACATTTATCTCTCTCATCTTTCTGTTCACTGGACACCTACCCCTACTCCAGGCCTGTGGAGATGTTCAATTTACACATGTTGGACTTAATGGCATTGGGTTGAAAATTGCAAGAGGAAGGCAGGACTCCTTGAGATGATGGCAAACCTAAAATATTATTGCTGAGGCTTCTGGGTTATTGGTAGTATTAAGCATCAAAGTTTAAAATACTAAAGGAAACTACACCCTGTCTGGTGACTCAGTAGATAGGCGATGGCCTGAGAACCCAAAAGTCACTGGTTTGATTCCCCAGTCAGGGCACAAAACCAGGTTGCAAGCCAGGTCTCCAGTCAGGTCTTTAGCTGGAGGCAGGTGAAAGGCAACCATACGTTGATGTTTCTCTCCCTTTCTTCCTTCCTCCTTGCCCTTCTCTCTGAAAAATAATGAATAAAATCTTTAAAAAACATAATGTTTATATATGTATATATATACTTGGAGACAAATAAAATGGAAGTTACTCAGGCTTCCCTCAACTTGAAAAAATAAATAAATAAAATACTGAAGAAAACTAAATTTTTTCTTTATTAACTCAGTTATTTATAGACAGTTTTAGATTGAAAGAAAATTGCCAATGTGGTACAGAGTTTCTACATGACCAACACTGTTTTACCCACCACCAGCTAGAGTCCATACTTCATTCACATTTCCTCAGTTTGCCCTCAATGTTTTTGTTTATTTCTCTTCCAGAATCCCATTCAGGATACCACATTATATTTAGTTGTTGTATCTCCTTAAGCTTATCTTGGTTGTGGTGGTTTCTCAGACTTTTCTTGTTCTGATCACCTTGACAATTTTGGGGAGTTCTGATCATGTGTTTTGTAGAATGTTCCTCAAGTGGTTTGATTTAAACTGAGATATTATTCACACACCATAAAATTCACACTTTTAAAGTGTAGGTTGATTTTGCTAAACTTAAAATTTATTAGCAACATCAGATTACTTAAATTGTACACGAAGCACTTCCAGATAGGAAATGTATTATTTATGTTCCGTTTGTATGGTGAGCTCAACTACTTCTGGTGAGCATTTATGTGAGCAGCATTGTAATGCATTTTGGCAAAAGGAAACCAACCAGAGGGTCATCTTGGGTTTGCTGTTGCCCTGGAAATGTTGAAAGGAATGAATTTGTTCTGGCCTCCTGGACTGTTTTGGATTCTGTTTTAGCAGGGTACTTGTTTTTATATACTAGTTGAAATAGTACTGATGTCAGAGAAGCTTGCATTTGGAAAACAGAAAGTCGAGATACATCTTTTACTGTGACCTAAGGCTGCCAGCACATGGGCAGAAATAATCAAAAAGTAGAAAATGGGGTGTGCAAGTGGGAATCCATTTGTGCAGCTTTTCCTGCATTCATTCATCAATTCATCCATACAGCATATCTTTCTGCAATGCCTACTATGCGCCCAAAACTATTCTTGGTTCTTGGGATATGACAAAGAACAAAGCAGACAAAACCATGCTCTTGTAAAGCTTATGCACTGGTGGTGTAGACAGACAGTGAGCAGACATTGTGTGTCAGAGGTGATAAGTGGTTTGAAAAACATCAAATGAGGTCAGGTGGTACAGAAATGTAGATGAGAGGTATTCCGGGAAGACCTCTTTGAGCTGCCATTTAAACAGAGAAACAAACATATTTTTAATTAAAAGTATGTCTATAACATGGACATTCTGTTTAGAATGAATTTCATTCAATTAAACTCCTTAAAAATATATAATGGAGTAGTGTTCATACAACTGTCACTGTGCTGTGCTTGGGGGATTTAATAGGCAGTAAAAATATATGGTTCCTGCTTCTAGACAGCTGATTGCCTTGAGTGGAAGTAGGGTGTGAGTCAATTAAAAGTAAGTTCTTCAGTGACAAACTGTGAGAAGTTCTGCAAAGGAAAAACAAGGGAGCTGTGAGGCCCAAGAGAGAAGCAGGGGTAGTCAGTCTAAATGTCTGGTCAGACTTGCTTGGAGAAGGGACACTTAGAAACTGAGAACCAACACAACAGGTGGGATGAAGAGAAGTAAAGAGGGCTTGGGAGGAAGGCTAGGTAACCTAGACACAGGGGGCCTGAGGGATTGTGGGAGGAACCTGCAGTGATGGCAGTAGCTAGTAGGATGTCAGTTGTTTGCAATAAGAGGGAGTTGTAAATCATTTGACACCATCATATTCCTTTTGTTATTATTTTATTGTTGTTCTACTGTAGTTGTCCCATTTTCCCTCCATTGCTCTCCCCTGCCCCACCACCTCTTCCATAGTCAGTCCTCACCTTGTCCATGTCCATGGGTCATTTATACTAGTTTCTTGACTAAACTCTTTCCCTTCTTTCCCACCTTCTTCCTCTTTATTTGCACACTGTCGGTGTGTTTCTCATTTCCATTCCTCTGGTTCTATATTGCTCATTTGTTTGTTTTGTTCATTATTGTCCTGTAATGGGTGAGATCATATGGTATTTGTCTTTCACTGACTGGCTTATTTCACTAAGCATATTACTCTCCAGTTCCATCCATGCTGTTGCAAAAGGTAGGAGTTCTTTCTTTCTTTCTACTGGTAGTATTCCATTGTGTAAATGTGCCACAGTTATTTGATCCATTCATCCACTGATGGGCACTTAGGCTGTTTCCAGGATTTGGCTATTGCAAATAGTGCTTTGAACATAGGGGTGTGTAAGTTCTTTTCAATTGGTGTTTCAGGATTCTTCAGGTATAATCCTAGCAGTGAAATTGGTTCAATAGGCAGTTCCATTTTTAGTTTTTTGAAGATGTTCCATACTGTTTTCCACAGTGGCTGCTCCAGCTTGCACTAGGGTTCCCTGTGCATCCTCATCACCATCATATTCTTGGAAATTGATATTCTTACTATCATTCTACATGCACAGTAAATAGCAGTAAATGAAAATAACTTAATCTAAAAAGCCATCTAATTGACTTGCTTTGACAGTTTTTGAAATTGAGTGTATATTAGATTTGCAAAGATAACTAGAAGTGCTATTATGTATCAAATTTCTGATATTTTGTTCAAATAGCCAACAATTAGAAAAAAACAGATCACATGACAGTGTTTTAAAAAATGATTGTTAATTTTAAAAAGACTTTTTAGGAGGGCAATTTTAAACTCAAAGACACAGAGTTTTCCTTGCTTTGGTGTTTTTTTTTTTTTTTTAAGTTTTCTTTTTAAAAAATAGCATTAAGTGAAATTTTAGAGTAAATAATTGTGTTATACAGTTATGGTTCTTAGAAGCAAAACAACCTTTCGAGAATGTTTTTAACCTAATAAAATGAGTTATCTTTGTTTAAAGCTTTTCTTCTAGTCTAGTACATTCAGTTACTTACTGTGCATCATCTTTTTTAAGAGTGTTTTGATATGACATGCTCAGAGTCAAATGACTTTATAAAGACAGAACAATGCCTCTGCTAAGGATGCAAAAATGTCTAATCTCTGGCTTTTAAAATGTTTCTGCCTTTTTAGGAAAATCAAGATGTGATTGTGGAGTAGTGTTAACTGAAGAGCTTACAACAGTTGTGGGGGTGCAGTGATAATGCCTTATTTTTAGGCAGTTCTCTTCACAGGTCTCTGTGAAAACCTGTAGGCATACTCTGTTAAACTTCAGCACTTGAATGCTGACCCCATGCAAACGAGACAGCAGTGAATTCAGATTTTGATAGCAGAGAATGGTTAATGGAGCTTTGAGGATTAGAACTTGGTCATATTTACTTCTACATCATGATTGGTGTACATCTCACACAATTACAAATCTATTCTTTGTGAAGGTATGTTTTCATCATGCAAAACAAAAATGGTCCAACTTTTAAATGTATGTTACATATAAATTTAGTAGTAATTTATTAAATTTGGGGAGAGATTGTGTGATTTGCTAAAAAGTGATTTAAGTTAAATGTGTGTAATTTTTTCAATTTCCAAAATTTATTTTGATACATACATTTAAAATAATTTGTTCTCTCTAGGGTTTTTCTCCCCACTTTGCTTTTCTAAGAGTTACATTTTTAAGTGCGTAATTCTTAAAAGTCAAAGGTTACATTTATTTTCCTACGTTTCTTAACACTAAAGCCTTCCCTGCTTCTGGGCAGAACATGATGATTCTTCCTCAGCACCTTGAAGAGATGGGTGTGTCTCCTTGTGGGAGGAGATGGTTTGAGGAGAGTCATCCTTCAATGAATGGGTTTTCCACCTTTATTCCTTGAATAAGGCTTTTCTTGGTGTAGAATTAGTGATTCAAGTGGCATTTGAACCTGTGCCTTTATAGTACTGGGTGGTCCACTTTTCCCAGATGAGTTGCTGAGTGGGGCCATCATTAATATTGCAGACTGGGTTCTCTGAGATGCAGACTAAGAAATAACTCAGTGTGCTTCATTAGGTTTATTGTATTTTTGAGGGTGTATGCCCAGGATCAACACTGAGGAAGTGTCTGCTTGGGGGAAAGAAATCAGGCTACATGGAGAGAGAAACTGAGCAGCTTCAGCCACTAAATGGGGAACTCTGGAGTCTGGACCTTCTTGCTGGCCCCTCACAGATGAGTCATCGCATGGGGCATGAGGCTGGTAGAGACACTTTGATTAAAAGGGCAACAGGTGATCTAGGCAACATACACTGGAGTCCACCGCAGTAAGCATCTGTCTCCTCTGGATGAGTGTTCTCGTGAGCTGTACAGGTGAAGGAGGGATAGTTGAGCTCCTGGGTATGGAGATAATGACTTTATCTCATGGGTTTAACTCTATGTATTGACATTTGTTCACTGTGTGTAAACATAGAACAAAAAGGAGAGAATGAGTTGCCACTTTAGTATGGAGCCTGAGCCTCCAGCATTAATAAGTCTATAAGGGGAGATTGTTTCTTGTAGGAATTTATAACACTTTATCCCTTGTGGGGGCAAGGCTGACTCCAGGCCCCTCTCTTCTTCCTACTGTGAATTGAGAACTTTGAACACCAAGCATATTCCTCCTCACATGGGATCATGGATCAGGGGCCACAGATGAGACTGGATTTGATAGACCCAGTGAGGCTTGTCCACTGCATGTGGCTGTGCCGGTGGCTCCTACAAGGGACCTGCTAAGGTCCTGCAAGTGGACCTGGAAATTTGGCTAGTTCCTCTGGCTGGAATCTTGAGGAAGACTTGCTTCTTTCTAATCAGTCTCCCTGGAAAGTTTGCTAATTTACACAAAGCCACTGTATGTGCTGGTCATAGCACTATTCAGAAATCCTGGTCTAAGACCCTTTTAAATGCGAGGGGTGTGTGTTTATACGCTGAAGGTGCTTACATGTTTATATGGGGGTGTGTGTGTATGTGCACATATTTGAGTGTGTGGTAAGACTCTGATAACGTTCAGAGCAACATTGAGGATGTGGTAGCTGCCAGACAAAGAAGCACTGGGCTTTCTTACCCCCTGAGCCCCTTCATTGTTGAAGCCCCTCAACACCCCACTTTTTTACCCATGTCTGTATTCTCTGCACTCTTTGGAGCTGCAGGCTCTTAAAGATTATCAATCAGAAAGAGACTCCCACACTGGCTTTGCAGCCATGATCAGGGGCAAGAAGAGCCATGTAATAATAGAGACACATTCACACAGGTTTTCTGGGATATAGAAGGACAAAGAACCTGATGATGTAGGAGCAGTTCCAATCTCTCATGTATATTCCCTTCAGATACTCTTTCAACAGGAGAGGATCCAGTTGCTCACTGGCCATGTTTTCTGTGTCTTCCCCTGAGATCTAACCCATGAGACCCTCCCATGTAGGAGAGGAACGTAATCCAGACTTGGTGAGAGAAAGTCATGGAAGACTTCCTGGAAGAGGCAAGTTCTTTTTGAAAACTTATGATACAATTTGATAGAATTTATCCAAGGATTTGTGAAGGTGGTGGTAGTGATGGTGGAGGGGCTCAGGGAAAAGTGGAGAGATGGGGAAACTTTCAGGCAACAGCATGGTGCATTCAAGAAACTGAAAGTTAGATGTTAAGGAAGAGCAGTAAAGATAAGAGGGGGCTATATCATGAAAGGTCTTAAAGCCTTGTTTAAGGAGTTGCCCTGAGGGTAGTGGTAAACTAGAAAGGGATTTTCAGCATGGGTGTGACATCAGATTTAGTTTTAAATGATCATCTGGTAGCAGAGAGGAGGATGCCCAGGAAAAGGCAAACTGGAAGTGGCAGTAGCTTTCCCTAGAAGGTTATGATAAACCAGGTGTGAGATAATGATGATGTCTGGAACCAGAGTAGTGAGAGGGAAAGATGAAACAGATGGATTTTCTAAATACTAGGAAGGAGAATGATAGGACTTAGTAGTTGGGTGTCTGCAAACTACTTTATATTCTTTTTCTCCTTTTGCGGTTGAATGAACCATGCAGATAAGTATGATGGCAATTTTTATCTATCTTTTGTGAATGAAGAAATTAAATAAATTGAAGTTCAGAGAAGTTAAATAAATTGTTTGATGACACAAAGTTGGAAAAGGAAATAGAACTTGGGACCAGATGCCCTGTTGAATTACCTCATTCACAATCCTAGGGTTCTTGTTTCAGTGACTGAGTAAGGTTAGGGGAAAATGAAACACTTCGAGATGTAATTTTCTTAATCTCTACTGTGGTTAAAAGGAAAAAAAAAATTAAAGTATGCTCTACTCTAAATACAAAGTACAAGCAACAGAACTAGTCCTGAGGCAGGAGTCTAGAATGGTGACTGCCTAAATCCTGGACCATCACCTTCAACCATCCACACATGAGTAGTGAACTCTTCTACCTCCAGCAGGTAGAGAGGCAAGAGGACAAGGGCAGAGGCACTGCATTGCTTCTTGGGTTTTGGAACACACAAAACCCCAGTGGGTTTTATGACTTGAAACTTCAAGGATTCTTTGTCTATACAAAGTGGGCCTAAGTGGGTTCATTTTTTGAAGTTTTGTTTAAAGAAATAAGTCATTGACAATAGCATGGTGACCACCAGGGGGGAAGGAGGGGAAGATAGAAGGGGATATAGGGAATATTAATGGTACTGGAAGGAGACTTGACTTGGGATGGTGAATGCACAGTGCAATATACAGGCACTGTATTGTAGAATTGCACACCTGAAACCTACATCATTTTATTAACCAATGTCACCCTAATAAGTTCAATAAAAGAGGAAAAAATAAGTAACTGAGGTAAAACTCCTATAACAGAATTAATCATTTTAAAGTGAGAAATGTAGATTTACAGTGTTGTATAACATATTTTCATCACTCCAAAGTAAAACCTCTTCCCTGTGAAGCAGCTTCTGCCCATCATTCTCTCCTGCAAGTCCCTGGCAACCAACAATGTGCTTTCTGTCTCTATAAATGTATCTATTCTGGATATTTTATAGAAATAGAATCATACAATATATAACTTTTTGTGCCTGGCTTCTTTCATTTAGCGTAATGTTTTGTGGAGTCATTCATACTGTAGCATGTATCAATACTTCATTCCTTTTTTATTGTTGAGTAATATTCTGTTGTATGGATATACCACAATTTATTCACTTAGGGCTGTTTCCGCCTTATTGTGACTAGGACCTTTATGAACATGCATGAGGTTTTTAATTATTTAAAAAAGATGCCTTCAATTCTTTTGGGTATATATACTGACGAGTTGAATTGTGGGATCATACAGTAATTCTATGTCTAACCTTTGAAGACCTGTCAAGCTGTTTCTTACAGTTTATATATTATACATTTCTAACAGCAGTGTATATATATATACATATTCCTCTTTCTCCCCATCCTTGCCAGAACCTGTTACTTTCTGTTTCTTTTTATTTTATTTTTAAAACTTAGTCATTAATCGTGGGAAGGAAGTATAAATGGCTTCTTTTTTTATTAGGCCATTCCTGGTTTCTTCTTGAGAAAAGAGCTCTTTTAAAGTAGAAGAGAAACAAGGCCCACCCTGTTTTTGGCAGCTAGTTGGGGAGGAAAGAAATCTCTCAGGATACAGATTGAAGAAGAACCCTAAAGAGAGGGGTCCTTTGGGAACTCAAGGCTTTCCTCCCTCGTCATGGCCCCATGTTTTACCTCCAAGGGACTCATTCTGTTCTTCTCTCTTTGGAGATGGGTTGAGCTGGCAGGAGGTTTGTAGGAAGGAAGCCAAACTTTCTGAACAAGCAGATAAATTCTTAGATTAATTCATGTTGTTAATAAATATTTATGAAGCATCTACTATGTTCCAGGTACTCCTCTAGATGCTCATGATACATCAGTGGCTGAAACAGATGACGTTGCTGGCTTTCATTCTAGTCAGGGGACATAAATATTGAACAATGAATATAGTAAATAAATTATATAATGTAGCATGTTCGAAGGTGATAAGTGTTATGAAAAAAGAAAAAATAGATTGAAATATTAAATTGGGTAGGGGATAGGCTTTTTGGAGAAGCTGGGAACTAAGCACAGACTGGAAATAGTTGGTGCTGGAGGGGTTCTAAAAAACAAACAAAAAAAACAATAACAATAAAAACCTCAAAGCAAATAAAAACACTTTATCCAAACAGAGATCTGCAGTGTAGCTCTGATGTCACCACTGTGGTGCCCTCAGTAAATGTCCTCTTAGTCCCTGCTTTTTCAGGTTTTCATTTTCGTAGTCATCATTTGATGTTCATCTGTTTGCTTCGCTTGCTCAGTACACAAACATGCCTTCTGAGTTATGATTGATGAGCGGTGGTTATTAGATACTGCAGGCCTTTGAGCAGCTCTGGGCCACAGACTGAGGAAGTGAGCGAGGGAAATCTTCCCAATATAACAGGGAATGCGACTCAAAGTGGTAAAGATCTGTACGCCATAGCTGAGTTTGCGAGGGGCGTTTAGAAACTGTTCTCAAGAAAGGGCTTCTAAAGGCTTTAGACATCTTTATAGCTCAGAATTCAGAAAATGTGTACAATAAATCCCAGACACCCCTTGCACTGCTGCTGCTGCTCCCTGAAGACACCCAACCAAAGCTTTTAGTTTGCCAAGTTCCTGCTCGCAGTTTCACCCTCACAGGTGGCTGTTCTTCCTGGAACAAGAGACCATAGTGAAGCCTGGGTGACGGGGGCAGATTTGTTTGCTTAGTGCCTCCAGCTGGAGGCTTGCGCTTGGAAGAAGAAACTCGGAGTCATGTTGACTCTGACGCTAGGTCCACATTCAATGTTACTTTTGCAGGCCTTTCCTGCTCTTTGCTGGAGTTTCTGATGTAGGAAGACTGTACCTGTCATTGGGGTTTTAGTGGTCCCATCCCCATAAAGCAGGAAACGACAATGTAGACATCCTGATGCCCATTCATCCTGCAGTGATCGCTGACTTTGAGTTTGTCAATAGACGATTCGTTTTGGAAATAAAATTTGGTTCGAATTTTTTTTTTTATTCTAATTTAAACATTTAGCTCT
This sequence comes from Noctilio leporinus, assembly GCA_004026585.1. Classification (NCBI taxonomy): domain Eukaryota; kingdom Metazoa; phylum Chordata; class Mammalia; order Chiroptera; family Noctilionidae; genus Noctilio; species Noctilio leporinus. Next base: position 127,468 of record PVIW01001498.1, on the reverse strand, counting down.
AAATTAAGCATTTAGCAGTCTGTATCCAGCCTGATTTTTTAGTATGTTTATGTTCTTTAAATTTTATTTTCTTTCTTTGAATTTAAAAATACACAGGGGGTATCAAATGTAGGTTTACTGGTATGAGTTCTTGAAACACAGAGTTTACTCCTGTATTATTAATTATTGCATTAGTTTCCATATAAACAACTGTAAACCTACATTTGCCCCACCCTGGATGGTTCGGTATAATGAAGATAAGATGTTTCCTTAAATAGCCTTTCCTTAAATATCCAGCTATTGTGAAGGAAAGTTCAAGCTCTTCTCCAGAATACTTTTCCAAAATGTAATGGGGTTTGCTCTTTTTCACTTTGGTTATTTTAGGCAGTCATTAAACAGTTGTTAGCCAGTTTAGTAAGTTTATATAAAACTGCATATTTTGAGGCTTTAAATGCCACAGGAGAAGTTCCAATGTAAACAGAGAACAGAATCAGTGCTTCAGAAGGAAGCGCCCAGCACTCTGCCTCATTCCAGTTGAGGAAATGCCACAGGGACAAGGCCATGGACACAAGCGACTCACCCCACCCGCTGAAGAGGTCCTGGGGTGATTAATCTCTTGAGGCTGGTGAATGGGGCCAAGAGGCCAGGTCTCGGTTCTAGTTCTGTGTAGGTCAGCTACATTCACTTTGTTCTGCGGTCACAAATTGTGACTCAGACCCTGGTAAATGTCTCATAAATGCATTCCACTCATCAAGAGAGTGTGGATTATGAGCTGCTGGCTCAGGGCTAGAGGGACGCTCAGCAACCCTCAGGCACGCGTGCCAAAAATGTTCTCTATTTGAACTGTCAGTGCCTAACGGGGCAGAGGCAGTGTCTGCTCAAAGTGACACCTGCCTTTGGTGGTCTGCTTAGAAACTCACCCCAATATATGGAGACCGGCTCAGTGTCTCCTTGAGCTGCCATGGAAAAAGAAAAAGGAGTAAAAGCTGCTGTTCCATTCTGTCACATCCGTGAACTTGAATTGTTTGATTAATTTGAAGGCATTTGTACTTTTAAAGTCCGTGGTGCTTTTGAAAAATTCCTGACTTCTTGCTCCTCTTATCTAGACAGTGTAAGAGTGGTGTTACCAACACTAGTAATAGCTGTCACTTACTGAGTGCTCACTATGTTCCGGATTTTGTCATGCAGGTTTTAAATCTATTAACTCATTTGATTCTCAAAGCAACTCTATATCAAAAGGAAGCTATTGTTAGTATGACCCATCCTTATTTTATAGATGACATGCAGAGAGATTAAGTAGATTGTTTAAAGTGAGACAGCTTATTGTAAACCGTGGGATTTGGACCCAGTATGTGGCTTCAGTGTTTATTTTAATCCACTGTACAAACTATTTATATCACAGAAGTAGCAACAACAACATCACATTTTTGGGCCGTGCACTTGTTAAAACAAGACTTCACTTTTATTATGCCACTTAATCTCCCTGGTATCTAAAACAAAAGTCATCTTCCTAACAAAGGGTCAGCCTCTCTTTTTCTTTCAGGCCATCACTATGAATGAAATGCCTTTGTCTGTATGCCCTGCTTGTTCTAAAAATAATTTACAAAGGCTTTAGAACAATTGTCTTCCAGGCATCAAAGCTTAAATTACCAATTTCTCTCTATTTCTGATTTTTCTGGGACTGTGTCTTTTGATTCCATCCTATCTGGAGTTTTTCATGCTGAATTTAAGTTGTTCTATTATGCTTCTCCTTCATTCTGATCATGACATTGTTCCATAATTTTAAGAGCTCTTTGATGGCAAGGACTGTGTCTTATTCATCTCATTCTTCCAGCATCTACCATTTGGACCTGGCACACAGGGAACGCTTGGTAAATGTCTACTGAGTGAGTAAATTCCTTTCTTCCTATCCTTTCTTTTCTTCTGCCAATAACCTCCTCCAGATACTCATTATTATTTCATGCCTAAGGTATATCAGTTAGAATGTTTTGCCTGTAAGTAACAGCAAAGACAACTCAAGCTGGCTTAAGCAATGAGGACTTTTATTAGCTGACAAGTGGAAGGCAGAGATAAAGCAGGCCACCAATGGAATTACCCAAGCACCCTTGTGTTGCTCTATGATTCTCTTAACTCTGTCCTCCTTTGGCTATCAGTATGATGATTATAATAGTTCAGATTCTTAAATTCAGCCCCAGTGACATCCAACCTGTATCTTAGGAGGACACTTTGTGCTACAAGTTTCTAGGAAATATTTCTTTGTATTTTTTAAAAGATTTTATTTATTATTTTTAGAGAGAGGGGAAAGGAGAGAGACTTCAATGGTTGCCTTTCACCTGCCTCCAGCTACAGAGCTGGCTGGAGACCTGGCGTGCAACCTGATTATGTGCCCTGGCTGGGAATTGAACCAGCGACCTTTAGGATTGCAGGCTGGCGCCTTAGCCACTGTGCCACCAGCCAGGGCTCTTTGTATTTTATTAGTCTGAATTAGGTCACATATCTGTTCTGAAACCAGCTCCGATAGCCAGAGGATTGCTGTATTCTGATTAGTTTGCAGCTGGTCTTGTGAACCATAGAGAAAGAGATTACTTTGAGACACGAATAGAGTTGGGTCAGCATCTCTTGAAGCACAGAGCCTCTCATGGAGAATGGTTGGGAAGCTGAATAAATTTGGGGGAATTGTTGGGAAGGGGGAATGGACTTGACACTAGTAGTTATCAATGTCCATTACACTTAGCTCTGTGAGACTTCCTAACTGGCGTCTCTTCCTGAGGACATCCTTCCCTCTCATCCTTTCCATATACTACTACTAGATTAATACCTCTCAAACATGACAGTTACAACACAACACTGATGTAAAAATGTTAAATGGCTCCCAGTTGCTTATTGGAAGATATTCTGACATTTGAGCCTCTATTCAAGACAATCCCATTTTTTCTTCCAGTTTTCTTGCATACTAAAGCCGGTATTACAGACCACATATTTGTGACCCACCCCCCACCCCCACCAAAATTCATATGTTGAAGTCCTAACCCCCAAGGTGATGGTGTTTAGAAGTGGGGCCTTTGGGAGGTGAGTAGGTCATGAGCGTGGAGCTCTCGTGAATGAGAGTAGTGTCCTTGTAAAAGGAACCCAGAGAACTATTAGCCTTCCTTCCACCATGTGAGGATACAAAGAGAAGGCACCATTTTGTAGCCAGGACCCAACCTCAGACCTTCAGCTTCCAGAACTGCGAGGAATAAATTTTCATTGTCTTTTTCATAAGCTGTCTACTCATGACAGTTTGCTATCGCAGCCCAAAGGGACTCAGGTTGCTGGGCTTTAGCCAAATTAGCTTAATAATCATTCTCTGATAATGTAGTTCATACCTTGGCTCTATTCTTTCATTTCTTCCACCTAGAATGACTGCTTTTCTTCTCTACATTACTTAGAAGTGCCAAAGTTTCCACACTTATTTTAAATAGTTAGGACTGGTTCATATCAGTCCTAACCTTGCTTTCAAGTTCCATCTTAAACTGTTTTCTCTGAAGCATTCCATGACCACATGCCTTTGAATCAGTTACTATAATTAATGTACCATGCATTCATGATCTTCCCAATAGCAAAGTTACTGTCTTGCAACTTGGAGATGCTGGATACAGAGCATATATGTGTCAGCTGAGAGGTGGGAGCAAAGAAGCATGGTAGAAACATTGACAATGTGAAGGTTGTATCCATTTCTTTGAAAGTCAGGTAGTACAAATATTTATTGGGAACCTACAATGAAGGCACCAGGCACTCACTGTTTTAAGTTCTGAACCTTAAGTGAGAAATAACCAAAGCCCTTTTCCTGAATGAGCTCACATTTCTAGTGGAGACAGACCAATTAATATTTGCTCAAATGTCAGCTCATTCCAGCTGCTAAGAAGAAAAACAAATAAAGGTTAGAGGATAGTGGGCTGATATTTTGTAGGTGGAATGATCAGGGAAGGCTTCTGACCAAAACCGTAAATAGAATTCCAAGAGGTACATGGGAGAGAAGGAACCCTTGGGGCAGAAGTGCTGAGAAGGACTCTCACTGGCTTGGCATGCAGAGAGCAAGCAAGAAGGTCAGCATGGTTGGAGTGACTAATGGCAAAAGAGTGATAAGAGATGGAGGTGTCCGAGGAACCAGAGTTAGGGTAGTGTAGGGTATTATTGACCATACCAAAAGTTTAAGTTTATTGTAAGGGATATAGAATGCCTTTGAAGGACTTTGGTTTGGGTAGTCCCCTGACCTGATTTACATGTTAAGAGAAGAATGTTGTTCGATTCCCCAGCCAGGGCACATAACAAGGTTGCAAACCAGGTCTCCAGTCAGGTCTGTGGCTGGAGGCAGGGGAAAAGCAAGCATATATTGAAGTTTTTCTCCCTTTCTCCCTCTCTGCCTCTCTCCCTTCCCCTTTCTAAAAATAATGAAATAAAATATTTTTAAAAATTAAATAAAAAAAGGAGAGAGAGAGAAAACTTTTTTTTTTTTTTTTTTTTTTTTTTTTTTTTACGTGAAAAACAGACTTCTGAGGGAGCCAGACTGGAAGGAGGAAGACCAGAAAGGAGACCATTGTCAAAGTGCAGGTGAAGCACATGGTGGCATATTGGTGGTGGAGTGGGGATGAAGTGGTTGGATTCTGTGTACATTTAAAAGTAAAAGCAACAAGGTCTGATTATGGATTAAATATGAAGGGTGTACGCCTGGAAAGAATAAGATGAGGCAATAATGGCTTTTCAAATAGAATACTTGACTTAGTTGTGTTTTAAAAATATCAAAAAAACATCTCTGAACAGTTGACATTTTAAATCATTGTTACTCAGAACTGCTAAAAGGTTCCACAATTATTTTAAAATGCTAAAGACAGATTGCAAGCCAGGTCTCCAGCCAGGTCTATAGCTGGAGGCAGGTGAAAGGCAACCATACATTGGTGTCTTTCTCCCTTCCCCTCTCTCTAAAAGTAATAAAATAAATAAAATCTTTAAAAAAAAAAGAAATGAAAAAAAAAAAAACTCAAGAAATGACAACATAATAAAATTAAAAACCCTTGGAGTGATGGTCTGCATTTGTTTCAATTCCTACAATTTCGACATCTTTTGGTAGATATTTCATGAATTAAATACTTTTCATTTTGCTGTGTAGAAAAGCTTCATTGTGGGAGTCATGAATAAATTGAGTATATTTTGAGTTAAGCATCCTGAATACTATTTTGCCTTAAAATTCATTCTGCTTGGTATAGTCTTTGGTTTGTCTTATGACTTGCCTAAAATTTGAATATGTCTCTCTTCCATTGATTAAAGGAAGGGAAAATATGACTGAATTAGTGCATAGAATGATCACAATACTTTAATAAAATTTAAAGCTCCTATTAAAAATAGTCCTTCATTTTAAAAAGTATTAGGTATGATTTCTGTCATAGTTGATTAGTCATTGTTTTACCTATTCAAATGAATTAGCCCATTTTTTTCTTGATAAAGTGCTACTTACAAATTAGCAAATACCTGATTTTCCTAAGAAACTCAGAACTGGATCAGATTCATTAATTTTTACAACAATTTTATAATTGTCAAGTGGCATTTATTGTCCCCATTCCTTAATAGGGGATAATTTATGACATAAGGTAATTGAGATAGAATAATTGCCAAATGCCCCCATACCTGAGGTAACCTATATCTGGAATACCTTGCTTCTAGAAACAGCAAGGTTTGTACAACGTTTTTTTTTTTTTTTTCAGTGACATTCACACCCATGCATTCATACTAATGCTGGATGAAGGGGTAGGAATTTGCAGTAGGAGAATAGGTCTGATGTTCATTGGCTTCAGCTTAGTGTCCAAACAAAACCTACTGGGTGATGATTATTTGATGTTCCTCTAGGAGAGTTATTATTTGGTTATTACTTAAAATCTTAGTACTTGAAACAGTTTATCTGTGCGTGATTATTTTAATCATTCTTTCACTCAGTAGAAATATATTAAGCACTACTTTTTCCTAGCCACTATGGTTGCTTATTTATTGAACTTCCCAAGCAGTAGACCTATTAGATTTCTCACCCACTGCTTTATAACTGGGTCCAGTATCACTTTTAAACCTCTTGTAGAAACTGAGGGCTGAACACAACAGAACAGATGGAATTTTAAGACTCTGTATCTACTCATCTGCTTTGATTCTCAAATTTTCATTAATACAAATGACAAAGTCTTTCATTATGTTGCTAAATGGAACTGGTTAAAATACCAGTTATGGCTGAAAGGTTCTTTCACCTGTACATTACCAACTCAGTGTTTATAGACAATTTCATGCTTTAGTGGAAGTTGGGTTAGAGAAGAGAGAGAATATGCTTTGAACTCCTGAAACAGAAGGTAGAATTGACTTTTTTGGGTGAAAGAGGTCAATGAAAAAAGTTGTAGAGAGCTTCACATTATGGCCTGGGACAACTCTATTGACTTTCCTTTGGGTGGGATCAAAGGAACAGGCGAAGAAGGTCATCTTGTATAATTTGGAAGAAAAGTGTTCTCAAGATAAACAGATTTAATTTCTAGTTTCCTCTTGGGCTATGATGGAGCATTTCTCTAGGTCTGTTTCTCCGACTCTCAAAGGAGACACCTGACATGGTCTGAATGTATCCTCAAAATTCATATGTTGAAGTACTAACTCCCAGAGGTGATAGTACTAGGAGGTGGTACTTGGGGAGGTGATTAGGTGATGAAGAAGGAGCCTCAAGAATGGAATTAGTGACCTTAGAAAAGGAATGCCCACAGAGCTCCCTAGCCCCTTTCACCCTGTGAGGAAACAGTAAGAAGATGCTATCTGTGAATAAGAAAGAGGTCCCTCACTCAACCAGCTGGTACCTTGATCTTGGACTTCCCAGCTTCTAGAACTGTTGTTTACAAGCTTCTCAATCTCTGGAATCTTGTTAGAGCCACCCAGATGGACTAATAACAGCACCAAACATTACAATGTTGAGAGTCTCAGGGGCAGAGACCTGGGTCCAAAAATCAGCTCTGCCATTTATTACAAGTTATTTTTTGAATCCTACAAACCTGCACCTTCTCATCTGTATAGTGAAGACCATCATATACAATCTCTAAGGATTTAAGAAAATTTGAGATAATACAGATTAAGAATTTAGCGTAGCATATGGAACAGAGACATTACTCACTAAAGGGCAGCTAAATAGAATGAATCATTGAACCAGAATCACCCTCAGGTGCTACCTCAAGGTGTTTATCCATTGTATGTTATGCCTGTATGTAACCTCCATCTGAAGTGTTGTAGCTCCTAGAAACTACAAATTCTTTGCCCTTGCTGTCTTTGTCTTAGGAAGCACTCACTTTGTAATATGTGATGTTTTTACTTTCCCGACCTACACACTGACCCTGTGTAATTAGGTCAGTTTCATATTATCTCTGTTACTAAAGGAGGCTACATTTTCATTGCTTAGAAAGGTCTGTTAACACAGTCCTCATGAACCGAGCCAGCACTAAGCATACCCTTTGAAAAATACCAGCCTGTAGAGCTCAGGAGCAGGTGTGGCAATATTGTGCAGTGTCTCAGGGGTAGGAGACGCGGAAAATGAGGACGTGCCCTCTTGCTGCAGCATCTAGACCCAATTCTCAGCAAAAACTGATTTTCTTCTTCCGTTTCCCACTTAACATCATGGAATTGGACAAAATCGGGCTCACACTAAGGAGGGAGGAATTGTCACCAAGCAGGGTCACAGAGTCATTGAATAGCAAGCAGACAAGCTGTGGCCGGAGATGTGGCATCTTCACCAGCACATGGACTGGCATGGCTGGTGTGGCATGAACCCCTGACCATTAAAGGGGTTTGCACTTTGGCTGGGAGTTAATTGGTCGTTTTTCCTACTTTTCCTTTATTGAGATATAAGTGACATACAATGTTGTGTGAGTTTAAGGTGCATGACATGTTGATTGGATACATTTATATTGCGATATGGTAGGTATTACAGCATTAGCTAACACCTCTATCAAGTCACCTAATTACCTCTATTCTAGGGGTGCAAACAGTTAAGGTAATCTCTTAGCAAATTTAATGTTTATGATACACTTCTGTTGTCTGCAGTAACTGTACTATGTACTAGGTCTCCAGAATTTACTTATCTATGAGTTGCAAGTTTGTACCCTTGAACATCTCCCATTTCCCCACCTCCAGCCCTGGGTAACCACCATTCCACACTCTCTTTTTTTTGCAAGTTCTGGTTTTGTTAGGTTCCACATATCAAAGATAAATAGTACTTGTCTTATTCTGTCTTACTGCCTTACTTATCATGCTATTGCTGCCATAGCCACTGTTCCTTGTTTGATATGATGGCTCCCCTTTTCATGTGTGTAGTTTTAGAAGGATACCCACGAATGAGAGCAGAAGACTTTTGTTATAAAGGTAGTCATTTTATTCAAGATTAAAATGTTTTTTGTTATTTTTCTATATTCTACATATTTCATTTTTTATATTCCATCAACTGGTACCTTCAAAAAATAGATGATTTAACAACTTGAAAAAGATGACTTAAAAGGGCTTAATGAGGAAGTATAAATAACAACACTTATGTATTTGTGCATGATTCATTTTGTTCATGTGTATATGTATATACAGAAAAAATTTAAAGTTACATATGAATGATTGTTGATGATTTTAGCAGAGGAGAGTGGGCTACACCATTACTATATGGTAATGAAGAAGGAATGATAATTGGGTTAAAATGTCCCTGCACTGCTCTCTTGCTAGTGATAGCTATTATGAAAAGTAGGTTGTTGGCAGACAAAACACTAAATAAACAAAGAACTGTCTTTTTATAATAGCACTTTATAGAATCAGTCTTTTGAAATACAGCAAAATTTTCACCACCCATGTTTCCTGCTTATGCCAATTACCCATTGTGTTTGTGCTGATTCATTTATGCATGGAAGTTTCAGTAGAAAAATAGTCATTTTTGGAAAGGTTAGATTTAGAAGCCTCGGTAAAAACAGACTCATTCAAACAAAAATGCAATCAGATTGCAAAATAGCAAATAAAAGGAAATCCTTATAGAAGAAAATATTACATTTTAACATTATGTTGAAATAGACAAAGGGACCTACTGCAGACTTTACAAATGCTCATTTTGCTTCCTCTGCTGTGGTTCAGCTTACAGATGGTCCATGTGATAGTTGCTATAGAAACCAAAGCTTTCTCATCAATCTCTCTCTGTTGCTATGGTGTGTTTGGGGGTGTTGCACACAAAACTTTTGTATCAGGTGTCACTTATGTTTTTCATGACAGACCTTATAATGAAATTTATTGATTGCCCATTAATCAACAAAGTGTGACATAACATGACGCATTACTGCTAAGCATCAGTTATTAAGTAGAATAGGTGGGCCTAAAATTATTGGTAGATGTGCACTGTGCATTTGTTAACCAGGCTATTTGAAGCATTCACATGATAAAGAAAACTTGCTCTAATTGACAGAAGCAGAATCTTTTATTTTCTTGAAAGTGATATTTTCCTTATAAATTTAAGATCTTCTGAAAGTTAAATCTGTAATAGATTTCAGAATTTCTGTGCTGTAATTTTTGCTCTGACATTGGAAGTCAGGCCTTAGGCAAATTGTTAACTTCTGGATTTAATGAGATCATGAAACTGTGGCCTGATAGGTTTATATATGATAAGCTCCATGAGAGTAGATACACACCTATTTTGTTCACCCCTGTGCATTCAGAGTCTTGCAATATCCAGAGAAAAAGTCTGGGATGTAGTTAACACTCAGAAGTCCTTGCTGAGTGTCAACATGAATGTACATGTTGCTTCTGACCACACAGGCATCCCACATTATAGTTCCTCTGTTAAGTCTATTTCAGGAGTAGACTTTATTTCATTTTAACTTAAATATTTATTGGAATCCTAGTAGTAGTAAAATGCTTCCCTCCTTGCTGGATTCCTTACACTTTACAAAGATTTGGCTTTCATTCCTGGGATTTTGTATTCCACATTGTCTAATTTTTACTAGTCTGTAGATCTGCAGTATTTTTATTCTTTGTGTTATTGTTCACAGTTCAAGGTATGCATCTTTGGATATAACTTTCCTGATCATTCCTTTTAAGGTACATTATCAACAAGACAATTGTTTATCCAGTGTTAGAAGCACAAGCCTTTTAATCAGACAGACTTAAGTAAATACATTCCTTTTGATAAGTTTGCTTTTCACCGCAAACCTCAGTTTTCTCATCTGTGCAATGGGGGTATCAATACATATATCATTACTTGGAGAATTAAGCAGGATGCACCAAGTACTAAGGAATTTGCATAGTGAGAACCTTCTAAGTGAAGGCTGCTAGTGTTCTCTGTTATGCAGAGAGGAGGTGCTTGGTTATATGTAGTTTGTGTAAAAGCCAAAAATCTGTGAATTTTATTATATTTTTATCCAATGTCCCTAACTGTGTTGTTCCAGCTCTTACTTTCCCACTAGGTAGAAATTATCTTAATATTGTAACTTTAGGCACATTCTATAACTTACCAGTCATTTTGGGCTATAAAAAGGAGTCCTATATAGTTTAAAATTCCAGTCACAGAAATGCCTCAAATATGATCTGTATGACCTCCAGACCAGACTCCTGGGCTATGGAATTGGATGTGGCTTGATCTGCTCATCAATTCTTCCTTCTGCTCCAGCACCTCAGAGTTGGAGTAAGGAACTGTTTCCTGTTCCTCCTGAAAGTCTAACTCCTCCAGTGCTGTGGTTTAGATGAGACCTCAGGGCAGGGAATTTTATGTAACCCACCAAAGATGGGAATATGTCTTTGTTCTTGCTCGGTCTGATCTGGTTCCATCTGTTGCTACCAAAGTTTGCGGGTGGGCCCAGGGAGAGGGTATGCAAGGTGTTCAATTTCTGCAAGGCTCCGCCATGGATGAGGCTTCACAAGAAGAGCCGCTGTCCCTCCTCTTCACTCCTGCCAGCAGCCCTTGCCCCAACTTTCCTTCCAAGTAGAACATCTGCTGGAGCTACTGCAAAGGCATCCCTTTGGCAGCTGCCCCTCCTGGAGCTGTGGACCTGGGCAAAGCCGGCAGCCCTGCTTTTCTTCTTCCCTATTCCCACGCCGTGCCCCGTTACCTCTTTTCCCTGTTGGCAACTGAGGCCCCAGAAAGCCTGACTCCTCCTCTTGGACATACAAGGTCTATCCCAAAAGTATGGGCCACACAAACTATTTTAATTGTATTGACATTGGCTATATTGACATCGGCTAGATCCTTTCAGGACAAACCTCATATTTCTAAGGAAATGCAGACTGTGGACTGTGTGCGTGCACTTCCCCCAAACTCCAGGGGGCACCCCAGACTTGCCCACAAACTCCCCAACTACTCTGACCTCTCTTCAGGGGGAGTGGTCGGGCGGGGTGGGGGCCTGCTTCTGGGGCACTGGGACTGCCCAACAGAGCCAGGGGACAGAGATGCTGGTCTCCTTTCCTTATTGGCAGAGAAAGTAAAGCAAGCTCACATACACATACAAGGAAAATGTTTAAAACCACTGTGGGCAGATACTGGTATAGCTTAGTCAATAAACATATCCTACAAAATTATAATACATACAGTTATCATTTGCCAAAAATGACAGTTTATAACATATATAGAAACCATATGGTGCTGAAATTTATAATGTAAGCACCTGCCATTGTGTAAAGCTTACAAAATCATCTGCACACATTCATTTACAGTTTACCTCTCCAATCATTGTTCTCTATTTAAATGTATCTAACATCTACATTCTGATCAACATGATATATTATGTTGTATATTGCCTGAAAGGAACTTTAGCTTCATTTGTTAGTTTAAATAATTACTGTGGCTCTGGCTGATGTGCCCCAGTGGATTGAGTGCCAGCCTGTGAACCAAAGTGTCACTGGTTTGATTCCCTATCAGGGCACATGCCTGGGTTGTAGGCCAGGTCCCCAGTTGGGGGCACATGAGAGGCAGCCACACATTGATGTTTCTCTCCCTCTCTTTCTTCCTCCCTTCCCTCTCTCTAAAAATGAATAAATAAAATATTTAAAAAAATAATTGCTGTGAAACAAAGTTATCATTGTACCAACAGGGAAATAAAAGCAAATTAGGAGTTTTGATGTCAAATACTGCATAGTGCAAGTTGAGGTATGCATGTTTTTGTGCTGCTTTTTAAAATCTCAAGTTTCCTTTTAAAACCCTACATTTTAGCACCCTGACTGGTGGCTCAGTAGAGAGTCTCCGGCTTGTGAATCCAAAGGTCACTGGTTCGATTCCCAGCCAGGGCACATAACCAAGTTGCAAGCCAGGTCTCCAGTCAAATCCTTAGCTGGAGGCAAGTGAAAGGCAACCATACATTGATGTTTCTCTCCCTTTCTGCCTCCCTCCATTCCCCTCTCTCTAAAAATAATAAAAAAAAATTAAAAATAATAAAAATAAAACATTACATTTTAAAAAGATACAAAATTAGGTATATCTTTCTAGTCAGAAAGACTAAATTTAACAAACACTGAGACCCAGCCATGTAAACAAGCCCATGAGCTGACAAGCCCTATTCTTAGCCTTTAGGAGGAGCCAAGAAAGGCTATTTTAATTTTTTAATTTTTTATTATATTTCTTCCATTACCATTTTAGTGACAATTTCCTTTAATGGACCTGCATCTATTCCTCATTTCTTATTGTTCCTCATTTATTAAATTTTTGTCAGCTGATATACTGAAGCCAGCCTGAAGAAAGTCTGAGGTTCTTTTCTACAGTCATCTCAGTTACTGAAAGGCAGCTCTTAAACTACTATTTTAGAGAATATCTAAGTGGTGGAAGATGCCATGTTTAAAGGGAAAGCCCCTGTGCATAGATGAAGTGCAGAGAATTCTAAGGAACTGGTGAACAGATGTCTGCATACTCACCCAGGGTGATGTCCAGCCTCGTCCGTGTGGTATCCTTTGGTTTGTTTGATGACTAACATCACAGGATGTCAGCTGGAGAATGCTCTGATTTCAGTCAAAAGTCAGATATGCAGTGCAAAAGCCATGTTACCTGTTCCAGGTGAGCTGCAGTGCCATATTCCCTGCAGAACTGAATCCTTCCCTCCTTTTGGGTCATAGACTTGAGCACATGAGAAGGACAGTGTAGGTGTTATGCCTTATTAAGGTGCTTCAGAGAGATCTGCCTGAAAAAAGACTTTAGATCACATGCACAAAAGAGAGAGAGAGAGAGAATGTGTGTGTGTGTGTGTGTTTGTGTCTTCAAACCATGTGACTTGGCAAGAAACAGTTTAACGACAAAATAATTCTATGAAGCACTGAAAGTTTTCTTTGAAAGATGGATTATTTCTCCAGGGGCCTTGTGCCTTTCAAATGGTTATTAAATTTTCAAGGAAGGTCTTCTTTGAATTCTGAAAGGCTACCCAATATTTTACTTTGACAGCAGAAGCAGAAGTAAGGATGTACTTTTCCAGATGTCTATATCTTGCCTTTTATTAACTGAATGATTTTACTGTATAAGTTGTTCTCCAATTTTTATCTGTATTCCACTGACAATGAGAGGATTTTTTTGCAAATTTGTAAAAATGTTGCAATCTTTTCACTTATACTGTAGAGATTCCTAATTGAGTTGGGGAGAATTGCTATACATTAGCTATTGGTATATATTTGTATATAGCCAAATCAGCCTTGATTTTTTGAATGTTACATTATGTTAATTAGTGCCAGCATTTTTAAGGGCAGTATTATACAGCCTTTTTTGACCTAAAAAGTTATACTTCCAAAACTATTAATTTTTTTCTTTTTTCTAAAGATTTTATTTATTATTTCCAGATAGGGGAAGGGAGAGAAGCAGAGAGGGAAAGAAACATCAATGTATGATTGCCTTTCACCTGCCTCCAGCTATGGACCTGGCTGGAGACCTGGCTTGCAACCTAGTTATGTGCCCTGGCTGGGTAATTGAACCAGCAACCTCTGGGTTCACAGGCTGGTGCCAATTCACTGAGCCACCAGCCAGGGCTCTAAAACTATTCTTTTTTTTTTTTTTTTTTTTTTGACCTGTTTTTGTGCTGAGTATGATCTGGGCACATTTAACAGGAGAAATCAACTGCAGTCTAAAAAATGTTTTGAAGACCTATCCTTTTGTGTGCAGATAAAAATATTAAATTAGTTGGGATGTGCAAAATAGAAGATAGTATTTTGTTACTGACAAAATATCAGATGCTCTTTATGGAAGACAAGGTTTTGAAATACATAGGAGCAAAAAGAAAGAATGTCTTCCTTCATACCATCAAATACTTAAAGCTAATTTCTCAGAGATGCTTAGCTAACATTGATGAAAAAAGATCCCCTAGGGTTATGGAAAGAGAGAATGTTGAAGTTTTATTTAAAGAGTGGAACACTACACCATGCATCTAACACTTTTTCTGCTAAACGTTATGGTTATAATTCATCTGTAATATTACAGGTATAGATGGGTCACTCATTATCATGTGGTATTCTGTTGTGTGACTATAGCACAATTCACTATTTCTAATGATGAACATTTAAGTAGGTTCCCTTTTTTAATTTTAATTTTTGCTATGGTGCTGTGAAGACTCAGGTGAATGAGTCATGGTACAAATGTGCAGGAGGTTTTCTAGGGCAGTGCTTTCATAACTTTTTCTGAGTTCTGACTTACATAGAAAACATTATTTTTGCAGGCCTTGCACAGCTGCAGCAGCTGGCTCCACTGCCTCGGCCACTGCCCCTAAAGCTGAGTGGCTTCATGTCTCAGCCACATCTGGAAACTCATTTGCCTTAAGAGATGAGAAGCCCTGCTTAAGGTGTGCCTTGGAATAGAATGGCTCAGTTGTGCAAATTTTAACTTTATTGGATGTTGTCAAATTGTTCTTCAAAATAGCTGTGCTATTTCTCCATCCCAACCAGCAGTAGGTTAAGAGGTCTCATTTCCCCAGATCCTTATCAACACTTTCAGATGTTGGACTTTTCACATTATTTTCCATCTGATCCTCTTTTGCTTTTCTAGCTTGTCTTTCTATCTTTTGCCATATAGCTGTTATACCGATTACTTTTGGTATTGAGTTGTACGAGATATTTTATATTCTTTATAATAACTCTTTGGCAGTTATGAGTGTTGCAAATATCTGCTCTTGGTCTGTAAGTTATTTTTCTACTTGTTTTTTTGATGAGTATAAATTCTAAGTTGATGTTGAAAACTAGCAATTTTCTTCTTTATGTTTTCTATTTCTCATCTTGTAAGAAATCCTTCCCTAGTAAGAGAAGAGCATAAAAAATTCTCCTATATTTATTACTGAATTAAAAAATCATCCTTATTTTCATGATATGAGGTAGAAATCTAATTTTATGTTTTCTGTTCGGATAATGAGTTGTTTCCAGGCCATTTATTAAATGGTTTTTCTACCCTCAAAGATTGGCAAGGACAGCTCTGCTAAAATAGTAAGTGTGTCTTCTGATTTTATTTAACATTTTGATGTTTTGATTTTGAAAATAGAACTTCAGAAATAAACTATAATTCCCCTATTTGAAATTATAGTCACTGGATTGGAAGTAAGATGACTTATCAATAAACCAGATTGATAGTGAGAACTCCAGGACCAGCTAATACTGTATATTGCTGTACATGATCTGGGTCAAAAGTGTTAGGCTTGTTGGCTTTCAGCACACATTCAGGTTCCTCCCTTTTGGGAATCTGTGGTAAAGCAAATAAGAAAGGAAAAAATCCAAGAGCCTGCCTCTATAAATGATCACCTCATGAAACTAGAATGTCAGTTGGGCAATAGTATGGTCAGAGCTCATTGCTGGTTTGTCTGTGGCCCCTGGTAGCAGCCCAAAGTTGGTCATGTTGCTCAAAGTCAGGACACAGAGGGAACCCCTGGGGCTGTTTTTCCTCATAAGGGGGCTGGCATGTGGTTGACACTTGGGAGGCAGGGACTCAGCTCCATCAGATGAGTCATTATGGTCTTTAACCTTGGTTTATTAAGCAAGGATTATGGAACAGGTTATGTCTCATAACTTTGGGATTTTTAGTCTATGTGGTATGTAATTCTGCATGTTATATGAAATTGTATAAATAAGTCACTGTAGAACCAGAGGTGGCTGGTGGCTTTCAGAATCTATTATTTGGCTTTCTTTATCTTTGCTCTTTCAAAAAAGTGATGCTGTTTCATTTTATTACAGTAGCTGATCACCATGTTCAAAAGAAATGTCAACTTAATTTTAGAGGGATTAAAAAATACTGCCTTCTGAATAATTTCCTCACTTCATTATATAAATGATTCTACAAACTCTCTACGGGTAGATATGTGTTCAGTTTTATCCGTGTGTTTTCAGCAGCATATATCAAAATTTCAGAGCCCCTTTGTGAGTGAACTTGCTACAGAGTATGGTATGGAAATTATTTGTTGATCTCTATCACTGTGGTTATAAAACCCAAAAATATCTCTTTGGCTACTTGTGAAGAAATACAGTAGAATCACTAAGAGAACCATCTCTGGAGTCAGATCAGAGTTTCAGTGGTCAAGAACTAGGAGAATGATCCTATGCAAATAACTTCTCTAAGCCTTTGATTATTTTTCTTCTATAAAATAAAGATAATAAGAGTAATTTATTCATAGGGTGCTCAATTTTTAATGAACTATGCATGTAAAATCTTAGGCATTAGATCACATTAGTAACTGATCAACACTCATATCTAACTAATTTATTGTTGATATTTCTATAATTCTTGATTTATTTTTATTAAGTTAAAATTATTGTACAGAGCCAACTCATGCTGAACTCTTACCCACTGACTACAGACATTTCACAATTTACTTCCCATTACTCTAAATTTCTGTATACAGAGTTAATATTATTTGCTTATAGCATTTATTGCTCTCAGGTAAAATCTGAAAGCAATTTCTAGGCCCTGGCTGGTGGCTCAGTGGATTGGTGCTGGCTTGCAAAGCCAAAGGTCACTGATTCAATTCCCCAGCCAGGGCACATAACCAGGTTACAGGTTAGGTATCCATCCAGGTCCTTAGCTGGAGGCAGGTGAAAGGCAACTGTACGTTGATGCTTCTCTCCCTTTCTTCCTTCTCCCCCGCCCTTCTCTCTGAAAATAATGAATAAAATCTTTTTAAAAAATTATCATTTACATGTGATAAAAAACTGACTATAAATATAGACAAGTTAATAAAATCTTTTTTCTAATATTCATCTATTTTTGTAAGTAACATAATCCAAAAATATTTTAGAAGTTCAGTGTCCAAAAGACACATTCTAACTTTTGTATTATAAAAATAATTTCATCTCTTGTAGATGAAAAATGTTCTCCTGCCCTGGCTGGTATGGCTCAGAGGATTGCCACTGGCCTGATAACCAAAGGTCACTGGTTCAATTCCCCAGTCAGGGCACATAACCAGGTTGCAAGCCTGGTCTCCAGCCAGGTCCTTAGTTGGAGGCAGGTGAAAGGCAACCATACGTTGATATTTCTCATCCTTCCTTCCTTCCTCCCTGCCCTTCTCTCTGAAAATAATAAATAAAACCTTTAAAAACATGTTCTCAGATCCTTTGTTGTGGTTTTTACAGCTCTGACTCCTGTGTTTCAGGAATGAGGGTAGATAGATAACAATTTTCATAGGTACCTGGGGGAGGCTTCAGGACAAGGAGAGAGAGCCCCAGTGACTTTTGGAAAGTAAAGGAGTTACTCAATTTACACAGCCCCGGATAAAACACGAAGCCAGAAGTTTTGATACTGAAGCCAACAATCTACAACATGACATGTCTCAATTTTTAGCCTACATAGTGGAATTACACCCATACAGTTCAACTCTAACTTATTCTCATGTGCTAACAATTTTGGCTGTTAATAATTATGTCTTTTATTAAACACAGTCAAGTTTGTATTAGATGTATCTAGCAAGAGAATGTACTGCACATTCTTTGCCAAGAAATTTGCATGATATTTTCCATGCAGTCATTCTTGTTCTAAACTTTTTTAAATATTACATTTTTATAAGAAATTTTTCCTAGTAGTATTTACTAAAATACATAAGACTGTCTATTAAATGTTTTTAAATAAAATATTCCTGATAATTTCTTGAGATTATGAGAAACATTTTTCTGAATAAGAAATATTATTTAAAATTTAGATTCATATTTAAATCCCTACAAATGCACTATGAACCTGTGCTTATCCATAATTGATAACATATCATTTTCTGATTAGAGGTTAATGACCTGGAAATACATATAAGAAATTATTAATGAAATGGTAATTTTTCAAACTTCACATCAAACACAAAAATAAATAGCTTTCATGAAATATCCCTAGTACTTTTATTTTTTCTGATATAATTAATATTGAAATCCACCCCCTTTTCAAGAATAGAGAATTTTCAAGAATTAATCCTTTTCAAGAATTAAATAATTATTCATGTTGTTTTCAAATAAAGTAAAAATTGTATGCACATATGACTATCCTTAAAAATATTTGTCTTTTAATTTCAAAAACTTTAAAATATGCCTGCCAAAATAAATAAATAAAAAGTAAAAACTTGTAAACATAAAACTGTTTGAGAGGGTATTTGTCTCTATAATCCTTCTACTCACACATACACATACACACAGAAAATCATGTAAATGGTTTCTAAAATTTTTGCTTCTGTTGTTTACAACTGGTAATGGTACTGTCGTTCTTTATGCTGTTATTTATAGAGTTAAACTTACATGTCACACCTATATATTTTGATTATGTGGACACACTCACCTCCTTCTGCAAGATGCCCATGTTTCAATTTCCATGACTATTTCAAATCTCTAAAAAATTGCAGAGGAGCCTGGAACTGACTTGGAAACAAGGGTTTCTGTTGGGTTGGTTTAAAAACAGAGGACCTCTACTTCTGTATTCATCTTACGTTACACAGGGATGCTTATATATATATATATATATATATATATATATATATATATATATATAACACAACTGTCCTGGCCGGTGGCTCAGTGGTTGGTTGGGTTGTCATTTGGTACAAAAAAGAGATGCAGATTCTGTGTCATTGTCACACCCCCTCACCCCGTCCCCCATCAGGGAATATACCTAGGTTGTGGGTTTGCTCCCCAGTCAAGGCATGTATGAGAGGCAACTGATCAATGTTTCTCACACCAATGTCTATCTGTCTGTCTTCAATTAAAATATCCTTGAGTGGAGATTAAGTATATATATTTAACAACTATCTAGTATGGCAACAACCTGTCAGGAAGGCCACCCACCATAACTGTGCTGAGAGAGAGACTGTAACGCCTGTAACTGTTGGAAGCTGAGGAAAGTTCAGGGCCGTTGGTGTGAAGGGAGACCTTTAGGGCTTGGAGCAGCGAATCTTGGGAACCTGTAAGGAAGTGTTTCAGTATCGCAACAACTGGAATATCCTTGCCTGTGTGCACCAGCTCAGTGTTCCTCCTGTCACAGCCAACCCAAGGTCATTTGCCCAGATGGTAATAGGGGAAAGGCGCATTTAACACTGATGATCAAAATAAAACAGTATTTACATGGCTTCAGTTTTTAAGAAAAAAAATGGTAAAAAAAAATCCTTGAGCCTTATTATTGACTGAGGAGGGCTAACCCTACAGTACCAAAATAATGGCAATTGGAATAAAAGGTGTGTTGAGTGTGTTCCTTCACATTATTTCCAGGTGTTCAGTACAGCATTTCTTGGGAGCAGTGACATCTAGTGTTCCTTCCCAAGATAGCAATGACTCTGAACTAAGTACCTTGATTTCACAAGGAGCCTACAAACTTGACGGCTTCTCTGGGGCCGGCTTTACCATTTTTGCAGCACATTAAAGTAATTTAAGTCAGAGGCCTGGTTTCTTCCAGATTTTCACAACCACTTGAGCGGGTCTGGCTGGAAGGCCAGACATGTCTTGTATCCTGACTCCCCCTCTGCATAGTCCTCTGCTCAGGCCCCCTGGGAATAAGGCAGTTCTGGGACCAATCTGAGAAGTTGCAAAGAATTTTAAGTGAGCACAAAACTACTTTTAGTAGAAAGAGGGCACAAATTCAAGCCTAGCCTTTCCTCCTAATGCATTTTGACAAAAACAAACAAGCAAACAGAATAGTCGCTTTGAATTAAATGTGATGGGAAAGCTCATATGATGTAAAAATGAAAACTCCCAGAAATCTTTTGTGACCGTGCATGTTCTGACTTCTGCTGCTTTTTATCAGATTGTGTTTTTAATGCTTGAGATTTCATGAATCTGTATTTTATTTGTACTTTTGGTGAACAAAGCGCTAAGGAATTAAGAGTTTGAGAAAGGAGGAAACTTCTTTAGTTAACTTTGAATCCTCCCCACCCCTCACTCCTTAACCCTCCCTCCATGCCCACTGCTGACGCCACACTGATATTTAAGAGCACCCTGTGGTTTTTGTTTCTGCTTTTGATTTTAGTCTAAAGTTGGTGGCAAGTAAATGATTATATCATTTCTTATTTGGATCACTCCTCAGTGCTTTTCTTCCCAGGCTTCAAACAGTTGGGCTTGTGGTCCTGTGTACCTTCGCGATTCCTAGTCATTGTCCATCCTGTAATTCTTTTATTTTCATTTAAAAGAAGTTTCGGAGTCTTCCCCTGCAATTGTTGAGTATGGTACTTTCTCTTGTAGAGTCCTTTGAAGATATTTTCCAGAGGCTCCTTTGGCCCCTTCAACTTTCAGGCAAAGCAAAAAATAGAAGGTTATGTCATTAGTGATGGGCATGTCCTGTCACGGCTCTGCGAGCCACTATTGGCAGGGGCTTGGTTAGTGAGGCCAGTGATTCTGTGCCCGAATCCCTCCATCCCAGTGAGTAGTTTAAAAACATTTAGTTGTTACAGACTTTTTTCTTCTCTTTTTTTTCCCCCTTAACTAAAGGTTGGAACACAATTGCTAATCTTGTTCCTTGGAGTTAAAGGAAAGAAGGCTGAAGCGCCATCTGCTGGTTCCTTTCCTTTTTCACAAAACACAAGGGCATGTTTGGGGTTTTGTTTGTTTGTTTTGTTTTGTTTAAGGATTACGTAAAAATCAGCCATTCCTTGATCTCTGCACAGTCCAAAACAGAGGTCTCATAAAAAGTTTTTTTTTTTTTAAAAAGAAAACATAAATAAATATGCTGGGTTATAGGTTTCTGGTAGGTGATGGGGTCAATGACAAATTGATGTATAACCCACCAGAGGAGAGGTGCTATACATATATTTCTTTAACCAGTCCGTTTATTTGAGCCAAGTTAACTGTTTCCTTAGAGATAACAGAGATATCCTTCTGGGTTGTAAATGGAGTATTTATATTCATTTATTTCTTCCTACGTTCATTAAACAAATATTTACTTGGCATGTGCTATGAGCCAGGCATGTGGGATACATCAGTGAACAAACAGTCCTTGTTATTCTGTATTCATCCCGGCAAAAATCTTGCCCACATGGGTTTACATTTTACTGGGAGATACAGCTGTAAACAATAAACATACTAAGTCTATTTAATATGACAGAAGGTTATAAATATTAGAAAAATGGAGAACAGTGTAAGTAGATGGGCAGTGTGCATTTCAGTCTTAAATAGGGAGGCCAGGGTTGTCCTCAGTGAGAGATTGTCATTTGAGCAGAAGGAGATGTGAGAAGTGAAGACATATCAGGCAGAGGAAGAGCCATTGCACAAGCTAAGGAGGCAGCACACCTGCTATGCACAGAGATTACCAAGGAGACCCCTGTGGCTGGGGCAGCGTCAGGGGGACGGTGTGCTGGCATGGAGGTGAGACAGGGACCAGGTGAGCATACATGCTAAAAAATTTCTTGTTACCCTGTCTCCCCCGCCAGGAAATGGCTGCCTTTAATGGCCTTTTCTTGCATGCCATAGTTGTGCATATTTTAACTTTTCAGTGGGAGTTTCATGCTATGACAAAGAGCCCTAATCTAATGATTAATGTGTTATTTTGTCTCGTGTTCTACTTTGGTCATATTCTAAAGGTTTGGGGGAGAAATGAATTTTCACTGTACGCGTGGAGTCTGGAATGGCAAAGGTCTAGGGAGAACCACTTATGTCTAACACGGCATTACTATTTTAATTGATGTATTTCTTGCTTGACTGATCTGTAAGAAATGTAAATTCTTTGTTAGAGTCTGTCTTACTAACTCTGAAGCTTTCTGTACCATTAATGGGATGACAGTGTATTATCTAATCAGCAACCAACCTATTTAGTCAGATATACCAACTGATTTATTTTTCCACTCCATTGATTCCCAGGGAATCTAATCCAATTCAACTAATTTGAAATAGTAAAAGTATAGATTCTTTACAATTTGGATCCCAAGGAGCATTAAATATTCTCTGTTGTAAATTTTTCATTCCATAGGAGAGAAATTAGAGGGGCAGGGAGGTTTTTCTGAGGTGCAGAATGACCACTCAGTCTACTGGGTGTGTCTCAAATTTATCTTTTATTGAGAGGACTTCTACCTCCACAATTTCCTACTATTTTCCTTACAAGAAGACAGTAAATTTCATTAATTTGCTGGTTATAACTTGTTCCCTTTTTGCCTCAAACATAAAATATTTCATCAGTCATTCTCTGAGGGTACGGAAGTGAATAGCTGATGGTGAAAAACAGGAGTCAAATGACCTAACAATTTGGTTTCCAAGTGCTATTGGCAGAGATGTTTGACCTAAGAAAGCTCGACCTCCTTCTGGCTGGGTTGCTCTGTTGATTGGCCAGTCATCCCATATACCAAAAGGTTTCAGGTTCAATTCCCGGTCAGGGCACATACCTAGGTTTTGGGCTTGATACCAGTTGGGGAGCATACGAGAGGAAGCAGACTGATGTTTCTATCTCAGACCACATTAATTTTTTTCTCTTACATTTCCTCTCTCTCCCCCTTTCTGTTTTTCTAAAATCAAGAAACATATCCTCAGGTGAGGATTAAAGAAATAATAACAAAGAAAGGTCAGCCTCTAAGAACTAGATAGATGTTAACTCTAAAATGTAATTATTACAGAATTTTCTTAATCCTTTTGCCATGTTTCTCTTAATACTTATCCCTGGAACAAGTGGTCAAAGACCAAAATGGACTAGCACAGAAGGTATATTAAACATTCTTTCTGGCTCTACATATCACTTACAGGTGAAACAGCCAGTTGGGACATCATTTGGAATATAAAAACTTGGGGAAATTTGGGTACTATATTGTAATCATTTTTGACATTTACATTTCCAAAAGTTGAATAGCTTCTATATTCATCTGATCTTATAGGTTTTATTTTTAATTGTAGTTCCTATTCTTAACTATGTTCTTATTGCTTATCATTATCTCTGCTTATTTCTATAGTCTGGGGAAGCCTAAAGGAGAAGTTTGATCCCCCCCTCTTTTTAAAGAAAAATGCAAACAATGTCCCTTGTGATGTAGAGAAATTAACCTGGTCGCAACTGGGGCATTTCTGCCTGACTGCTGCTTTGTTCTCCAGTCGTTAGAGATGTCTTGCTCAGTCAGCTGAGAGAGGGGAAACTTAGGTGCCAGGCACCACCTGTATAAACTCTTATAAGAAGTACTTCCCAAAGGTCTTTCTCCTTTCCTCAAATTTTAAGAATTTTCACAATTAGATACCTGCTTCTATTTCAGTGCAAGTATGTAAACTCATTCTAAGGCTAAGTCACAATAACACTAATCACGTCATGTAGCAGAATGGAAATGAGCTTACTGTTACTCCTGTCCTACTCACATCCGCTAACTCCTGGAAATACTGTCATCCCTCCCCCTCAGAATTGATGAGATAGCTCACAAGGTTGAATTAAAGAAACTTTTTTTTTTTTGCTTGTGTGTACTTAAAAGTATTTTTAGAGACTTAGACATCCATTAATAGAAGTAAAACATTTGAATAGGATATTTCTTTCGCCTCTAGTATAGTTTTCCTTTTACTCATTGCAACCAACCCAGAATCGTGGGCATGCCTTTTGTATCGTATCTTTATCAACAACCACAATGTTTACTTTTAAAAGCAGTAGCTTGGTATTGGGGCAGAGTTTCTCTTTATAGAACTATTCCGGCTAATAAGGGAAGGCGGGATCAAAGGGTTGGAATTTCACCATTCTGCAGGCCTAATTCTTGTTTGGCTGTAGGCAGTGATAGTTGTTGCTAACTTCACAAAGAAAGAGAGAGCCTGGAATGTGTTTTTCCTCCTGGCAGGAGACTCTAATACACCTGTGAAGTGTCCTTGTCGAAATATGTTTATTTTTTAGGTGTTAGTTTTTATTGAGGCAAAATTGACATGCAACATTATATTAGTTTTGGGTGTACAGCAGAATGATTTCATATTTGCAAATATTGCAGTTTGATCTAGTGAGTTAGTATCTGTCATCATAAGTAGTTACAGAATTCTTTTTCTTGGGTGAGAACTTTTAAGATCTACTCTCTTAGCAGCTTTCAAACATGCAATAGAGTATCATTAATGATAGTCACCATGCTATACATTATATCCCCAGAACTTATTTATTTTATAACTGGAAGTTATCCGTTTCACTCACCCCTCTACTCCCACCTCTGGCAACCACCAATTTGCTCTCTGTATCGATAAGCTCAATTTTTGTTTTTAAAAAACCACATGTGAGATTGTATGGTATTTGTCTATCTCTATTTAACTTATTTCACTTAGTCTTAAGCCCTCAAAGTCCATCCATGATGTCACAAATATCTAAATGTGCACCTTTTTATGGCTCAATAATGTT
Organism: Noctilio leporinus; assembly: GCA_004026585.1. NCBI lineage: Eukaryota > Metazoa > Chordata > Mammalia > Chiroptera > Noctilionidae > Noctilio > Noctilio leporinus. The sequence continues at coordinate 102,765 of PVIW01001498.1, read as the reverse complement.
CCAGTTTTTTTTTGTGTGTGTGTGTGTGTGATGTGTGTGTGTATCACACTTCTTTCTTCAATTGATGGACACTTTGGTTGTTTTCATCTTTCAGCTGTTATAAATAATGCTTTAATGAACATGAGGGTGTATGTATCTTTTTGAATTAGTATTTTTGTATTCTTTGAATAAATACCCAGAGGTGGAATTACTAGATCATCATATAGTAGCTCTATTTTTAATGTTTTTAAGGAACCTCCATACTGACTTCCATAATGGCTATGCCAATTTACATTCCCACCAACAGTGGGGTTCTCTTTTCTCTACATTCTCATCACTTTCATTTATTGTCTTTTTTATAGTAGTCGTACTAACAGTTATGAGATGATATCCTGTTGTGGTTTTAAATGTCATTTCCCTGATAATTAGTGATGTTGAAGGTGTGTGCATGCCTGTTGGTCATTTGTGTCTTGCATTATTGGTTTCTCTCAGGTAATGCTACTGTCGAACCTGGGAATAAGAAGAAACAGGCAGGAAGGGAGAGTTCCTTATAGGTACAACTTCAAAATGAGAAGAATGGCCACTTACATGAATCTTTCTTCATGTAGTACCAGTAGCTCTAGGGATAGTATTAGCAGCCCACATTAGAGGCAGAAAAGGAAATCTTTCTTCTGATAAGGCTATAATGGTATCACATTTTCTGAAATTATAGTAAGAAATTTATGTTAAATTATACATATAATAGTGCCACTAATGTTCCCAGAGGTGATGCCACTGGCATTGGGTCCCAGTGTGAATCATGAACAAAACTAACAACAAGCAAAACAGAACCAAATATATGAATACAGTGAATAGGCCTTCAGTGGTCAGGGGGAAAGGGATTGGGGGGAGGGGGGAGGCAGAGGCAAGGAAGGGGAGCAGCTTAAACAAGAACCTAGTATAAAGGAACCATGGACATGGACAACAGGGGGGATTGACTTTGTGGGGGATGGGTGGGTGGAGAGGGGGATGGAGGGGAGCAAAAAGGTGATAGATGTAATACAACAACAATAAAAAATAAAAAAAAAAAGAATTTACTGAATCAGAGTCAAAAGTGGGAGAGGAGGCAAGACCTTCCTTACCAGGGGATTGGGGGGCACACAAGAGGTGTGATGGAGAATGAAGTTCAGGGATGTGAGTGAGAATGGCAGGAGGGAGGCAAGAGGTGGAGGTGGAGGTGGGGCTGGGGCTGAACCCCCTGAAAACTACACCAGAGATTATATATTCAAAGAAATGAATGAGGATAATGATCCAGCTGGAAGAATGGACAGATGGGGAAGGAGAGCCAGAGGTGGGGTACTAATATTCTCCTAGTTAAGCCTTTAACTCCCTCATAATAAATTTATTCATCAAAAGTGCAAGGGACTGCGAGCAGTATCTTCAGTGTATCTTCTGGAAAGAGAAAAAGCTAACAGTTGGCATTTTTACATTCTTTCAAGTAAGAAAATGTTTTTCACAGAGTATGGTTTTGTATTCAAATGAGAACCTCACATTCAAAAAATTTGATTATTTGATGGCTCATTTAAAGGATAATGCATCGTTTCCAGGAAAGATGGAAAGTGACTCATTCATTCTACATAGCAGTGTCAGATAATATTGGAATCCCAGCCCTGCCATGTCCATGCTGTGTGACCTTGGATATGTTTACACAGTGGTGACAAAGATTAGTCTATAGCTTGTAGTTCTCTGCCAGTTGTGTTTTAAGTGAAATGCTGAATTTGCATTCTTTTCTCATTTTCATTTTTTATTTAATGGATTCCTTTGCCATTTTAAAAAGCAGTTTTACAGTGATTATACACATAAGAAAATATCTCCGTTGTGTTTCTTGTGTAGTCAAATGAGTATGTCAATGTAATTACTATGAGGGATTACTATAATTAATTAGTATTGGTAGTATTGATAGGTTAATGGAAAAAAAAGACCAGAATGTTGCCAGTTTGAGGACTAGATTCACAATTTCAGTTACATGACTTGATTTACTTATTCTTAGAAAACCAGAATGATTATTCCCATAATGAGGCGTTGAGACAGAAGTTCAAAACTTTAGTTGTATTTCTGCTTGGGAAAATAACAGAGATCTAAAATTAGTCTTATAAGACCACAGATATGTACCCAGTCAAATTTAATGAGGGAATCTTAAAGTTCATAAAGTTAAATAGTTCAAAGTAGCACTGTACAAAGCAAACAGAAAAAACACTTTAAAATATTTTTTCTGTTTTATTTGGTACAATATCAAATTCATTTATGAAATCATTTTTATAATGCTTTAAATATTTTTACATAAAGTGTATTAAATATTAAGATATTAATATGAAAGTATTTTTAGAAGGGATTTCTTTAGTAGGCATTATGTTTGTTACATCAAATCAAAACACTCCTTTTTGTGATGTAAATTCCTGATCATTAGCTACAGATTTATATATTTATAAAGTAGTTTGTAGTTATGTGTGGCAATGATGAGTGTGAAAGCTATGGTATTACAGTACTTCTTAAACAGATGCTCATGATTGAGTTATTTCTTTTTATGTAGCTGCATAAATTTGAATTAAGGTTTAATGAAATAAAATTAGATACAGTAGTAGTCCTACCATTTGCAAAAATTGGATTATGACATGTAATTCCATCTATATTGAAACTAGGCATCTACTTTCAAAGGAAAAGAGAAAACAAAGAAGAATCTCCTGATTTATTCCTGGATAAATCAGCCTCAAGTCTTTGAGTGAATTCAGGCGATATCCATTATTTTAGACTGTGTTACGCAATGACCAATTCTGAGCTCACTGGTTGTACTCCAGACACATTACAGCTATATCACTAAAACACCTAATGAGGGAAATTATTGGCATAATATATATTTTAAAGATTTTGTTTATTTTTAGAGAGAAGGAAAGGGAGAGAGAAAGGGAGAGAAACTTCAATGTGTAAGAGATACGTTGATCAGTGGCCCCTCACACACCTCTAAGTGGGGACTTGGGCTGCAACCCAGACATGTGCCCTGACTAGGAATCAAACCAGTGACCAGATCATAAGCCATCACCTAATCCACTGAGCCAGTCGAGCCAGGCTGGCATAATATTTCACATAGTAGGTCAAAGGGCTAACTCATTATTGAGGGGAAGGCAGGAGAGGGGCACAGCATCCCCAACTTCCTTCGTCCCTAACACAATACCCTCTAAGTGGAGTGGTTAGGGAGAAAATTGCTGGAACTGTTAAAAATGTCTCAAATCAACAACGTACATTTCTGCAATAATGTAAAATTTCCTTGAAGTTAGAAAATAAAAAGCAAAAAGAGTGAGCTTTATCTTGCAGAGAGACCACCATGACCATACTCATGTGTTACCCCCACTCTTTTTGCATACTATTAGTAAACAGACAAATTAACTGTGGTATAATTGGAACTATTCCTAGAAAATAAACACATCTGGTAACACCAATGTACAGTACATTGTTCCAGGTGTTAGTTTCTTGAGATTTAAAAACGTTTTCCTTATATAGGGCACTGACTAGTAAGTAATAAGGGGCATAGAATTAAATCAGGAGAGAAAACATAGTTTTCTCTTGGAAAAACCCTATAAATCATAATTGAAGCAAAACATGCCCTTCTTAAAGAATTTTAGGCATTCAGACTTAGAAGGAATCCTGGCCATCACTTGGTTAAACTGTCTCATCTTTCTAGTGTAAGATTTTTTCCCTCTTTTTTCTTTTTATGCCAGAGTAAACAAAACAAGTTCTTCCTCAAGTAGATAGATAGTAAAGCCACTCCCTTGATCCATTGCTGACATGGAGTAGGTCCCGATTGCAGTGGTCACAGGGTCCCTTTTACTGGTTCTGTGTGCCCTTTCACACCCACCCTGTGCATATGTGAATCTCTTTAGAGGGTGATCCTCCCACCTTTGGGACCACTTTGCATCCAAGGTAGCAGTGTGGTGGGTGGGGGGCACTGGCCAGTGGCTGCCTGGTGAGTGGTGTAAAGGCCAGCTCCTTGCCTTGAGTTGGGGCAGACACAGATGTAAGTTACACTCCAGCGCTTTCCTGCCTGAAGTCGCATGCTCTTCAGCTTCCCACTCCCTTACTAGTTTCTCCCAGGATCACTACCTTGAAAAATGTCACCTGTATGTGGGCCCTCATCTCAAGGTCTGCTTCTGGGGCACCTGACCCACACAAGGAAATGCCTGTGGTATGAATGAAGGGATGGTACCCTAATGGCTGCCCAAGAGAGGGGCAAATAGCATGACACTTGGCTAAAGGAAAGCTGCTTTCCCCCTTTGTTTGTGAGATCAGTTAGTCACTTTATTTTCACATAATTCTGAACTGCAAAACCTAGGTCTTTCAGAAAATAATTTGGAGAACACAAGATGATATACATGTGTATGGCAAGTATGAATGGAAATGTGGAGACATAAATACATAATTTGTGAGAAACCATAATATTTTGCTGATACTCCTCCTCTTAAATTGATAATTTAAAATTTCATTCATAACTTAAAAAAGAAATTAAAATTAACATAATCTTTAAAGGCAAACAAGTATATCAGCTCTAGAAGACTAGGGGTACCTGGGTAACAAAATTCATATAATTCAGAATCTGGGACTGGACCACTCCCAACATTAGAATCTTTCATCAAGGTGGTTTTGTCATCAAAACAAATGTCTCATAAAATGAGAACACGAAAGATTATTGCAGATATGGTGAGAGTCCCATTTTCAGGGGAAATTAGAACAGCAGCAGGTACATATAACTGACTTGTGTTATCACAAGCTCTTAGGATATCTTTTATTTTCTTAATAAAAATGATAAGCTATCATTTTAAACCCTACATGAGCTAGAACTAACCTTGGGAAGAAGGTCCAGGATTGTGACAAATTTCGTTATTCATTTGTGGCTTCTAGTCAACACTTCTGTGCATGAGGGGATTAAGATGAGTGAACCATAAGGTTTTTCCTTTTTGTTTTTATTTAAATGAAATTTTCTAGTGACCATACAAATCACATATAGCCTAGGTCAGTTAGGGATGGAACAGGAAGAAGGTTAGAGAAAAGGACACTTCTCAGAGTCTCCGTTTTTGTGTTACCCTAACAGCATGTGGGGACACAGTTCTGGCTCAGAATGGTCTACATGCAAACTGGAAAACATTGCCCACATCCTAGCTCTCTGGTTGCCACAAGGTATTATTCACGGTGTTGTGTTCAACTGCTTTGTCTTGCGTAGCTCTTGGATGGATAGCTGGTCCTTGAATGATGTTGTTTTGTCCAGTGTAGTCTTGTTAAAACTGATGAGCTGCCTTAGGAATGTAATGTTTGTTTGTATCATTGGTGAAATTGGTTTCATTATACATCATTCCACCACAGTTCCAAGAACCTGTCAACGGCATTAAGTGAGGACTTACTACATTTGAATCCTTTCCTCCACTAGACTGCCACGTCTTAGGGCACGTACCAGCCGTTGTAGTCTGCTTCTCACTGATTGTACCGTGTGTACCGTAACTGGTGCTGAGAGAGACCCATCATAACACCTTCATGTGCAGGGAGTTGTGGGTATATAACTGTACCTTTAAAATGGAAATTGTATGCTCTTTATGTGGTTCAGAAGTAAAGAATGATAAACATACACCTTTCTAAGTCCAGCTTTTCCTTCTGTTCTCCTTCTTTCCTGAGACTTCTGATTGCTCCCTGGGTCTTTTATTCAAGACTCAAACAGAGGTATGGCCCTCAACACTTCCCCAGCTGTGATAAGCACCAGGAAGTATTTCTTTGCCTTTGTAAATCTTGTAGTAGAAATAGTGAGAATATCTGCATAAATCCATACTAGGAATGGATTCACCCATGTAGAATATACTGATGCCTTGTTTTGGAAGTTTACTGGTTTTATTTATTTTCCCTAAGCATACAAAATACAATCCTAAAGGCGTTTATACAAAGTATTTTGAGCTCTCTTTTGAAGATAATGATGATACATATTTTATGATTTTTTTTTTTTTCTTTTGGGGTTAGTAATTGAAGCATTATTCAAAGCATTGTAAGAAGAACTTGCCTTCAGGGAAGAAGAGGGAAGGATATCACTAATACTGCCCATGGCACTTATATGTAATCCCTCATTAAACTCTCATGATCAATTTATGCAGTAGCTTATTACTATCATCCTCATTTTACAAAATAAGGAACTTCAGAACAGAGAGGCCAAGTAAGTAGTCCTTGGTTACTCAGCCAACATCTAGGCACAAAACCTGTCTCCCTCCACATCACTGTGTGCTTAACCACTGTACTGGACAGACTTGTGAAAAAAAAAACAAAAAGCCTAGGAAACCAGCAATTTCAATTTCAAATTCATGGCTGTCAGTGTTTGCTTTGGTGAGGGAAAAAAAACCTCTTATTGAATTTGTCTGTGAATCCTTAAAAGAATTTTTAGGGGTAGAGTCAGAAGTATACCAATCTCTCACTTTATTTGTTGGCTTTAATGGGAGTTTTGTGTCTGCAGGTGGTAGAACTGAGCTCTGTTTTACCAGCTTCACCTATTTGAACCGTGGCTCTCTGTTTCCACTATTAATTTTTGGAAACGAAAATACATTCTTTTGTATAGTCATTACAAACGTGAAGTCTAAGTTTTCCAGTATCTGTTAAATAACTAAATAACTTGGAGAGCTTGAGAAAACACATAGGCATGTTCCTGACATGGAATTGGCAAGATTCTGGTGCCACAGCTCTACAGGCAGCGCACTAGCACCACCTCTCATGTTCTGAGAAGGCTCGTCATTCCGAGAGGTCACACAGGAGTCGTCCTGCCATGCAGTTTACGCCAGAGCAGGCGGTCCTGGAGTGGGTGCCTCCCGTTATTCGTGGACTTGCCTCTCTTATGTGTCCTGCGACCTCAGCTGTCATTTTTTGTGCGTTGGTTTGAAAACTTGCATGCACTTGGGAGTGGCAACATCTTTTGATGTCTATTACAGTGACTGGCTAGCTGTCTTTGTGTGAGGTTAAGAAAAGGATGATGTTCTAAAAGAGAAAAAAGAAAAAAGGCACTGCATTGGGAATTGAGGATTTGAGTTCAAGCTCTGCCAAAAACTATGACTCACATCAACTCTTGGAGTCGTTCCGTGAGCTGAGCCATGTTTGCGCGCTGACCAGCAGACGTTGGGCCGGGTTCGTGCACATGCTGTCTTTTTGCAGTAGGCACCTTTTGAGCCCCTGTGGTGTGTGAAAGAAGTATGGACCTAGGTTCTGTGGGGCACACAAAAAAAGTATAAAAAAAGATTCTTTCTCCCAAGGGCTCATTTATCAACCTATGGACCACCTATATCATAGCAAGTCTTATTTGAAAATTCAGTTCAGTGGTAATTTTAGAAAAACCGCCTGCTGCCCCTTCTCTTTCTGTACCCACCTCTGTTTTAAACATGGCCAGCCAGTGCCCTACGGGGGCTGTGTGGGAGAAGATGAGCCCGCGTCTGTGCTCTGTGGTGAGGGCTGTGGTCCCTGGACAGGGCCAGGCCAGCTGAAGTTCCCAGCTCTCCCAGCTCTGCTTGTGAGAATAAGCCTGCAATCCAAAAGAGGAAAATAATGATTCCTGATTCCTGGACACACCAGAGAGCAGAGATGGGCAGTGCTTGGCTGTGGAGCATTGGCTGTGAGGTTACATCCTGGCTTTGGAGGCCAATTCAGGGCCGAGAAGTGTTAGCTAGGAGAGACACGTCTCTGAAATGAGGTGAGAGAGTGTAAGCGCAGGGATGGACATTCCTACATTGGTGAGGGATCATGAATCTATGAGGAACTGATGACATACAGAAGAAAGAAGGGGGTTCTGCAGGTGCATCAGAGCCTTCCATTTTGCTCTCTGGGCAGTTCTTTATCTCACCTTTAGGTCCGCTGCCATCTCAATAGGTCTCCTAAGAGCAAAGGGCCACCGCCTTCTGTTCCAGAAGCTCCAAGGCCAAGCATTGTTATTAGTCAAAGTAAATAGAATGAAATGTATGGGTTTAAGATCAAGCTATTGAAGAAAAGACAGATTCTCTTAGGATGTATGAATTTGTGGGACCAAAAAATCTAGTACCCCCCAAAACAGCAGGCTCTGGTCCACCACTCCCTGCTTCTCCCTGAAGTCACAGACACCCTTGGAAATGTCTTCAGTGATCTAGACAATGATCTCCTCCCCATACCCTCTCTTACCCAGAACCTTTCAGCCTGAGCCTCCTTGCAGTGAAGGTCCCTCCAGGGGGATTGTTTCAATCTGACATTGTAGCTTAGCTCTCTAGAGAAAATGCCAGGGAGTGGAATATATTCTAGAGCCAAACTGCATTGGATTATGCTCATTCATGAGCCTAGAGTACTAGGCACCCGGCAAAGTGCCAAGCAATGTAGACACAGAAAAGAAATGGAGAAGAGAGTCCCTACCAAGCTGAGGATCTCGCAGGCTAAAGGATGTGTGCATTACACTTGTGCTCAGTGTGTTAGCACTGTTGGAGAGGTATGAATAAGGCAAAGAGGTAGCAATAAACTGGTGAGGAGAGAGATGGGGAGTAGGAATGAAAAAGGCACTGCGTGGGTTATGTCCCCACAAAAGATATCCTCAGTAACTGTGAATGTGATCTTATTTGGAAATAGTACTTTCAGATGTCATCAAATTGAGAGGAGGTTATACTTGATTAGGATGGGCCCTAATCCAACATGACTGATGTCCTCACAAAAAGAGAAAACTGAGACACAGATACCAGAGAGAAGATGGCCATGTGAAGGTGGAGGTAGAGATTGGATTAAAGCATCAAAGAGCCAAGGAACATCAAGAGCTGCTGGTAACATGAGAAGCTAAGAGGAAAACATGGGACAGATTCTCCCCTAGAGCCTTCAGAGGGAGCATGGTTCTACTGACACTATGATTTTGGATCATGGCCTCTAGAACTTTGAGAGAACACATTTCTGTTGCTTTGGTATCTTGCAGTAGTCCTAGGAAACTAACACAGGTGGTGTTAATGTTGAAGCTAAACCTGAACCCTGGTGGATAAATAAAGACAGAAAGAGGTAGGGGCTGGGGGGATCAAGAGCCTTTCAGGAAGGAGTGCCTTACTGAAGTACCGGGGCACATTGGTGCACCATAGTGTACCAAGGGCAGAGTGGAGTTGTGGCAGGGAAGAATGGGAAGGATGGGTGGGAGTCAGCGCAGACAGGGTGTTGACGCTACACTGAGCAGTCTAGACTTGATTCACTGAGGATTTCATGGCTGAATGATGAAAAGAACACACTTGCAGCCTCATACGTGCTGCTGTCCACTCTCTCTGTAGCTCAGAGCATGTCCCAGTTGGGGCCTGATGTTGCCTTGTCCTCTGGGGTTCTTCCAGATGGAAAGTGGGGTCAAGTATGGACTGACTTTAGAACTGGAAAAATGGGGACTGCTTTCTGAAACCTCTCTCATTGTGTTTGGCATTTGCCTTTGTAGAACTCCCATATCCACCCCAGACACAGCTTTCTGACTGGCATATAACGTGCTTGGATGCAGACCATGATGAAAGTCTGTTTTCTTTTTCAGATTCTTGGCGCTGTTTTATGAAACTCTTCCAATTCCCAGTCTGGTCTTTGCTTAACAAAACCAAACCTTTTTGGTAGTTCATATTCCAAGATTGCCTTCACATATGTGCACTACTCTGCCCTGTGGAAAACCAAAGTTTTTAGGTTTACCTTAGTTCATTGTTTCAATTCTTATCACTAGTGCACATCAGTCTTTTTGTTTTTCTCTTTACTTGATTAATGGTATTTCCAAATGTAATGTGAACCTAGAAAAAAAATGTCAGCCCAACATAATGAATTATTTTCTATACTTTCTTAAAGTATTTTAATAGTTTAAATATTTTGAGTTCCTAAGCTGCTTTCCATAGTTTAACATGAGTAAATTGACAACCAACCAGTATGGGTTTATAGTTTCTTACTCTAAGAATGACTTCATATTTGCCAGAGTAGCTTCATTCAGATAATAGTAACTGTTGCAGTGTTATAATTTTAAAAGCAACATGGAAAAGTCCTAACTAGGGGTGCCAGAGGCCTGACTTGGAGCTCCATATCTGCCATTAACTAATGGAACAGCAAACCATTCAACTATTTTTGGCCTCAGCATTCTAGAAAATGAAAGAGAATGTGACTAGATTGTTTCAAAGCCGACTATTGTGCAATCTTGAGTTTATTTTTTTAATTACAAGTAATGTGAACTCTGGGGAAGTATTTTAACATTTGACAGCAGCTACAACCCAAAACTTATTACTAAGGTTTGAATCTTGCAGAAATCTTTTCAGTGGTGGCAGCATCCTTTCGCCAAGTGTGCCACCTAGTGGCCATAGGGACTGAAATAGGGCGTTGCTTTAAACAGTTGAACAACAAAAGAACCTTTACTAAGCTTAAAAGGGCCATTAACTACAATTACTATAAGATGAAGTTTTTAAAACTCGAGTCTACTTTAAAAACAGAAAACTGTTCTAAATATCAGTTCATCTTGGATCTTAATTTTTCCAGAAATTTATTTTTCGTTTCTAAATACCTTCCATTCCCCTACACCCTCCCCACCGCCACCACCCTGCACATCTTACAAAGCACTCAGTGCTTTTATGTGTCTCAAAGGACTGTGGAGTTTGAGGCCTGAGTCCTACGTGAGGGGTGTGTGCATATTTACATTGTCTTTGCTATGTGAGTTACTTTTTGGGTCTCATGTAGACGGCTGCTTTGTGTGACCTGTGAGTAGCCTCATATTAAAAAAAAAAAAAAAAGTATTTGAGTGCCTTAAGAGTGAGAGATTAAGTATTATTTTCATTAAAATATTGCATGTCTGGAATGATAGGAATAGGTCATGCTCTGAATTAGTGTAATAGAACTATGAGTATTCTATTGACATTAGACAAATGTCTAAAATCATATTCTACTTGACATTTCATTTGGTTCCACTTGGACCCTTTCCTGGACATTATTAGTCTACAGTCCAGAAACATGTTGCAAAAGATTCCCAGTGACTCAAATAGCTAAACATCTTTTCTTACGTTCACAAGACTTGACCAAAGTATGATTCAAGCCTTTGCAGAGAGTTGATTTGCACTCAGAAAGTGAGCTATCTTCTTGTGCATTTTGGTAGTGTGCCTGCAGTGGGATAATGAGAAAGGGGAGAGTATAACCAAGTAACTTACTCCTAATATTTATTCTGGGGAACAGGCCCAGCTGTTTTTCTGACATCTCCTCTTGATCTTCTCAAAGACACCTCAGACTTAGCACATCCAAACTGAAATTGTGCTCTTGCCTCCTTCAGACCTGGCTCACTTCCAGTCGTCTCTCCCTCAGAAAATGGCACTTCTCTCTAACGAGTTACACAAACCAGGAGTTAGCCATTCTGGGTAACTAACCTTTCGTTCAGACCCAGTAGCCAATCTCTCACCCGTTCTTCTGGTTTCACCATACAAGTATCCTGCACAGATTCTTTCACCTCGGCCTTCCTTAGCCAGCTACACCTAAGCCGCCACCCCTTCCGCCTGGAGTGCAGCAGCAGTTGTCTGGTCCTCATGCTGCCCTCCTTCCAGCTCACCTCCCGCACTGCCAGTAGCCAGTGTGATCTTCCCCAAATGAAAGGCAAGCCATGTGTCCCTCTTGCTAAAACCCCTCAGTGATTTGCCATTATTCTGAAAAATACAGAAACTCTTAAATTGGCTAAAAGCCTTTCATGGTCTGGCATGACTTGCCTCAGTACAACTGTATCTCCCCTTGCTCTTGCCACACTGGCCTTTTACTCAGGATGCTTCCTCGCAAGGTTCTGCACAGGCTGATCCCTCTGCCTGGATTACTGTTCCCTTTTTTTACCTGGTTATTATAATATTATTATATTTCAGGTCTCAGATTTTGTCTCCTTTTCTTGGAAAACTCTTGGACCTGGTGAAATAGGAAGTCAAGCCTTACAGCACCTAAATGTCTTGTTTGAGTCCCTTGTACATTTGTGAGTTGTAAGCTCTTTAAGGTTAAAATTCAAGAGCTACAGCTCATCTTCCAGTGCCCACTCATACTAAATGCTTCAAATATTCACCAAACAGATAAATGTGTGAGACATTCTGTCACCACAATATGCTAAACTCAAGGTGAAAGGCATGTTGAAATAAAATAATCTCAGCCAAAGAAAAATTTATAAAACTCCCAGATAAAGTCTAATTTGATTGAAGAGGAAACTAAAATTATGCTATCAGGCTATTTTGACCAACAGTTGTCAGCATGCTTCCTATAGGAAACACCAACCAAGCAGGTACATCAGGTGCGCTACCATTGACAACGGTGACCACTCAGGGGGTTGCATAATTGTCCGCACAGCCCCTGCTAGCTACACCTCTACTGCCCTTGTCACTCATAGGTTCACTGCAGACTTCTACATCTGGCATATTCTGTTTTAGAAAACATTTCAAATGAACATACTGCACATCATAGAGCACAATGAAAGCAAAAGTCTAAGGTTTTTAGGGCATGAAATGAAGACAAGTATCACACTATGTTCTAGCAAGTGTGAAAGTTGATTTTTACTATAGGTGCCTGGGTCATGTCATTTAGACATACAGTCTTAGGAGTTAAGTAATGCTTCTTCTACATTTATACTAGAATTGGATTAAAACCCATATCTGTCTACAAAGATGATGCTTTTGAAATAACACATGCATTTGCTATCAGACAGAAAAAAGAAGAAAAACTGTCATAACAACCATGAGAGGGAGGAGCTATTTTAACACCCATTTTAGAGATGAGACTACTGAGGTACGGAGAGGTGAAGTAGCTTGTGCAAGGTCACAGACCTTGTAAGTGGTGGAGCTGGAATGTGAATGTGGACCCAATATGGAATTTAGAAACTGTACTTCCAGATGGAAAGCAATCTCTTTAAGTATAGGATAAATTTAAAGCTACTCAAAATCATTATTTTTAATACTAATTTTGAAATGCAGGACAATGTAAAGACATAAAATATAACTAAAACTGAATGTTGAAACAAATGATCCTGTATCATATGTAAAACTTTAAAAAATCAAATACCTCACATATAAGGTATTTTGAACTTAAAAACTATTTCAACAAAGACAGATTTAAGAAATATACATAAGATACAGCTGTAATGAGTTTCAGAATACAATGGTTGTTTTTATAGAGTGGCTTTAAAATATGTATCTTTGTACTTTTCTACATTTAAAACTTTTTGATGAGTTTATAGCATTTTTACAAAAACAATAGGGGCAATTCATTTTTTTAGAAAAAAGTTAGAAGTAGATATACCAAGATGTGGTTATCACATGATTATCTGAGTGCTGACATATGTATAATTATTTTATTCTTTGTTTTAAAATTATAAAAGAAACTTAAAATATTGAAATACATATAGTAGACTCAGATAAATTGAGAACTATTACAAGAACATAGGTGAGAATACTAAATATACAGGGTACATGCAATCAATTGTCAATAACTGTGTCTCCTTATTTCATGTGCTTATTAATTTTGAAAAACTATGTTTCTAAGGTTATGATTTAACATCATTGTTTCAGATATAAAATATTAAATTCTGAGAGCAACCCTCATGTCAAAAGAATATGATGTTAGAGCAACCATAATTTCTGGACTGCATGCAGGGCCAACTGCTAAGGAAATTGTGGACTTCAATAACATCCCTTTGTGTACAGTTTACAATGTGAAGAAGGTGTGTGATGCTGATCCTGATGTCACCACACCAACAAGGAAAAAGCATAAGGTACGCATGGATTGCACAAGTCCAGATATTGTACACACAATCCAGGAGATCATTAATGAAGATCCAGGATGTTTACCTTGATGTTTTGAGAGAAGTAGTTGTACCATGGATGAAGCAAGTCGCAAATGGATGTCATTTTCTCTTCCAACAAGATGGTGCACCAGCAATTAACACCAAAAAGTTGCAAGAATTTCTCAGTGTCAGTATTCCTGAATTCTTGGTCAAAGGAAATTTGGCCTCCTAGTTTACCAGATGCAAATCTTTTAGACTATTATATATGCAGCATTTGTGAGAGAGAAGTTAATAAACAACCTCATTCTAATAAAGAGGCTGTTAAAGCTAAGGTTGAAAACATGATGACATTAATGGATAAGGAAAAGTTCATGAAAGCATGCTCAAGATTCCGAAGTTGAATCGAGTCTATTATTGCAGCAAATGGAGGCTTTTTGAACAATTTAAAAGATAATGGCTGTTTATGTATTTACATATAAGAATAAATTTATTTCAAAATATAACACTTCTGTGGTATGTTGTTTATTTTACTAAAAATTTGCCAGTTGATCCTGTGCACCCTGTAGAAATATCTTACATCCAAGTAAATGAATAGATTAAGCTCTATCCCTATCAGAATCACAAAGGGATTCTTCATAAAGTTTTAAAAATCTTTAAAAATTAAAATGTTTTAACGATATGAAAACCTAAAGGCAATAAAACAGAAATTACTCACTTATGGTATTAAATGTGTTTAGTTAGTAGGCAAAGTTTTCATTGCTGTGAAACAAGCCACTGTGTTCTGTGCAGCGTAGCTTCGTACTGTCAGATAAGCAGCAAGTTTTGCAACAAAACAGGTCACATGAATTACAGAAATGTTATAAGCATTTGGCAACACAGGTCCTTTTCTCTAGCTAAAACACAAAAGGGAATTTATCTCACTACCTCATACATTCCTATGGTTAGCTAACTAGATTTTACTGTTTAAATAATGTTATAATTATTTTTGTTTATGTCTACTCTGACTGAATTTTTAATTTTATATGTGTAGTTTACTGAAAAGCCAGTGATATGACTTTTGAAATAGTTATACAAATAGTAATTATCAGCTAGAATGGCCTTTCATATGGTATAACATTTTAAAAGAGTGGTAAACAAGCATTAATCTTTTTGGTTATATATCATATTTAAGTAATGATGGACAAAAGAGGGATGTACTTGAGAGATAGTACACCAACAAAACATTCAAGAAAACTTTCAACTTACCTTCAATTTACATAATATAGAAAAAGAACACAATAAAAAAATAGAATAACATTTAACAAGTAACATAATTATGTTAGGATAAGTAGTTAGCTACTTAAACAAATTGAGACCCTCATCATATGTCAAAACCAGTTAAAGAATCAAAACCTGTTCCTGGGTAGAGTTGAATAAACAAAAAATTATTAGAATAAAGGAGTATTGATTTATGAAGGAAATAGAACATTAGAAAAAGTCCTTCTCATTTTGATGTGATAAAAATTTTTCACAAAGAGTAACATACTGTTATTTTAAAATATTACATTGCATAGCAAGAAAACAAAATGAGATAGTTCAGGAAACTATTTAAAGCAAATACATGAATGAAGAATCAAAATATCACTTAAACATTTTCTACAAATTGGTAAATCTGAAGCAATAAGAAGTTGAATTCAATTGTATTTGTATTATAACTGCAATTAAGTAAAACTAATATTTAAAGAAAATTTGTGAACAAAATCTTGATTTTATATATTGAGATAGACAAATATTATTTTCTAAATTATCAAGGTTTTTATATTTTCAATAACATTCAAACAAAGTTATCAAATACCCTGCTAGATAGGAAAATGAAATTATTTTAGAACCTGTAACTACTAAGACAAACATCTTTAACACTAATTCAGACTCACTATAATAGTATATATTATAGGAATAAATACAAAATTCTGTTCAAACATTTATTCACGCTAAAGATGAAATCACGATTCATCAGACTCCTGGATAGCTAGCGCCTAGTGAAGCCAAAATTCTGTGTTGAACACTAGGGCCACCATGGCTGCTTACTGGGACCATCCTGCCCAAGTGTAGAAACAGGAAGGAAGGAGGAAAAAAACCTCAATCCAAGGCAAACTGGCAAAGTTTACAAAACAAGGGTTGTGGTGTTCAAGGCTTGGAGTTGAAATCCTAGCTCTGGTATCCAGCAGGATGCCCTTGTCCATGTTGCTTCACCCTGGGAAGCCCGTTTGCCCTGGGGTGACACCAAGCTGCTGCACTGCTGGGAAGACTTAAACCCTGCAGTGCACGCAGCGCAGAGGCACTGCCTCTTCTCCTTGACTGGGTCGAAATGTCCGATTAGGTGGAACCCACTGGCATTCCCATAGTACAGTGTCCTTGCTGCCTGTCACAAGGACCTTGGCTATAAATCTGTCACATCATCAAAAGTGATTTCACAACTTTTAAAACCCCATCATAAAAGAGTCCCCTTAGAAGCGCAGTTGCCTGGTTTCTTTGTTGAGATCCATATCAAATAGGATTGTTGAATTCAGCATGGAATTTCAGACATCAAAATTGACCTTAAAAAAAGTTTAACAACTAATATTGGAATTACGAAACCATTTCCCAACTCCTATAAACCAGTGATGATGGGGGTCCCTGAAGGATATGATATTTCCTCATGTGCAACATAATCTCATAAAAAAGTGCTATGCACATTCATATGAAACATAACACTAATCCTTGACCACAGCAGAAGCATAAGTGCACCTCAGCAGTTTGTCATCTGGGAGTTTTGGTTTCATTTGTTGTTTTCAGCTTTCTGACCTGCCCGCCTGATGCTTTTATCAGCCCTATGGGGAGGACTTGAAGTTAGTTAGGGTTCAACAGCCAAGTGTCTTTAGAGAAGGAAGGCTCCCTACTTAGCTCACACTGGCACAGGGGCTAATAAATGCCACCCATTCTGCAGACGTTCATGTCCTAATCCCTGGAACCCCTGACCATGTTGCCTTACATGGCAGATGTAATTCCATTAAGAATCTCCGAGCTGAGAAGATTATCCTACAAGACCCGGTGTAATTGCCAGAGCCCTTAAAGGGTAAAAGAGGAGCATTAGAATTAGAGAAGCAGGCCCTGGCTGGTAGCACAGTGGTTAAGGTGCCAGCCTGCGAACCCGAAGGTCGCAGGTTCGATTCCCCAGCCAGGGCACATAACCAGGTTGCAAACCAGGTCTCCAGTCAGGTCTGTGGCTGGAGGCAGATGAAACGCAACCATGCATTGATGTCGCTCTCTCTCCCTCTCTGCCTCTCTCCCTTTCCCTCTTTCTAAAAAATAATGAAATAAAATCTCTTAAAAAAAAAAAAAAGAATTAGAGAAGCAGAAGGTGACAGCTGAAGCAGAGGTCGGAGGGAGGGAGAGGCTGGCTTTGTGGATGAAACAGGGCCAGAAGCCAAGGGATGCAGCCCCTCTCAATGCTGGAAAAGGCAAGGAAACATGTAGCCCAGAGTGTCTGCCTACACTTTGCTTTTCCCCAGTGAGACTAAATGCCTGACTTCCAGAACTGTGAAATAATAATCTTGGTGCTGTTTTAAGCCGCTAATATGATGGCAATTTGTAATAGCAGCCCATGGAAATGAACACAGGTGCTTGTGATATAAAACTGCCCCTGTGGTGTGATGCGTGTGTCTAGCTGAACCAGGGTGAAGGTGTTGGAAGTAATACTGCAGTGAGGTTGCCTGTGTTCATTTTTATTTTTGCCAAAAGAATGCAAAATATGTTTTGTCTCTGGAGTCAGCCTCATGGTTACCATAAACTCCTCCACCAGGAAGAGAGGTCAAGATGATACTAGGCATTATCCTAGTAAATTATTCTAGGGCGGGGCATAGAGTTCTAATGAAAGGGATTTAAAGTGCCAGGAGGTGAAGTGTTTCTACCTTCCAAAGGGGGAAAAGAACTTGCATTTATTCTTATTCCTACCTTGCTTTCAAATATGTGTAGTTATTCATTAATCAGGAGTTGGGATTCATTAATCCTTTGGCATCGTTGGGTCAGCGCTGGGGTAGAAGATGTGCGGAGTGCATGTTCGCTGGGGCACCAGGAGGGACGTTCAGGAAGCATCCACTGTTGGCTACTCTAAGGACCCAGAGAACAGCTGTGGGTTAGAAAACTGACATGCCCCCTGGGTCTCTAGGGGAAAAGCCTTAGATGAACGTCTGGATGTGCTAGTGGTTAATCACACCAACTCACCATTCAGACCCCCTGGAACTGAAGCCCTGTCCCCTTTCCTTAGCTGCATGAGTTTAAGCCAGTTATATAACCTCTCCAGACTCATTTTTCCCATGTGGCAAATGGGTGCAAAAGTATTAGCTTAAAGGATTCATGTGCAAATTGAAATGGAAAATTGCAACCAGTCCAGAAATGTTGAACTATTATTATAATTATTATTATGGTAAGGAATGTCAGACTGTTGAAAGGGGGAACCAATAGGCTCCTTGTTCCCTATTTCTTTTTGAAACAGTATTTTACAATATTTTCTCTACTTCCTCTGTTATATAAATGAGCCAAAGGTGGCCTCTGTGTATTATTTCTTCGGTGAGGTCGGAAACCACTTAGCTCAAAAGCTGGCTGGTGCCCATTTCCGATTCTTATACATCCAGTTGTTTTAAACAGAGCCCAAGCAGATTTTTTCAAATTTAATTTTATTGTTGTTTTATTCCAAGCAGATTTTTAATCCTTTCCTGCCTGCTTTGTATACCCTACATAATCTCACCCACATCTGCTGGGTGTAGGTAAGGTTGTTGAGCCTTGTGGTTTTAAGGCCCCAAGTGGTTAAGTAAACCCTTGAGGCCTCTTCCCTGGAGGTTCCCCAGTTTTGCTTTTATTCCCCCCCTCCCCCTTGCCCTGCTTCCCTTCTGAGTATCAACCCCTGTGTGCCACAGCCCCGGAGAGGTTCTTACTGTGAGGGACACCCCCACCCCAGTCACCCAGCAAAGCTTGCGTGTGCCATTGCCTGTCTGGACCTATCTTTTTCTTGATCAGCCCCTAATCCCACAGACCCCATGCGCCCTTTTCCAACCAACACCAACTCCCAGTAGAGACACTTAAGCATAGTTTTGCTACCCCTGCCCCTTATAATAGTTCAAAGAGAACCTAGGGACGGAAAAGTAAATGTTAAAGTTTTCCTTAGAGTTGCCCCATTTGTAGCACAAAGGTTGGATATAGGAAGGTTGTCAGGGACACCAAATGTCAAATGACTACATTCTTTCCATTGCACCTTCAAAAAAAAAAAAAAAAATTGTACTATGATTTTAGGCACAGCTGTTGATACTTTCCAAAATAAATCTTCCAAATGAGAAAAATGAAATTCAAATATATAAACATAAGCTTAGAAATTTCAGTAGAGAAGCCTCACTTCTCCAGAGCCCATTAAGTTGATGTTAGGACCCAAATGAATTGTTCTTTAGAAGGATAAAGTAATGTTTATATCAAACATAATGAGTTGGATCTTTCAAAAAGGAAAATTCATAGTTCAGTTATTTCACCCTGGGAACTGTTTGGTTCTTAAATTAGAATAATAGAAACTTAGGTGGTATGATAATGCACTACTTTTTAAAAGTATTTTATTCCTAACCAGATGCCTCTCCCCAAGTTCTCCTGTTTCTGATCTTAAATTTACTTTTTTTCTGTTGTATCTATCATTCTTGCAGTATTCTTAATTAATTGAATCATCAAGAAAAGAAAAATGGAGATTATCTCATCCATTCCTTTGCCTTGAGATGAACTTTTTTTTAAGTTAAAAAATATTTTTCAATTATAGTTGACTTTCAACACTATTTTGTATTAGTTTCAGGTGTACAACTTAGCAGTTAGACAATCATGTACTTTGCAAACTGATCCCCTGATACTTCCAGAACCCAGCTGGCACCATACATAGTTATTACAGCATTACTGACTATATTCCTATGCAGTATTTTACATCCCCATTGCTATTTTATAACTACCAATTTGTCCTCAATCATTTCACATTTTGTTAATTCCCTCCCCCCCCTGCCCCGCCCCCAACACACACATCTTGTAACTTCTTTTGAAGACACCTTGGAAAAGAATGTCTGTGATTTCATTTGACATGTCTGATACTGCACTGCAAAAATTCTTCCTGTTCTGTTTTTCCCATTTTATATCTTTGTCACTAAAATCTCATAGCAGCCCATCACTCCCCTTCCCCATTGTCCTCGCTTTTCTTACTTCTCTTCTTATTGCAGGAATTCATGCATATGCACGTATTTTCAACTCTGCTTCTTTCTCCCTCTGTCCAGTATTCCTGGGAATCCCAAGCTTTTCTAAATCTCTCATTGACATTGCCCTTGAACTTGAGAAGATGGACATGGGGTGGGGGTAGGGGCAAAAATCACAAATATGGGGATTGGTTTTATTTAAGTTCATGACCACAGATGTCCTAGCCTCACTATGACCAATTAATCCTATTTCCCTAGTTATTCCACTCAGCCACTTCTAAAATGACTTCTTCTTACACTTTCTTCCTTGTTCTTAATCTTTAACACTTTCTCCCACCTTCTCTAATTCTGTCTGAGAAAGTAGCAACTCTCCAAAAAGACTTTCCTCCTCCTCCTCCATTTATATGATGACTTCCAAGTTTATATCTAAATCTAAACCTCTTTTCTGAACTCTGGAGTCATATCCTAAAATTCTCCTTGACATCTCCATTTTGATATGCTCTAGGCATCAAAAATATCCTCTTGGAAGTATTTTTTGTTTTTACCTCCAAACCTGCTCCTCTCTGTGTTGCTTTTCATAGTAAATGGAACTACCACTCATACTGTTGTTGGCCTCATCTGCCCCCTTCCCAATCATTCCTGATTTCTTTCTCTCTCTAATACAACCTCCATCTATAGGTCAATTCTACCACCTCTAATTGTAAAAGGTATCCAGGCTCCCGCCACTGCTCAAGGTTAATGAAGCCCTGCCTCATGTGAAGTATTATAATTGTCTCAAAAATTATCTCTGCATCCAATTTAGCTTCTTGCAGTCTCCATAGAGCAGAGAGAATGTCACTTCTAAGATGTAAGTCAAATCAATGGCTTCTCTTCATACTTGGAATAAAATCTAGTCCTTACACTAGGCTAAAGACTCTGAGTGATCAAGCTTCTTGCTATTATTCCCATGAGCAAGAATATTCCTTCTTATGGCAATTCCCTGGATTTTTATTTCCCCAGAGGGTCACATGTCTCATTCCCTCACTTTATTCTTATTCTTATCTTTCTTAAGGTCCCTGACCAACTTATATAAAATATAAACTTACCCCTCCCTATCTGTTATTCTTTACCCCTTTTCACCCAATGAAGAAACATTTCATGTTAATACCTTTTAATATTATTAAACATCAATTAAATTAATGTCCATAACAAATTGTAATATTTGCTTCCATTTCTATTGCCCAACAAATTCCATGAGATAAAAGTTTTGAGTTGTTTACTGATGTGTCTTCAGTGTCTGGAACTAAGCCTGGCATACAGAAGGTACCTAAGAGTATTTGTTGAATGAATGGAAAATTTAAGCAATTAAGTCTTAGATTAAACTAGTAACCCCAATTTATTTTATCTTTCCCCAAGGTCTTATTTTTCAACATCAACTTTATATTTCTTCCCTAATCTATTACCAGGTTTTTAAGATTATTTTCTTAGGGTAGGAAATTCAGAATTAAGACAAATGTCTAACCAGTTGTCTTAATGGATATAGTTTTTCCTGTGTTTTTTATGAACTAACATCACATTTTTAATTTATTTCATTTTTTAATTAATTTTCTACTAATCTTGGAGGGAGAGGATAGGGGAAAGAGACAGACAGGTATCAACGTGAGAAATAAACACCTATTGGCTACCTCTTCATGTGTTCCCACCAGGCATTGAACCTGCAACCCCCTGGTGTAAGGGATAGTGCTCCAACCAATCAAGCTATCTGGCCAGGGCAATTTTTAGTGTTATAAAAATTCTCATTAACAATTTATTTTTGTCTTTTCTATTTTAATATGAACACAATTCTTTATACTTTTTTCTTTGATTTGTTTGTATTTATTTTCTTTAATAGGATTCTTATCTCACTAAATTTGTTTTGTGTATTATTCTTGATGCCTAGATTTAACCTGGTATTTTTAATGTCAAGGAATATTTAAGGTATGCATTCATTAATTTAAATAAAACAACAATACCAAAACTTTATTAACCCTATGCTTACAGCATAATTTGAAAAGGACCAGAAATAATAAAAACATCAGTTTATTTTCAGACTTGAGCTTAGTAGAAAACAAAGTTTGGCAATTTGGGAGAATATTTCCATGGAAGTCAAGAGATTTTTTAAAGTTTATTTTATCTATTATTGTTGTCTTACAATTGTTTCCTTCTTTGCTCTCTCCTGTCCCCACCACCCCAGCCTTGCTCTGTCAGTCCCCAGCCCGTTGTCCATGTCCATGGGTTCTCCTCACTAGCTCCTCATCTGATCCCTTCCCCTGCTTCCCCCAATCTCCTCCTCCCCCCTAGATTCTTAACAAAACAAAATTTGGCTCTAACTAATATTTTCCTGCTTTTTCTTAAAAGAAAAATTTTGGGTTATGAGGAAATATCAAAAGTCTTCTGTCAGTGAATACAGGGAAGATCTTTGCTGCCACTGAGCATTCTCACCCTTCTTGGCTAACCTCCACCACAGTATACCAGGCACAGGAGGTACCCAGCAATCTGGAATTAAATGGAGCCTGCTACAGCAATCCTTTCATCTTCTAAATTAATTAAATTTGAAAACAGTTTCTTTCTGGGGTTAGAATAATACTACATACTTTCCTTTGAAGATAAGATGAACTGAAAAAGCACATTAAAACACACTCATATATTTATATAAAATATAAAGTGAACAAAAAGTGGTATTAATAGATATTAATACAAATGTGGTAGTCATTTTTAGATAGTTTACTAAGTGATTTTTGAGTATCCTAGCATGGATTTAATAATTTGTATGTAATTCCATTTGTCCTAAAATGTATATATTTATACCAATGGACAAACAGACATACACCTTCTGTCACTTTTTCAGCTCCTGTTTATGTCTAATCCTCTAAAAACCTTCTTAAAAATGTAAAAGTTGGCCAATTTAATGACATGCTATAAGGCAATTGGTGTTTGATCATTTTGATGCATCTCTTCCAAATAGTCCCTCAGGCCAGTTTCCCTTGCCCTTCATTTTATTCCATCTTTTTCTAGTTGCCCATTCTATATGTGGAGAGTCCTCCAAGCAATATAGTGGAAGGAAGTCTTTTAGCTTTGGACAAACTAAAGATTTAAGACTTGAAATCTCCAGATACTTATGACCCTTATAGGTGTGTTAATGTAGAAAGAAAACCAAGGCAAATTATTTTTTAATTACAACATTTATCTTTGGCTTCCTCTGTTTTTATTTCCCCATCACTACCATCTTTTATTAAAATATTTTATTTATTATTTTTAGAGAGAGGGGAAGGGAGAGATGGAGAGAGAGATTTAATGTACAGTAAAGGCAACTCCTTTCACCTGCCTCCAGCTATGGACCTGGCTGGAGACCTGACTTGCAACATGGTTATGTGCCCTGACTGGGAATCGAACCAGCAACATTTGGGTTTGCAGGCCAGTGCCTTATCCACTGTGCTATCAGCCAGGGCACTCATCTCTACCATCTTAAACCCTTATCCAAAGATCCAACATCATGAAGGCTTAAGCTCCAGCTCCCTCCCAGCTCTGTTCTTATTCCCAAAGAATTGCCATGAGAGGGAATGTTCTTGCCCATGGGAATAATAGCAAGACACTTGATCACTCAGTGTCTTTAGCTTAGTGTAAGGACTAGATTTTATTCCAAGTATGAAGAGAGGCCATTCATTTGATTTACATCTTAGAAGTGACATTCTCTCTGCTCTATGGAGACTGCAAGAAGCTAAATTGGATGCAGAGAACACTTCATCACATTCTCTGCAATTTCTACATGGTAGGTATTCAGGGGAAAAGCCATTTGCTTTAAGTACAAGTGTACATCTAAATGGGTGGCCTTGTCTTACATGTTCTTATCTTCCCTTGTACTTCCAGCTTGATTATTGGTAAGTCAGTTGGATCTGTGTTAAACCCGCCAAATAAAATCAGCAGTGTCATCTAATATTTATAAGCTCATCAATGAGAAACGGTAGTCAGTGGGATTGTTTGAAGGACGCAGAATCTGTCACTGTCACTCTGGAGCCCTGGAACATTTTATACGGTACCTGATCTACCAGTTCTTCAAACATTTGGGAGGATTATCTTCTGAAACCATATTCAATGGATGCATTTTTAGGAGCTATCTTTATATTTATTTCTGTACTAATTAAAATCAGTTCTTGTGAAGCCAGTTTTATTAAATTGTGCATTCTTGGAATATAAACAATTTCATTCAGATAAAAGACATAAACATTAAAAAAAATAAAACTCTGGCCTTGGCCAGGTGGTTCAGTTGGTTGGAGCATGATCCCATGCACCAGAAGGTTGTGGGTTCAGTCTCCAGTCAGGGCATAAACCTAGGCTGCTGGTTCCATCCTCAGTCTTGGCACATAATCAATAAATATACCCTCCAAGTGGGGGGTTGAAAATTAGTCAAGATCTGGAGACCTAGTGGTTGGGCACAAGAGCTTTGGAGTTCAACAGATCTGTGTTCAAATCCTATTTCTACCTTGATCCAGTTGCTTATTTGTAATCCAGGGATAAAAATAACAGTGCCTTCTTGATAGCTAGTATGAAGATTAAAGGCAGTACTTACTTAGTGATGCTTCAGTAATGTTAGCCCCTTTTGTGATCATTATTGCTGATAACACTGTGGATCAAGCCAGATCTGTGAGGAGTTAGGTATCTTTTCTAGCCCATTCTCCCCTCACTCCTTCGGGATCATTTAATTGACTGTTACTGTGGTGTGAAACTTGGCTTCCAGTGAAGGTCAGTCTCAGAAGCAGCTGTTTAAAAACCCATTGTGGCATATACCACAGGACATCTTGCAGGTGTACTGTTTATCACTTTATACAATGTTCCTTTTTTGTGGGGACCTCCAGGAGAACTTGGTGTCTGGTGTTAGTGCCAAGCAGAGTTGGTTTTCTCAGCATTTGGGTTATTTTAAGTGCATGGACAGAAATTTATTTAACTGACCGAGTTTCCCTTTTTGAGTTGGCAGCTAGAAACCTTAGAGCCAAATATATGGCTCATTTGTAAGAAGTTCATCAATTATTATGGGATGCATTGCAAGACTAAGTTCTACCTTCATTTTCTGTCCCTGTCTTTGTTACTTTTCTTTTTTTCTTTTATTCCCTCTTTTATTTTATGGTATTAGTGTTATTTTAAATTTTTAGGCTTGTCAATTGCCTTGTTATTTCTGAAGCAAGATGGGAAAGCAGGTAAATATAAGCAAATTAAAATAAGGTTTTAAATAATTTAACTTGCACAAATGACTTGTAGCTTCTATATATGGGCAATTTTTACTTTTCTAAGAAGAAACTTGTTATATAAATGAATTTTCCAGTTGGTAAAATTTCAGACTGTAAAGAGATAGGAAGAAGTTCAGGATTGGACATGTTTTGCAGAATCATAGGGTGATTTGGGAAACTAACAGGAGGACCCCTGGAAGGCAGACTAACTTTGTCAAGGTAGATAACCATGTCTGTTGTGTGATTGGATTAATCGATCACTGAGTACTCACCCCAACGTCAATGTATCACACTAATTTTTTTAAATTTTATTGTTGTATTACATCCATCCCCTTTTTGCTCCCCTCTGTCCCCCTCCCCACCCACCCATTCCCCCCAAAGTCAATCCCACCTGTTGTCCATGTCCATGGTTCCTTCACACTAATTTTTACATTCAGTAGAGAGCATGGCTCTGTCAGAGTCTTGGGCAATTAACTTTATTATGCCCCAGTTTTTTTTTGTTTATAAAGTGAAGCTAAAAGCAGATCTCATCTCATAGGGGTCTCAGAAAAATCAAAGGAGAAAATATGTGTGAAGTGTCAGTGCACATTGGCCATCAGTCTTTTTTACTTTTCCACTTCAGCCATAGACTTTCATACAGCTGCCAACTGTCAATTGTGTAAATGAATTGCATCCTGGGGTTATTCAGATTGCAGTGGGGCTGCCCCTGATGGCCCTCTCTCAGACAAGAATCTTAATAACAATACACATGTGGTTTATACATATGTCACAGAATTCTGTACTCTATCACGAATGTTTCATGGCAATGAGATGAAATGTGTGCTTCTCTCTCTTGGTCTTTTCAAACAAGAAATCACAATAGCCTCTGTGAAATATTTCATCTTATCATCATCAGTGTTGTTTTCCTTTGTACACAGGTTGCATTTCCTTGTAACTCTAAGGAATGGAATGAACTGGTCAAATGCATTCTCTATAAAACAAGTGTGGCGTGGGAAATGTCAACTGTGAATATTCTTGGTCACTTCACTCTCTTTCTTTATCCCCCACCTTCCATAATAAAGAGAATTTTGCCTTTGTCTAGTTAGTGTTTCTTCTTCCATCAGCATCTGATAATGTTCCCTCATTGCTAGCCACCTCATTTTCTGTCATACAAATTGTGAAGTTTGGGGAGAGAGGAGGGCTAGAGATGTAGAATACAAGGGGCAGGGTTTTTATTTGCTGGCCCTTCTTTGCACTGCATCCAAGTAATGAGTGAAATGGGGAAAATAAAAGGAAAAGAAAAATATTAACAGAAATTGAGCAAGTCTACCAAATATAGGGCTGGGAATTATAGGTTAAGGAAGAAAGAGAATCAGAAAGCTGAGTACCTGGAAAAGTAATTTAAAAAAAATTTTTTCCCACTGTATGGTTGCCTTTCACCTTTTACCTTTCACCTGCCTCTCGGGAAAGGAATTTTTTGGTGCTTTTGTTTGTGTTGGAGATTGAGGGCAGGCTCAGATTAGCTTTAGTGTAGGAGAGAAGGGGAATAGAAAGAGGGTATATTGCATTGATGTTGCTGTGGGTTATAGGATTCTCTGTTTTGTTTCCTGAGCTGTGCAGTAAAGGATTGGCTTGATTTTCAATTATTTTTGTTATTGAGTTCCACTCTTTCAATATGACAGTGCGCTGAGAGACCTGGGATTTATTAGGGCTACAGTTTTGAATGTAGCAGTTGTATTCTAACCCTAGAATACAAAGTGTGTTTTCAACTTATCATTGAAGTCTAGGACACATTTTATAGTTATTATTCATTTTGAAAGTATGACTTCTCCCCCTACGACATTCCCTGTAGTTTTAGTTATTTTATTTACATCTGCTGGAATCTGTACTTAGATGGTGAATAAACCAGTGATGCCAGTCTGATTAGTGAGGAGAAATGCCTGGTTGTTGGCCTAGAGAAAAAAAACAAGTTGATAAAAAGAGAACCCCGACATTATGGTGAGACATAAGAAAGAAAAAGAGAAGTTTTTAACTCTATAGAAGCTGGAATGAAATAGTGGTGCTTTTATTGCCTACAGAGGTAGAGTTCCCCAGAAGATGAAAGGTGCCAGAAAGAACTTATATTTGGGATTCTAAGGGATTGAGAAGTAAGGATGGACCTAAAAGAGATGCAAATTGGAACTGCCACGTGAATAAATATTTATCATGTGCAAGAGACTGAAGTTCACTAATGGTTGCAAATACCCAGAATGAAGAGGATTTAGGAATGTGTGTCCTTTATGTTGGGTTTCTTCTTTTGTTTTCTATGCATGTACTCACCTGTTTTTGTTTCCAAGTTATCTCATCAATTTGCCCATTTCTCTAACCTTCCATCTCCACCACCTTATACGTGATACTGTTATCTTTTACTTGGATAATTACAGCAGTTTGCTAGCTGGTCTTCCTGCTTCCAAACTGGCTCATCTTCCAGTCTGGCTTCAGCTCTGTTACCCATGTGTCTTAAATGATATAGATTTGGTCATGCCTTTTATCTGCATGAGTGGGCTCCTACCGTTCTTAGTAAAAAGCTAAAAATCCTCAGCATGGTCCCCATGACCTGGCAGTCATCTGCCTTTCTAACCCCAATCCCATCCCACTCCCCCTCTCACTCCATCCTCCAGCTGTTTAAACACAGCAGTCTCCCTCCTGCCACTAAGAGCTTTATAGATAATGTTCCATCTCTGATGGCTGCTATATTCCCTCTTCCTGTCTCATCTCCCCCACATTCCGTTACCACCTTTCCACCCTCAAGACCTCAGCCCAATAGCACTTTTACAGGGGAGCCTTAACTGACACCCCTAATACTGGAAGATATCTATTTCCCATTCATTTCCATTGTATTCTATACGATCTTTTAAAGGTCTTATTAGTTAGTAATTGTCTGTTTGTTTGATCCAACCTATCTTTTCCCCTGGATGTTAGCCCCCCTGCAGTCAAGGACCAGGGCTGTTTCTCTTGTCCTTTCATCCCTAGTGCCCATCAGACATAGGCTCATGGTGAATAGCACTCAACTGATGTTGTTGACTGCATAGGTGAATAATGACGTGTGGTGCTTTTTTTGGTTTGCTTTTACTGATGTGAGTGGGCAGTTTTTGGAATACTTAAGAACACTAGATTCTGAATGGATTGCAGCTGTAACAACACACTATGAAGGAAGAGTTCAACGAACATACGGGCTGGAGTGTCTGTGAGAGACGGTTGCACCTTTCTGGAAAGCAAAGCCATCTCAGCCCTCAGCACTGAGGCAGTGGGTCGGACAGGGAGCCTACTGGTCCACTGCAAAGGCTCTTCTCGGTATGGTTTCCTTGTTTGTCATCAGAGTTTTCTTCTCAAAATAAGTGCTTTATCCGTTGCTTAACAGTCACAGGGCACTTTATTGCTCCTAACCAATAGTAATACAGAGAGGGAATAGTAAATCAACATGAATCTTCACGCTTTATGAAGACTGCCCAGGAAGAAATCTCTTGGACTTTAAAATTGACATCATACACATTATCTGCCATTATATTTAATGTGTTGCTTTTGTCATTCTACCGCTCGCTGTCACTTTTTAATATTTTACTTAATGTATCTCACATTATAACAAAATAGCAAATTTAACAACTCATTAGATTTGTGATTTAGCTACATGAACCAAATAGCTAGTGTTACTGACTTTATTTGATTTGATTATTTAGTAGACATTTATTGTAGACAACTACGGACATTTAAAAGCTTCAGATTTCTCACTAATATAGAAATATTGACTAGTTTTTTAAACCCAGAGGGAAAGTTTCCCTCTGAGAATCTTCCCCCTCCATCTTAATAACGTAACAGATGTTTTCTCATTTAAGGGCTTTCATAATTCTGTGTATCCCACAAATAAAGATTAAATTTTTTTTAAATTTTATTATTTTTAGAGATAGGGGAAGGAAGAGAGGCAGAGAGGGAGAGAAACCTCTATGTATGGTTGCCTTTCACCTGCCTCCAGCTACAGACCTGGCTGGAGACCTGGCTTGCAACCTGGTTATGTGCCCTGGCTGGGAATTGAATCAGGCCGGCACCTTATCCACTGTGCCACCAGCCAGGGATAAAGTTTAAATTTTTTTAATGTGGTATTCAGGGTACTTCAGAGCCTGGTCCCATCCAGGCTTGGCATTTCCCCCTCCTCTCCCTTTCCCTCTCTGACTCCCCAACCTTCTCCAAAGTCTTTGATTCTGGAATTTAATCATTCATTCTGGAAATACCTTGAAGTATGTACTTTGAAAAGTACAAGTTTAGTGTCTCTACTGAGAGCAAAGTAGAAGAGACAATATAGAATTTTGTCTTTCATGTTACGGTACATATGTATAGGCAACATGGGCCAACTTGGCAGCGACACAGCCCTAGGGACTCAGATTCTTTGTATTGTTGCTCTGCGTTCTGGACATACAGCTTCCTTCCATTTAAATGGCAGTTCCAGCTCTCAGCAGTATGAGGTCTGTACAGAAGATATCCATCCGTGTAATACGAAAAATAGAGACATTTATTGAAGAAGATACAAGAAACATTGCACATAGGACAATGATGCCTCAGTCCCCTTCAAAGTAGGCACCTTGGGATCTCACCCAGTTCTCCCAATCACCATCAATGGCCCTGTCATATTTTCCTAAATCTCATCTCTTCCCTTTAAAATGTGATTTTAATTTTGGGAAAAGCCAGAAGTCATAGGGTGCCAAATCTGGGTTGTAGGAGGGCTGAGTCACCTGGGTGATTTGATGTTTCACCGAAAAAACAGGAGACACTTGTCATAATGAAGCTGCCAATCACCAGGTGTCCATAGCTGTGACCTTCTGATCATCTGAAGTTTCCCTAGAGGAATGTTCAAGCTAATGCAAAATCTGATGCAGATCCATTGCTCTACTCACTCAGTCACTTTGAATGTGACAGCCACACAGTACACATACTCAAATGACTAGCACATAGCCACCCCAAATGACTAGTACAGTGAAGTTGTCATTCACACATGCACATTCCAGTCCACTCTCCTTGGTTGCCAGGTTACAGTGATATTGCACAAACCGTTTTCATTATATTAACAATGGCTGGACTTTTTCCAGACAGACCTCACATATCTATATTCAAGTCAGTGAGAGAGGGACATAGTGAAAGGAAAGACACTTGTCTGATAGGTTGGCACATTTCATTCTCACTCCTATCCTGTTACACAGAATCTAGTTTAAAGGCCATACCTTTAACCTGGTTGCAAAGGAGGCTGGTATATTTGCCCAGCAGTAATAGCTGATTGCTATTCTTGCAGATGAAATAAAGAATGGCTAATGAAGGACCACTTGAAATTTCTGTCATAGCTGCTATTTGTCTGTTATTGTTCTAAATGTCAGGGACATATAGATGAATAAATACTAAATTTGGGGGAAATCCTAGTAAAGTTTGAGGAACTTTGGATATACCTTTGTCATATTATTATATCATGAATATTTAATCTATATACATGCTTCTAGTACAGTCTCTATAGGTAGAATTTATTCTGTATATACTCTAGATGATCTTATATGCTTTTGTATCCACTACCCCATTGCCAGGGATCTTTCTGCCCCCATTTCCCACTGTGTGTAATTCTGTCTTCTACCCAGTCTGTAAAGGCCAGATCAAGAGTTTCCACCTTTATGAAGCCTTTAGTGTTCTTTGTTGGTGTAGGTAGGAGTTGCGTCACTGGTATTCTCACAGCTCTCAAACACTGTTCTCTTTCCCTTTTTTTTTTTATCAGTGCATAAAGACGTGTGTAGAATGTATTTTATTTGTTTCCTATCCCCAGCATCTGGCACAGTGCTGAGCAAAAAGGAAGGTGCTCAATAATTGTTTACCTGAATCAAGAGGTGGTGCTTGGCGCCCTTTCATAGATTTTTAAATGGCAATGTGGGCAGAATCTCAGGTGAACTGGGGGTCTGTCTCTTATTGTGTGAATAATACCATAGTTGATGAAAAGTTCAGTGAGCTACAAATCAAATTCAAAATCACCAAAGAGATGACACCTCCAGTGTTTTTATCATATTTTAAGATTGAGTTAATTTTTATTCTGTTTTAAATTCACTTATTCTAGCAAATGTTTTCTGGTTGATGTTGACAAAGGGTCCTTGGGAAAAAGTTGAATCTGAATTATGTTCTCTGATATACTATATTTCTCATTAAAGTTTATTTTTACAAACATAAAAATCCTGCCTACTAGAAGTAGATCTTGCATAGAATTTTCTCAAAAATCCAATTTGCCATGTGATTCAGAAATTTTGTTTTATTTGAGGTTTGTGATATTCCAAAAGTAACTTTACTGTCACTCTATAGTCTATCCATATTTGCCTTTTGGATCTTCAGCTATGTAGAAAAATAAAAAGTATGTGATAAAGACATAGAAAATTTACAAACTTTTTAAATTATATAAATTACTAAGTGTTAGTAATATGATTGCTTCTGTTAATTTTAGACAAAACACTTCACCATTTGGGACCTCAGTTGTTTTGTTGGTCAAATAAGAATATAGAACAAAGTCTGCATTTTTTTTTCCAGATCTAATAGCCTCTTAGACTATTTATAATACTATAAAGTTGTTACTTGAAGTCTTCGGTTTTAAGGAAATGCTGGTAGTTGTTGAGAATTAATAGGCTTGTACTTTCTGTGGGCCTAAAGAGCATCATGGTGAGTGATCTTAATCTGTGACATGAAATAGTTAATATACCATATCTTCTCAGGTGGCAACAGTATATGGAAGGACCTGGGCATGGGTCAGATGTGGATTATTGGCTGTGGCACACTTAAAGTCTAAGTGAACCGTTGCTAATTTGAATGGTTGGTATCATACAAATTAATGGTTTGGGTTTTGTTTTGTTTTTTTTTTTTTAAAGATTTGATTCATTATTTTCAGAGAGAAGGGAAGGGAGAAAGGAAGAAAGCATCCATGTATGGTTGCCTTTCACCTGCCTCCACCTAAGGACCTGGCTGAAAACCTGGCTTGCAACCTGGCTATGTGCCCTGACTAGGAATTGAACTAGCGGGTTCAATTTGGGTTTGCAGGTTGGCTCCAATCCACTGAGCCACACCAGCCAGGGTGATACAAAATAATAGTTTTATCTCCAGATAGCTTAATAATTAATCTTTTCTGGCATGACACGTATAAGGCCTTTCAGGAAGAATGTTATGATCAGCTCAGTCTCTGTAAACAGTCTTTAGAATAGGATATAAATTACAGATTACAAGCAATAGTCATTTGTAAGATCTTGTATTTAGAAAAGCAGGCTTACTTAGCTTTTTCACCTAAATCATAGGTGAAACATTACCTAATTAGTTAATTTGCTCTGACTCTGATCAGATCTGCTTGCCAGAGTTATGTTTACTTCATGTGCTTTAATGTAGGAAATGAATATTTTGGCAGTGAGGCGGGGAAAACAAACAAACAAACCTGTGTTAGCTGCAGTGATTGAGGGAGCCGGGTCCTGAGGCCCCTCCAGCATCCTTTCTACAATTCATGTGAAACACGTACTTCAAGACAAAGCATCTGACGATTTGGAGGGTGCTTCTATAGTCCTAGGAATCCAGAGTGAATTCAAGTCTAGACTTGGTAATTTTTCAGGGTGCAGGGAGGAGGGAGAAATCACAGATCAGATATGCCCAGAGTGTTACGGAGGGAGCACTGAAGTCAGGATGCTGCTGCTAGTCTGCCCCGGGAAGAAGGCAACGATAGCAGAGCAGCCTCAGAAGCAGCAGCCTTCTTAGAAGCAGTAACATAAACAGCAACAGGGGTAGGCCTCCCGCACGAAGCAGGAGGAAACTGCAGCCCTGTGAAATGCAAGATTCTCTGATGTGCAACAATCTCCCGACTTGAATGGCTACTGTAAAAAACGTTGCCAAGAAACTCGAATGATCCGCCGGTCATAACCATGTGTTAGCAATAGTTACTGCAGGGAAATGAATGATACTTGTGGTACATTTCTGGTCCATCGACAGCTGTCTGAAGAAGAGGATATCAAATTACCTGCAAAAGAAAATCAGGGAAAACAAAGTTTGGGCATGCCTGCCAGAACAGTGGTGTTTTTAGAAACTACCTAGGAGGCAGAAGCCAAGTGTGCATTTGCCCATGCCTCTTACCTGGGAGTCAGAAGGTGGGAAGAAATGGACAGTGGCTCTGATGAGAAGACAAGGCACAGTGCAGCTGGGTGAAGCCACACACTGACTGCGTTCTGCACCGCTCTTCATGCAGTGCTGTGGGCTGGTGCATCGGCGGCGAGTACGGGTGTCCTATGTAAGTTTCTATGGCTGTTGAATTTCAGCTAGGGGCTTGAAATACTGTTCGTGTCTGTCTGGTGCATGTTGCCTCTTTCAGATGTTTTTAATCCTGGGCTGAAGAGCGGTCAGAGAATCAATCATTTGTACGAGTTTTCAAGGCACCTGAGGTCTATGAGATTCTGAGGCTTTTTTTGTTTGTTTTTCTGGAGATGTTTTTCTATCTCTTTACTGCTATGTTACTTTGATGAGGAGGACAGTAACTTGCACAGGGATTGTTTGGGAAGTCCATTGTCTCAGCTGTATCAGTGCAAACCAGTTGACAGCCTCTTCTGCCTAGAGAAGTCCTGTTTTCATATTTGAATTGTGGCATGAAAAAATTCTCTTAGGGAGCAGTACTATACTATGGAGTTTGTCAAATCAAAGATAGGCACAGAGGCTCCCATGAAATCTTATTTTGATCAGCTTCAGAAAAAGAGCAGATGCTAATCGTTTGATGGATGACACAGCTGTTGCATTAATGCCAGGCTTTACAGCAGCTTTATTATTCTGTGATTATTTCACTGAAATAGACCTTATTTCATGAACCTGCTGTGTTTTTGCAAAATGGCTGTCTGAGTATTAAATTCTGCAAGGCAGGCTCACACGCACACTCAAGTATTGCTACTTAAAGTGATTGGATGCTAATTGAAATACGCTGTGCAGGAGCTTGCCGGCAAGCTCCGAGGCAATGCCTGCTTTATTTCCATATTCCTTTTGCACACCGCCACCTTATTTCCAGGGAGCGGTGAGAAAGGGAACAGTCGGTTTCCGCAGGCTGGCCAAACTGCAGTGCTGAATTGCTCAACCCTGGTTGGAGAGTCCTGGCTGCAAAACAAATAGAAAATCTACAAGGAGAGCTAATCAATACCTACGGGTATAGTGTAAAGAAATCTGCGACCTTGGAAAATTGGGCACTTAAAGAGATATATGGGACACTTCCAGGACAGACAAGGTCATGGTCTAATATAATATAAATAATAAAGTTGGAGAGGGAGGGATAATTGTATTCCTATCAAATCTTAAAGATACTCTTCAGTTTTATTTACTAAATGAAATGATTAAAAACCCCTTTCATGAGAGGTTCTTGTAATTGTTACGTATTTGGTGCCATTTGTCTTCTGAATGCAACAGTTGACACGTAAAGAGTAACTATAGTTGGGAGGTAACCAGCAAAGATTTTTAGAGACGACATCTGCTGGGAGAGATTTTCTTTTTATCAACAGAAAAATCAGTTGCTTTTAGGTAGGATTTGAGAATAAGTGTTTCAAAGCTTTCAAAGTATAAAATGGTCAACCTAAAGAAAATCTTAAAAATAAAAAGTTAAAATTTAAAATTTATATTTTTATAATGAAGACTGACAATTCTATAGCTTTTATGAATTTCTGTGCATTGATATACTGAATTTGAAGAAAAATGTGGTTGTATAACCTATTGAATAGAAGATTTCTGAAATAAGACCTCAAACAAAGCAATCATTTTTATCCTGCTTATTTCTGTCCTTTTGCTGACATTGAACATGTAAATAAATACAAGAGATAGTATAATCTCTATTTTTTTGGAATCTTGGCTAAAAGGATTTGATTCATATGCTAAAGTTTGGCTCATCTCAAACTTTTACCCTCTTATTTTGGTTAAGGAACCACAAAACATATAGCACAACTATAATTTAAAGATAAGGAAATGTGTATATTTATATACCTTGGTCACTAGAAATAACATTTTCTTCAATTTAGAACATTTATCTTGGGAATTTGAAACTAACTCACTTGCTGCTGTTTTAGCCTTTTGGTAGTTTAGTATGTGGATTGCAGTTTTCCTTACAGATAGACAGTCTGAAGCTGTAGGGATGTTGTATATCCCTACATTTCCTTGGAGGAGAAGAACCCCCTAAGTCTGGAGGGCACTTCCACTGCCTGCTGAGCAGATGGCATATGGGGCCTGGAAGCCACTCATTGAATGACCAGGTAAAGGGTAGCTCCAAACCATATGCAGCATGAGTGACTGGGGCTTTGTCCAGTGAATGCCACCAAGTGGACCATCCTGGTGTCCTTTTCAAATCTACTATCTATTTTAAGGGAGTGATGACTTAGGTCATACCAGTACTAAATGCCAATGAAAGCTTAGGAATTAAAAATGTGCATATGCAAATATATATATTTATAGTATACTTATATATAGCATAATATATAAATCAGCTGATATGTAAGTGTGCATATGTCAATCCTCCACTAGTTCTAACACTTTTTTTTAGTATGACAATTCTCCTAAGTATTACTCCTACTCTAACATTCTCTCAAAAAGAGTATGAAATGTATGTGGGTTTCAAATAAAGTTATGTACCTGTCATTTCTAGTTTTCTTTTTTTTTAAACTTTCCACTGCTGTCACCTCTGTTAGGCTTCCTTCTCTAAACTGTGTAATGTTGGCTTCATATTTAAAGATTTTTGTGTTAGCAGTGGGTCCACCCTGTATCCTGTGGCCCCTCTCTTGCTCTTTGACATTATTATTTGAAGTCATAATCTAGTCTTCATTAGGTGGTTTACACCTAACAATCATTCTTTTAGAACCCAGCTTCATGTCTCAAAAAAAATCCTATTTTTATCTAAACTATCTTATTATTTGCATTTTGTTAAATTAGATGAAAATCTGTTGGTTGATTAATACCCTTAAAGGGATAGTAGTCTTTGTGTGCATCTCTGCTGAAATACTTCGACGATGTTGATATTTGCATGTACTAAGGAGCAGAAATTTATACTAATACTTCTTGGTAAACATTTTATTAAAGGACCACATACATGCAAAAAAATGCAGAAGTAATAAGTGTTAAGCTTAATGAAAGTTCACAAAGTGAACACGTCTGCGTAGCCAACAATGAAATCAAGAAATCAAGCAATGTCAGCACCCTTATCCTCCCTCCCCCACACCAATCACTTTCCCCTCCTCTTATCTGACTTCTAATGTCATGAATAAGTTCCTCTTATTTCCATTTTTTTTTTTAAAGGTTAAAGATAAAGAGAATTTTATTTATTTATTTTTAAAGATTTTATTTATTATTTTTTAGAGAGTGGGGAAGGGAAAGAGGCAGAGAGGGAGAGAAACCTCAATGTATGGTGGCCTTTCACCTGCCTCCAGCTAGGGATCTGGCTAGAGACCTGACTTGCAACCTGGTTATGTGCCCTGACTGGGAATTGAACCAGAGACCCCTGGGTTAGCAGGCCGGCACCTTATCCACTGTGCCATGAGCCAGGGCCTTATTTCCAAATTTTATACACATGGACTCACACAAGTAACTATAAACTTACTTTTGTCCCACACTGTATATGTTCTTTTTGTGCAGCTTCTGTGTCTCATTGTTATGTTTGCGAGACTAATCCATTTGGTTGTATGTAGCTTGCTCTTTCTCACAGCTGTGTAGTATTCCATGATTGGACTATATCATAATTTAATTATCCATACCACCATCAGGAGGTATTTGGGGAGTTACCAGTTTGGGACTATTATAGTGCTGCTATAAAATGTTTTCGACATGACATTTTGTGCATGCTTATGTATGCATTTGTGTTGTACTTAAATCTAAGGATGAAATTGCCAAGGCATGGGATGTGTATATAGCTATATATATTTAGACCAAGTCAGTACTGTTAAATAGCTTTCCAATGTGGCTCAATCAGTTTACACTCATGAAAACTGGGTGTTATCTTTTACATGTTAGCCTGTCTAGCAAATAAATACAATTATGATTTTCCTTGGCATTTTTCTGATGATTAATAAAATCTAGCACCTTCTTACATATTTATTGACTTTCATGAAGTGCCTGTTCAAGTCCTTGCCTCTTTTTCTTTTTTCCTTTTTTTTTAAAGATTTTATTAATTATTTTTCAGAGAGAAGAGCAGGGAGGGAGGAAAAAAGGGAGAGAAACATCAATGTATGGTTGCCTTTCACCTGCCTCCAGCTACAGACCTGGCTGGAGATCTGGCTTGCAACCTGGTTATGTGCCCTGGCTGGGAATTGAACCAGCAACTTTGTTTTTGCAGGCTGGTGCCTATCCACTGAGCCACACTAGCCAGGGCTTGTCTCTCTTTCTATTAAGCTATCTTTTGAATTTTTTTTAACTGACAAGGATGAAATCAACTGATGATTAGCATAATAAAATGATTTGAGACAAAGTGGTATATGCAGATAGTTAGATATGGAATCCAGCTGACCTTGGTTTAACTTTTGGTGTTATTAGTGTTTGTTTGTTTATTTGTTTACTTGTTTTGTTGTGATAGTGGGGAGTACATTTCTTGTGCTGAGCCTCAGTTTTCTCATGTACATAACTGGGAAAATAGTAAAAATTTAAAAGTTTATTTTGCGAGTTAAAATGAAATGTTTGTCAGCATCTAGCACATCACTTGATGGGCTGTTTTCCAAAGATTGGTAGCCACTGTAAGATGAGCTCATAAGATGTAGTATTTTCTACAACAAGAGAGTAGTAGCAATGGTAAGGAGGAAAATGGTTGATAATTGCTCTCCACTGGCTTGGTTACTGCCTGTGTTAATGACTTAACTCTAATTCTCTTGAAAAGCTTTGAAATAAGTTAGGTGGTAGAGGATGACTTAGTCTACGTGTTACCAATCTCCTATAAGAGCCACTAGCCTTAGCACATGGTCACTTCTGAACTTTTACAGCAATTAAGTGTAGTGAGATCACCAAATATTTTTTGTGTATGTTGTAACTTTGAGCAATTCAGTACTTGGGTTAAATTCTGATTGCACAGTCACATGGCCCTGCAGAGTTTACAAAATACTTTTAGACCCATCATTTCATTTGACATTAAAGCAGCCTTTAAGAATAGGCAAGGCAGGTGATGATATCGCTGTTCTATGGAGGAGAAAACTTCAAATGAGAGAAATAACTATTGTCACAGGCCAGAGAGTCTGATAGTGGCCAAGCTGAGTTCAAACTGAAATTTAACCCCATTCCATGTGCAATGTTTTATTCATCTTGTTTGGAATTATTTCCAAGTTTAAATAAAGGGATTATAATTAAATTTAATTTAAATAGATTTTGTAGTGCATCTGAATATAAAAATCAGTTATCTTTGAACTTGAGATGCTGAAGTAGCACATAATAGAAATTTATGGCTAGGTGAATTGTAGGTAATATGCCTTTCCTGAGTTACAGTTTTCTCTCACAATTCATGTTTTTTTCAAATTATCGAAATTGTTTTATTAAAGTAAGTTGAACCTATACAACTTATTATATATACCTTGGAAAATATGTTTTATTGGCAGTGGCTTCTTAAAGAGCTTTTGTGGCATTGACTCTTTTCCTCCACAGATAAAGGAATAAGATTCACATGCATAGTGAATGGCATATATTATGCCTTAAATTACTTGGAGCTTTTCTGGCTATGTCTTCAGATGTCCTTCAAAGATATTTCACTTTTAAAACCAATGTCTTTTGAAGTCAAATTTATATATACATTTGCCTGTCCTCCT
The DNA here is from genome assembly GCA_004026585.1 of Noctilio leporinus. Lineage (NCBI taxonomy): Eukaryota > Metazoa > Chordata > Mammalia > Chiroptera > Noctilionidae > Noctilio > Noctilio leporinus. The sequence goes on along the minus strand of PVIW01001498.1, from coordinate 63,746 downwards.
CTTAAAGATATGTTCTCAAGAGATTGCTGACTTTTCATTTAGGACTTCATACATTTTTAATAACTTTTAACTTGGTCCTATTGAAATCCTTAATGTGGCCCTTCAAATTTGTAAAGTGCCGTTAATTCTATAAAAACTTTTGCTCACTTCTCTAGGGTCTGATAATATCTTGAAAATACATGCCTTCATCAGAGCAGATTCAGCTTCAGAAATAGCAACCTAAGTGTTTAAAATATTGCTCAAAAAAAATACTACTTGACAATTTAATTTTGAGAGCTTTAAATTTTGCTTTAATTATAAGCTTCAGTAGTTGAAGACATTTTATTAATAGAAAATGAGATAGATGGCTATGCTGGCATGTTAAGGACCACAGAGTGGGAAGGTGGAATTAAGGATTTGCAAACCGTGGGCCCTTATAGAGAAGGAGCTTGGTGAGGTTTCAGGAGCATAGGACCCTTCTGTTGCTTTAACGCTTTTCTGCCTATCCCTTTCTCTTCCTATTGGAGGAACTGTTTGTTTGTTGTTAGGAAGGTAGAATTTAATTTTTTCAGCTTACTTGAGGTATAATTGAGAAATAAAATTGGAATATATTTAAAGTATACATATGATGATTTGATATATGTAGTCATGGGGAAAGGATTCCTCCCATCTAGTTAAGTAACACATCCTTCACATCACAGACTTATCTTTTCCTTTCTTTCTTTTTCTATTTTTTTGATGTGAACATTTAAATTCTCTCATCAAATTTCAATGATATAATACAGTGTTATACATAACGTATAAAATCTAATGGTATACATTAGATTTTCCAGAACTTACTCATCTTTCAACTGGAAGTTTATACACTTTTACCAACTTCTCCCTATTTTTCCCACCCTCCAGCCCTGGCTCCTACTTTCCTACTCTCTGTTTCTATGCATTGGGCTGTTGTTGTTTTTCTTTAGATTCACATATAAATGAGATCAAACAGTATTTGTCAAAACTGTCTGACTTATTTCACTTAGCATAATATCCCCAGGGTCTATCCATATTGTTGCACATGGCAGTTCTTTCTTTCTTTGACTGAAAAATAATCCATTGTGTTTATACAAGGTCTGTCCAGAAAAAGTCCAGCTATTGTTAATATAATGAGAATGGTTTGCATGACATTATTGTAACCTGGAAGCCGAGGAGAGTGGATCGGAATGCACATGTATGAACAACTACGACTTTACTAGTCAGTGGGGCAGGTAGGTGCCATTGAGTGAGCATGTGTACTGTGTGGCTGTCACATTCAAAATGACTGAATCTGCATCAAATTTTGTGTTAAGCTTGAACATTCCTCTGTGGAAACTATTCCACTGATTCAGAAGGCCACAGCTAGGGGCACCTGGTGATTGGCAGCTTCATCATGACAACATGTCCACTTAGGCATTACATCTCCTGCAGGGTTTTTTGGCAAAACGTCAAATCACCCAGGCAACTTAAAGCCCAGCTTTGTTACCCTGCAATTTCTAGCTTTTTCCCAAAACTAAAATCACTTTTGAAAGGGAAAAGATTTCAGACCATCATTGAGATTCAGCAATATACAATGGGACAGCAGATGGCGATTGGGAGACCTAAGGTGCCTACTTTGAAGGGGACTGAGGCATCATTGTCCTATGTACAATGTTTTTGTATCTTGTATCTTCTTCAATAAATGTCTCTATTTTTCATATTACATGAATGGATACTTTATGGACAGACCATATATATATATATATATATATATATATATATATATATACACCACACTTCTTTATTTACTCATCTATTCATGGACACCTAGGCACCTAGGTAATTTCCGTATCTTAGCTATCATGAATAATGCTACAAAGAACATAGGAGTATGGAGAGGCAGTTTAATATATGAATGACAGACTTGGTGCTAAGGCCTTAAATTTGTACAATGTAGATCTTTGGGCGAGTTGCTCCATCATTCTGTGCTCAATTTCTCTTTATGTCACATGAAGAATAGTAATAGAATGTTACTATTAGGTTTGTTTTGAACATTGCATATGTTGAACTATGAAAACACTTGGCACACAATAAGTACTCAAGTGTAAACTATTTAATCATTTGTTATTCCTACCTCCCCTTGCATCTGACCACCACTTTTCTTTTGGTAAGAAAGTTGTTGAAAAGAGTCATTACTTTTGCAAGGTTGACTTATTGTTTTAAAGAATGCTTTTGTAAAGTATAGTTAATTATGTAGAGCTGTGGTAGTTATCATCCATCCATTCATTCATGAAGTAATTACTCAGTACTTGAGTAATTAAATCTATAATCCCTGCTCTTAGGAAGGCCGGGCCCAGTGGCAGAGATACATGAATTTATGGAACATTAAAATAATCTAACTAGAATATCTGGCAATAGGAGAAAATACATGATATACCACCTATAGTCAAGACCATCAAACAAATATTAAAAAAGGCTAGATTTGTGTAGACTGACACAGAAGGAAGTCCATGTTCTGAGAATGTTATAAAACAATGAATATAGTATGGTTACATTTACTCTGAATGTACTTATGTCTATATTCATATTAGCATAAGAAGAGGGCTAGAAGGATATTCCAATGAGAGACAGGTATAATTTTACTTTTTATATCATTAGACATTTTATAATGAATGTTTTTTATTTTTCTAAAATATTTAATGGGAAGTAAATAAGACATAAAATACAAATTAATGAAAGGCATTTAATTTGAAATGCATTAAATGAAAACCTGGAAACTGAGGAATAGGTTGATTGAGAAATGCTATATTTACTCAAAGTGCTTTGGAATAAAGAAGGAGGTCTAGCTGGTTCTTTAAGCCTATTCTTTATGGGGTATCAAGTGTGGATCATGGTTGAGTTCTTCGAGTTGCAGGTTCAGCGCCAATTTTGTGTAACCCCTATTGAATGCATCTTCAGTCTGGCATGCCTTTATTTGTTAGCACATTTCCTGAGTAAATGAAGATCAGAAAGAATGTATAAGATGTAAGCAGAGGAACATACATTATCTTAAGGGAGATTCCTCTTAATATTTGCTGGCCTAGTGAATCATCTTTCTCTACTAAAAAGACACACCAGTCAAGGTAGTCAGATAGTTGGCTTCGATGTCTACAGTCCCATCCTTCTGCTTTGAAACGCTTTGCCCTTCAGGTCTATGATACCTCCTTTGCCTGGCTCCGTATTCCTCTTCTTATTCCTTCTAACATACATGTTATATATTTGTGTTCTTAGGTATATTAATTGTGTCCTTCAGATAGTCATGTTTGTATTCAACTCTTAGAGAAGCCGATGAATATCAGCATCAATGTAAGGGGTTCTTGGAAGAAGGGAAGCCTTAAAAAAGTAGACTAGGAATAAATGGTCAAAATAAATGAAGGAAAACTATTCTGTGTGGATGCTGATGGTGACTAAATCTAAATCTATATGCCTAGCTTAGATCTTCTTCCTACCTCCAGGCCCATATAACCATCCAAAAGCCTTCAGACATCTGTGGAAAATCCACTCACTTCTGCTCCTCCCTTCCACTTTCCCACTGGAACCTGTGTCTACTCCCAGTTTACTAGTCAGGTTACATGGCATCTTTATACTCCCAGTTGTTCAACGCCAGAAACAGAGTCATTGTCCCCTCCCTGTGTTCTCTGATTCAGTCAGTCATCATGTGCAGTCACTCCTCCCACAAGAGCTCTGGAATCTGGTTTCTTCTCCCCCCCACTCAGCCCCTGTGCAGGCTCCATCTATTTCCCACCCAAGATACTGCAGCAGCCTCTGACTGGCCTCCCTCTCTTAACCTGAATTCTTTAACAATCCGTCCTCCACATTGCAGCCAGCTCTGTAATTTTTCTCAAATGCCATCATGTTCTTTCTTTGCTCAAAACCCTCCGTGGATTCCCATTTTCTGAGAATATAAAGTACAACCTGATCAGCATGCAGCACTAACTGTACTTTGACATAATTACTCTTTAGTTGTCTGCCTCCCTCTGAACTCCAAGTTGGTTCCTTTTTCATCGCATCTCCTATCTCAGTTGACCAGCAAGAATGCCTGGCCTGTGGCTGGTGCTCAAGACATATTTCTTAAACGAATGGTGCCAAAGAAATATCTAGTTCTTTTCTGTTCCACCAATCATTACAATATGAAATTTTATCATATATTTATGTTAAATTAATTGCATAATGAATTACCCCCCACCACACACACCAAAAAACAAACAAACAAAAACCCACCCCACCCCGCTAGAACTTTGATGATATCTAAAGTTAGACTCCTTGGTCTCTTCAGTATTCATAAAGTAGAATATAAATTTTGTCCTCCTCCCTGCAAAATAAATTTTGTTCCTGGAGTTAGAGACTATGTAATCATTTGCTCTTTAGGTCTCTTTTAATTGCTTATGTTCTATTCTGTTTATTTCTGTTAAGGATCTAAGGTTAGAGACAGTTTATTTAGCCATGGTGAGGACCTGCTCAAGCGCAGAAGAGATCTTAGTTTAATTTGAATGAAGTTAACTAAAACCCACAAACTAACCTTACTTAAAAACACTGGTTACAAATTAGGTAAATTTAAAAACACATACATTTAAAAATATTTTTATGCACAACCATTTAAAAATAAAAATACTGCCAGATTATTTTTTGAGAAGCCTTGAATTAAAGGCTTTAACAGGTATGTGTTAAAAGCTGTCCTAACATCTTTCCCTATTTAAAATGAGCCGAAAAGCTGTCCTACCATCTTTCCCTATTTAAAATGAGCCGCTCTTATTTTAGATGTGTCAGCCCTCCCTTCTTCCCCCTTGAAAGCTGAGGCAGGTAGGTTATCAGCCCTTTTGCGCTGCCTGGTTTAGAGCTCTTCTCTTGCTAGATGACCTTTCCGCTGAATAGATCTGCCTCCCATTGAGCCTGACTCTTCTGTTTGTTCTCTTCCTTGATATTCCATTGAGGTAACAGCTATTGTCTTGTGTTTGAATCATCAGAAATAGCTTCTTTTTTTGGTTTGTTTTACTCTTTGTTTCCTTTTGCACTTTAGTGATGAGTGTATCAACATTCTTCTCCCCACCACCAAAGGAATATATGATTTATATAATCCACTCTGATTTCCAAAAAACAGAGCAGAATAAAGGGAGTTAAGGGGTAAAACAGCTTCTTTGAACACTGCAACTGGGCACTGGGCACTGGAGTTTCTGTTTTTCCCCCTCCCCTCCCCTCCTAACCCCTAGGGTGGTGTCCATGAGTTTGTGACCTTTCCCCAGATGAATTATTGACCTCTCTTTGAGTGTTTCAATGTTGAGACAATCAGGTTGTTGTGAGGGGAAGATATTAAGACTACAAAACAAAGTGATAGTCAAAGAAGATGGATCATAACCTTTTTTCTACAAAGATGAGTAAGACATACCCTGATCAGGAAAAGAGGCCTCTTCGTGATTTCCAGGGTCTGATTGAATGGGGACTGGGAAGGATGGCAGGAAATGGGGAGTTTAAGAACATCTGCTCAAAACATCTGGAATTTCTCTCCTCCCTCAGCTCTCCCTCAGGGTGACATGCCTCTATTTTAATCATCATTTTCCTGAGGTTTATAAAGGGTGGATGAGATGAAGTAGTTTGGTGGCATACAGTAGAAAGCACCACATTTTAATTTGAAACAGAATTCTTGTCAGTTTACAGCAGTGTTTCTGCATGTTTCTTAGTTCACAGACATGCAAATTCATAGTGATACCTTGTCAAACAAATGCAGATCCCTGGGAAACCATCTAGACCCCTAACATTGGCAGCTCGGGGTGGATCTTCACCATTTAATTTTCAGTGATCTCTCAGTGTGATCTGTGCACACACTTGTGTTTAAGGAGAGCTCAGAGAGTCACAGGAAATTTTTCAAGTCAGGATCTGAATGTCAGTGATGGCTTAGCTCCAAATCCCTCTGAGGTGAGTCAGTTTACCTCAAGTCAACCTCAAAGTTCAGATCCCTGTGAAAGAGGATCCCAGAAGCCCAGCTTGATCTTCACAGGCCAGGGGAGGGGAAGACTAGTTGACTGACTCTCCAGCCAAGCCAACAAGCCACGGAGGAGGAGAAATTCCCAAAGGAAAATCCAAGTGTTTTTTTTCTAGAAAAATGGTGAACAGATCTGGGGCAGCAAGAACTACATATACAGAATATGATATGATCTTTGAAATAAGAACCATGCTTTCCTGTGGTTAAAGCTTAGAAAGTAAGGCATTAGCATCTTTAAGCTAAGCAGTACTGGTGTTCCTCGGTTACCTAAATGGGCCTTATGGAAGAGGTTAGCCATAACAAGAGAGTTTGTAAGAAAAATCCAGAATTGCTTTTGCAGTAGAATTAGTGCCTGTTTAAAATAACAATATGTGTCAAGAGTAAAGAACAGTTAAATTGATTTAAGTAACTCACAATGACAGGAAAGATTTCATTCAAGCTTTCAGTAAATATTGACACCTTATTGAATTGCAATATTGAATTACAATTAAAGTTTATAGATTCAACTAAGCAACACTGTGAAGGGAGTATTGATAAAAGAGCTAGAATAAAATGCCATATATTCTTTAACATCCTTTGTTGCTAGACCTGGTTCATACCATTTATTTCTTCTTGAGCATCACTGCCGCTGTTGGAACCATGAATCTGAGCAGACCCAGTTCCAGTAAAGACCATGAAAGATATAATGCAGATTTTGTATTTCTAGAAAGTTCTACTTCATGGGAGCCTTACTTAACCTCTAAATGTGAAATCATTATAGATACTGCAGAAGGAAATAAGATATCCTGTGCATGATCTTGTGTGATGGGCTACCCTGGTGAAATCTGTTGGCAGCTTCCCTTACACCAAGGTTAGTTCAGCTAAAATAAATTGACCTATCCACTTATTTTAATGAAAATAAATTTCAGTTCCAAAAAAAGGCTGAAAAGACTCCTGAAGTGGAAAAGTATAAGAGCAAAAATTGTTTCAAAATATGAGTAACTTTCAGCACCTCAGCATTTTTGTTTTTAACAGGCCCTGAAAATGCCTTGAAAAGTGGTTTAATTATGTGGAAAATGTTTCAGAAACCAAACCCCAAATGGCTATCCCTCAAATTTGAATAAGGGAGCAATACAGATAGATCCTGGAACTTGAAATCTTATAATAAATGGCTCATAGCAAGGTTTGCCTATTAATTTTTGCCTGACTAAAGATGAGTGAAGAGAGGTGGTCACAGTTTGTCACCTCCTTTGGGGTTACAGATACTGTAAAAGAGGAATCTGTATAATTTTTTTCTTACAGTGCAGACCATCACTGTAGTTAAATCTTTCTGGTGTTACAAATTTACTTAAGACCCTTGGTTGATCACTCTTGAAGCAACTGATTGTCATAGGATCTTTATCTGAATTATTATAATGAGCTCATTAAAATGAAAATTTAATCATAAATTTTATTAATGAAATTACGTGCTTATTACATTTAAAAATAGAATTCTTATTCCTACATGCAAAATGCACTTAAATTTTTTAAATGAATCTCTACTTCAAAGAGTCAAGCCATCACTGCTGGAGGGTATTTCTCTGATTTTCCATTTTTTCCCATATTATTCCATATTACACTATTTCTTCCATTGAACCTGCCTCTTCAGCCATGATTGGCAGCACAATCAGATTAAAGAATACTCCTGAAGGACACTGATTTGGGTTCTATTCACTTTTCAGCTCCATGAAAAATGAGATGACCATCTCACTTTTTTTCAAGTTGATTGGATGTTTCATGTTTACTCTCCCTCTTCAAGCTCTGCATTAGACATGCACGTCTCCATGGCATTTTTTATTTTAGTCCGTGAGGATTTCTCTGGCAGCCCTGCTCCATTACTCTCTGGAGGAAATGGCAGTTGGAATTGTTACAGTCTCATTTTGATTAGCTTTCAGGCTCTGAGCTTTAGGTAACTACTGGAGATCTGATGGGTCTGATGTGCCATCTAAAAACTAGCTATCAGAATTCATATCCCAACACTATGTTGTTAATGCTAGTACTTCTTCATAAAGGGCAAAGGTTAGCCTCAGAGTAAGGAAGTAGATACAAGAGACTAGATTTATGTATTTTTAAAGATCAGCTTCTAGAAGCTGATGGAAGGGAATGCACAGAGAATTACTCACATAATAAATGATTTGGCACATGAAGATAAAATTTGTTTGTCCCTGGCTGGTGGCACAGTGGATAAGGCACCCACCTGTGAATCCAAAGGTCGCTGGTTCCATTCCCAGCCAGGGCACATAACCAGGTTGCAAGCCAGGTCTCCAGCCAGGTCCTTAGCTGGAGGCAGGTGAAAGGCAACCATATATTGATGTCTCTCTCCCTCTCTGCCTCTCTCCATTCCCCTCTCTAAAAATGATAAATAAAAATCTTTAAAATTTTTTGAAAAAAAATTTGTTTATATTCTTTTATGCAAGAATGGTTTTGAATTTTCATTTTAAATAATGGCTCTGCTTTTTGTAAAGCATTGACTGATACAATACATAATGCTTTTATTAAACGGCTTCTAAGTTACCATGTAGGCCAACTAAGCTCAAGATTTAAAATTTGAGGGTAAAACATCACTATCAGTTCTTATGAGTAATATAAACTGATTTCTCTGGTTTCAAAAAATGTGACTTAATTGCAACAGAATGATGAGACTTGGTCCAGATTAAATAAAGAACTTATGATTCAACTTTTCTTCACTCATGCCAGTCTTTCATAAATTCCCATAACTTAAAGTATTAAAATATATTTTATAGTAATTTCAAATAATAACTAATAAGTATCAATGTATCCTGTATCCAGCTCCACATGATATAAAATATTGGGACTATTAAAAAGTTTGGGTAAAAAACAATGATCTCTGACAATTTCATAGTAAGTTAAACTTTGAAGTAAAGAATGAAAGTGATATAAGAAATAATATAAAGAAGTGAGAAAAAAGACCTCATGGGCATGGATAATGGTGTGGTGATTGTTAGGGATAGTGCGGGGAGGGGTGAGTAGAGGGGGGTGTGGGGAGATAAATGGATGAAGAATTGAGACTTAATTTCGGGTGGTAAACACTCAACACTGCACAAATGATGTGTTATGGAATTGTGCATCTGAAAACTGTATAATTTTGTTAACCAGTGTCAGCCCAATAAATATAATAAAAAAGAAAAAATTAATAATAAAACAATGATGCCGACTTTATTAGAAATGTCACTTGTACCTTCCAGCCTGTAGCCTGCTATGTGAAATCACTGAACCCACTGTTACTACCAAAGGCCGCCATATAGAACTGCATAGACTGCACTCCCCTTAACCGCAAAAGCAGCCAAAATGTGTTCCGCTGGGGTAAGCACTTGGACTGGGGGATTTGGGGAATTCACAGAATCTTTTTGCATTGGGAGAAGGAGCTGACAAACTATTATGGATGAGTTTGAGTCATGGGGAGTCATGGCAAGCCCAAATTCTATCCTGTGAAGAAGTAGAAGCGATGTGGTGAGAGGTATATACACAGGAAAAGGAGCAAATCATTACAGTGGCTCAGGGTGCAGAGAACAGAGTTTTCCAAAGCATGGCCCAGAAGGCTGGTAATCCCTGGATAGCAGATCATGTTAGAGGTGGAGCACGAGTGTAAGGATCTAACATTGTTCTTGGCCTTTCTGAAATCTTTCATTGCTCAGCTTTTGTTTATTCCTACCTTAAGTAAGGTCCTGACACTTGTCAGGACTTGAGTGACTTTTGTCTTTTTTAACAAAATAGCCCAAACTGTAATTTAACAAGCAAAAAGACATGGAGACAAGATGAAGTCCAACTGTTAGCAGAAACTTCACTTCAATGATGTGACATGACCTTAAATAACACAGAGATGAAATATATATGCAGAGGTTCATAAAACATCTCCTGCACAGTGAAGGGAAACATTTAATTTTAAGTTTATGTTTAGTTTATTAATATATCCAATATTTATTTAGCACCTAGAACATATCAGATATTCTTGCTGAATAAAGATAATCAAATAGCTTGCTTCACTGAGGAAAGTTATAGTTAAAACATCTCTTTCACAAAGAAATAAAACAAAAATAAAAATACAACTAAAGCCTTGTTGCTTTTATATCCTCAAACTTAAGCAGCTATCTTCACTTAAGCAGATAATCTAAAGATATTTGGGAACCAGTTTTCTATAATAACCAGTTTTAATGTGACTATTTATGCATAAGTTTTGGCTCAACTCTTGGATTTAAGTGGGTAGCCTCGGATCTGCCCTAGAATGGATATTTTCTGCCTAACATATAAAGATGTATGTACAAATATTTCTCATTAGAATATTTTTTTTGTAAATGTTTCTTTCTGTTGCATTTACTGGGGTGACACTGATGAATAAAATTATATGGATTTCAGGCACACAATTCTACAACGCATCCTCTGTACACTGTATTATGTGTTTGCCACCCTGAATCAAGTTTCTGTTCATCACCATTTATCCCCCTTATATTCCTCTGCAGCCTCTCACCCAGAAATCACCACACCATTGTCCACATCCACTAGTTTTTCTCTTTTTTTTTTAACCTCTCAATCCCTCCACCCCCTGTACCTAGCCCTCCCTTCCCTGACAGCTGTCAGCCTGCTCTATCTAAACCTAACTATTTTGTTTGTTAGTTCATTTTGTTTATTAGATTCTACACATTAGTGCAATTTTACAGTACTTCTCTTTCTCTGACTGGCTTATGTCACTTAGTACAATGTTCTCTGGGCCTGGCCATGTGTTGCAGAGTAAATTTTCCTTCTTTTTTTTATGACTGAGTAGTGTTCGGCCATGGGCTGCTTCCAAATCTTGACTATTGTAAATAACACTGCAATGAACACAGGGGTGCATATATCCTTTCAAATTAGTGTTTCTTAATATTTCTGTTACTATATAGATTTATTTTAATCCTCATATAACTGTTATATATGTATTACAACCACAGGGATGCGGGATTGGGATTAATACTCAATATGGTAAGAAATAAGAAGCTGAACCCTGGCTGGTGGCACAGTGGATAAGGTGCCTGCCTGAGAACCCAAAGGTCACTGGTTCGATTCCCCAGCCAGAGCACATAACCAGGTTGCAAGCCAGGTCTCCAGCCAGGTCTCCAGCCCGGTCCATAGCTGGAGGCAGGTGAAAGGCAACTATACATTGATACCTCTCTCCCTCTCTGCCTCTCTCCCTTCCCCTCTCTCTAAAATAAAATCTTTTTAAAAAGAAAAAAGAAAAGAAATAAGCTGTACTATTTATGATCATAAATCTATAGTGATGTAAATAGAGGCACTCAAGGAAGACTCTCCTGGGAGCTTAGGCAGTTGGATTCAAATGGAGAAAATTCAAGGAGACTACACTTGTATACCTTGAGATAACAATAAAAGGATAAGAGTCTCAATGCCAGGCTGTTGAGAGAATGAAAGGAAAATGAAACATAAATATGGTGATTTTCATTTTTCCTAATTTCATCCATAGAGCACTATTTAGACCAAAATTTTATTTGTAATAAAATAAAGCTAAGATAGCCAAAGATAGTTACTCTGCTTTTCACAACATATTTTGAGTTAATCACCCCTGAAAACAGGTGTTTTTTTCTTTAAAATAAAATTTCTAGGAAGTTTTGGTTGAAGTGGAAGATACTTGCAAATATGAATCCTCACGATAGTCACTCCTTCACCCTTTTCTAATCAAGAACATTTTAATTTAGTTGGTTGGCCAAATTAATGTAATCTGAATGGCTCTGGCTGTCTTTTTGAAAGCTGTCCCAGAGTTGGTAAAAAACAAAAGGTTCTGTTCTTCCTGGAAGAAGTTCAGACAGCCCTTCCCTCCTTGACATCCCCCATTGCCTTTTCTTTACTCCTCTTCCAACATTCAGTGAGAAAGAGCCACAAAATGGCTTTGTGACTATTATTTAATGGCAAGTCACTGTTGATGACTCCCTTCAGGAGACAGGATGATGTGGTGAGACCCTTGCTAAGAAGTTACTGTTGTATGACACTCCATGTCCTTGTCCTCTCGGGGTTGGATTATTGCAGCATGCTCTACTGGGATGTGTCATTGAAGTTCATTTGGCAGATGCTTGTATTATCATTTCAGTCAACATTTTTTAATATAATGTATAATATTAGACATTAAAATAATGAGTATGCTACTTGCCCTTGAAGAATTTATAATCCAACAAATGTGAGCCTTTAAGTTGGTAAGTCACCATAGGACAATACATTCTCATGAGAAATATCATAACCTATTGGCAGAGTTTTAGGCAATCTGTAGGGAATATTCAGGTTGAAAAGGCATAGTCCTTGGCATGTGCTAGATAGAAAAATAAATAAATGAGTAAATTTACCATAATCCTGGGTAGGTTTTGTTTTCTTCCCAAAAGATTTTTTCCAATTATCTAAAATCTGAATGAAACTGAGCTTTTTGTACAGTATACACCTATTTGTAAGTAACAATCCAAATTTATTTATACAAGTACAATTTTAAAAAGAAAATTCAGATTGATTTCAACTAAATACAGATATCTTTTCAAAGTCATTGATACTAATAGCCCTGGCTTGAGCTAAACAAAACAATTTCCTGTCCGAGAAAACAAATTCTGACAGCCATTTCAAGTCATCAGAACTAAGTTTTTATAACTTGTGTATTTCAGTGGCTCATAAATTTATTATATTTATAAAAATCAAGAAAAGTAAATTTAACTATTGCTAATTGGATTCATCAAAAAAAACCTTGAACACGTAAATTGGTTTTGAGTAGACTTAAATTCTACTTTGAATGACTAATAAATACTGTGTCATTTTACAATTGGCAAGTCTTCATTTTTATTATAATATATTTCTGGGATAATAGTAATAATTATTATGAGAATTTATTGATTGTATACTGGGTGCCAAGCACTGTCCTAAAGTACTTTACAAATAATCATTTAGTCCTCATGACCTGAGTACAACAGAAAACACTTTCTTTGACATGAAAAATTGAAGCATAGAGGGACTGTGTGTGCCCAGAGTTGAACAACTGGTTAATGCCTGAACCAGGATTTGATTTTGAGGAGTCTATTGTTTACTTTATTACACTTAAAACCTCTGCTAGTCCTATGACCTTTCTGTGCATTTTAGCAAAAGGACTCTTTCCTCAGTGGGAAAATGTATGTAGCCTCTTGATGATTTCGCCCACAACTCACCCTTGGGTCAGCTTTGTGCAGTGCACAGAACACACAGCTGGTCATAGCAGCTTCATTTGTGTCGCCTCCACTACATGTCATTACTTGTGCGAATCTCAAGTAACATTCATGTGTGTCATTTTATTTGTTTTGGTTTCAGCCATACTAGATAAACTTTAAAGCTCATTATTCTTTCCCTACAAGAGAGAAATAGAAAAGAGAAATCTAAGATTCCAACAGGCTTGTATATTGATCACATAATAATTACATCATAAAGACCAAGCAAGAACCAGGAGGGTCCCAGATACTGAATCTCTGCGTGCTTCACTATCTACATGCTTTACACATGATTTTATACAGTGTTCACAGATAACTTTGTGGTATGTAAGTCTCACCAAGGTCTTTATGTGGGTGAGGAAACAGGTCCAATGAAGTTAATTACCTTGTCTCAGTTTCCATATTTGTAAATTTGGAGTCAGAGTTCACCCAGGTCTGTGTCACTCCAGGTCTGTGCTCTTTTGCCATGCTTACTCCATCTGCATTTGAGTGTATACCTGATCGGTAGGTGTAGACATGTCCATACACAATGCCACTCATTGGTGGCGGATAGTTGGAGTTTAGGATGAAAGCACTGCTTAATCAGAGAAGATGGCCTATGGGGGATCCACTGGGAAAGATACTGCTTGCATTTTTAATAGGTTGGAAAACAAAGAGATACTACTTTAAAGAGGGAGAACCATGTACTTAATCAGCAAATACTAATTGAGCACCGGTTAAACACCACACTGCTATTCTTGTAATAACTGAAAGATAGACCCACCAAGCAGGGAGCTGTTCATATCAGACTGCAGATGATCAAGGCTGGGTGTTTCCAGTGATCACTTAAACTCTCTGGGTCTCTATTTTCTATAAAATAGAAAAAGAGATAGTACTTGCCTTACACATTAATAGGAAGACTTATTAACTCAATGGGATGATGCTTTGTAGAATTCTTAGTAAGTACTCAGTACTGAAAGACCTATAGTAATTGGATAAGGAGTTACTTTTGAGTGCTTCCCTCACCCCCCTTACTGTGTATCTTGTTAATTCACGTAGCTGTCTTTTCTCATTTTTGAAATTCTGCTAAAATATTAAGGGATTAATCTGCTAAAATATCCTTGGTCAGTGGGATATACCCTCTGGACATAAAAGAAAATTCAATTGCTTTATTGCAAACACATGCACTAAAAGTAAAATGCTTAATCATATCAGTAGAACATGAAACAGTCACATTCTTTTCCTAGAAACTAGCCATAGAAGGGTTGGCATGTGAGTTCATATTGATGATAACTGTGTTTTATTTCTACAGCCTCTTCCAAAGGTCAGGGTATGCTTGCACATCTTATTTTTATGATGATGACAATTGGTAGATTTTTGGGGGAGAAACTGCTATGTACTAGGCAACATGCTAGGTCCTTGAAATGGGAAAAATATAGACAAAAAAATATATAATGAATCTCGTCTTCAAGAAAGCCCACTCTTTTTGAAGGAATTCATGAACATGGTTGAATTTTTAGAGATAATGGGGAACTAGGGAGTACTAAATCACATATTTGGCCCCATTTTTACTTATTCTAGGCCAGAATAAGAAACACAGTGGGAAGGGAATTCATCTGGGGCTCTTTGAGAAATAATTAGCTAAATGGAGTCATAGGTGAGCCTGGCAAGCAGTCAGAAGTCCCATGCTAATCAAATACAGAATTATGCTCAGTCTTTTGCCTAGATGGTTATATTTTAATGGATGTATTAGAGCTGGTCTCTACAGATGCCCCTTTCCCATCTCATGAACCACAAGTCCAGTATTCATGTCCCTGTATAGTTCCCTCCCTCGGAACCTGGGCTGGTCCTGTTACTCACTTATAGCAAGTATAGCACAGTAGAAGTGATGCTATATGATTTTCAAGGGTTAGGGGAGAGTCTTTGTATACCCCCTAGAGTTTCTTGGAATGCTTGCTCATGTGACACTGTCTCTTGAAACCCAAATGGCAAACTCTGAGCTCTAGCTCCAGCTCCAGGTCCATGGAAAGGCCCCATGTTTTCCTGCGGTCACCAGGCTCACCTGAGCTCCCAGTTGACAGCCAGCATCAACTGACAGCCATGTGAACAAGCCAGCTTGGATGTCCAACCTAGATAAGCCTTTAAATGAAGACAAACTATAGTGTCATTTCATTCTTTTGCATGTGGCTTTCCAATTTTTCCCAGCACCATTTATTAAAGAGGCCTTTTCTCCATGGTGTGTTTTTGGTTCTTTTGTCAAAAATTATTTGCCCATATACATGTGATTTTATTTCTGTGTCATTGGTTTATGTCTGTTTTTCTGCCAGTACCATGGTCTTTTGATTATTGTTGCTCTGTAGTATAATTTGAGGTCAGGTAGTGTGATACCTTTGGTTTTATTCTTTTTCTCAAGATTGCTTTAGCTATTTGGGGGTCTTTTTGGCTTCCATGAAAATCTGATTTTTTTGTTCTATTTATTTAAAAAATGACATTGGAGCTCTGGGTGGTGTGGCTCAGTGGATTGGCGCCCGCCTGCAAACCTGAAGTCGCTGATTTCATTCCCCAGCCAGGGCACATAACCAGGTGGCAAGTCAGGTCTCCAGCCAGGTCTGTAGCTGGAGGCAGGTGAAAGGCAAACATGCATTGATGTTTCTCTCCCTTTCTTCCTCCCTTCCTGCCTGTTTCTCTGAAAATAATGAATAAAATTTTTTTAATTAAAAAAATATTAAAAAATGACGTTGGGATTTTGATGGGGCTTACACTAAATCTATATATTGCTTTGGACGATATGGATATTTTTAACTCTGTTGATTCTTTTAATCTGTGAATGCAGAATATCTGTCCATCTCATTATGTCTTTTTAACCTCTTTTAATAATGCCTTGTGGCTTTCGGTATATAGGTCCTTCACATCCTTTATGAAGCTTATTTTTAGGTGTCTTATTCTTTTTGTTACAATTGCAAAGAAATTAACTTTTCATTTCTTTTCCTGAAATTTCATTGTTAGTATATAGGAATGCAGTGGATTTTTATACATGGATTTTAAATCCTGTAACTTAACTCCATGTGCTTATTGTTTCTAATAGGTTTATGGTTTATTGTGGCATGTCTTTAGCATGTTCTATATAAAGAACCATGTCACCTGCAAACAGTGACTTTTACTTCTTCATCCCCAATTTGGATATCTCTTATTCCTTTTTCTGGCTAGGGCTTCCAGAGCTATGCTGAATAAGGATGATAAGCGTGGCATCCTTGTCTTGTGCCTGATATTAAAGGAAAAGCTTTCAGTTTTTCTCCACTCAGTATGCTATTAACTGTGGGTTTGTCATATATGGGCTTTATTATGTTGAAGTACTTTCCTTCTAGAGCTATTTTATTGAGTGTTTTCATCATAAATGGATGTTGCATGATCTGTTTTTAATTGTATTGCAGAAATTTTAATAATGAAACTGCACCTAATTAACCAACAACAGTTATTGAGCAACCATGAGTAAGTACTATACTCCCCAAAGGAAAAAAATGCAGTCAACATGAGCCAAGTCCTTAAGGAGTTTATAGCATATTGAAGGAGGCAAGATTAACACACACACACACACACACACACACAGAATACTCATAATAAAGGAAAAAATGCATTGCATAATTTTTATCTCCACTTACATATTTATTTTCATTTTTCCTCTCATTTTGAACTGATTGAAAATTCAGTTCATATCTGTAATTTTAATTGTAATGTCATTTAAAAAAAATATTGCTAAATATTGCCTCTATCAAAATCATCCAAAATCATTTGAGATCAACTTCATGAGATTGTGGTTATTTTGACAAGTAAGGTTTTAAAAATACTACAGAGAGCATTTCAATTAATGTTAGCTATCATTATCAATTATATCTGCTGAATGTATAGCCATAATCATTGGTCATTTAGGCCCTTTGCCTTTAGGACTGATATTTTCGTAGTCAACTGTGTAGAATTCCCCCTTAGAGTTAAATACTTACATTACAAAAATTTATTCCTAAATATTTCTTAATAAAAAGCCCTACACAATATAACAAAAATATAACATTGTATTTTTAAAATAAGTAGGAACCATAATTCCAGAGAATTCTTAGACACAATGAAAACATATGGCCCTTGAATATACATGCTGTCTCTCTCTCTCTCTCTCTCTCTCTCTCTATATATATATATATATTTTTTTTTTTTTAGTTGGGATAGATCCTCAAAATAATCCTGAAGATGCCATTTTGTTTCAATGAGAGAGGGGGCTAAAAAACACTGCTTTGGAGCACACCTCTAAATCTCAATTTCCTCCTCTTTAATATATTGATATTAATAACGATGTAAAGGAGTGCTTGAACTTGAGTATATATAAGTTCCCTTCTGTTGTTTCTGGTATACAATAGACACTCAACCAAGTGACTACCAATGCCCAGCTCCTTCTGTAGCCTCCCATGACCTCTATTTGTTGGTAAAACTGGGTGCCCTTCTAGGAAAGATTCAGCAAAATGGAAAAATGCTATACATTTCTTCTATATTTATTTTTTCAGAAAGCTTATTATTTTATTTATTAAATCTATTTTATTGATTTTGCTTCACAGTTGTCCCAATTTCCCCCCCTTTCCCCACCTCCACCCAATACCCCATTTCCTATAGTTTAACTTTAAATCTGAAAACGACAATGGAATTTGGAAAAAAAAAAAAAGTGGAAAGCGAAAGCGATGGTTCCTTTCCCTCTGTCTGTATATGAGCAGCTTCAGGGGCCCAGCTCTCTCTTGTCATCTATTTTCTCTGGCAGAACTTTCCCGAAGGCTCCAGCCTGGTGAAAAGAAGGCCACTGGGCTTTCTGCTCACATGCTGTTAGAGAGAAGGCAGAGGTCAGCCTGTGTAATCCGATTTCGTCAACTCACACTAATCACTACTGATAGTAGCAGAATTTAGCCTGGATCTGCTTAGTTAATCTAGATTGACAGGAGTAAAAGATTCAGGATGCAAGGACACAGAAACAAAGGAAAGAGAGCCAACTCTGATTTCCAGCCTTGCCCTTCCATCTGGGGTGTCTAATTTGCACCCCTCTGGGGCTTCTCTTTTTCTTACCATATAAACAAATGTGACTGGTTGTTAGGAAACCAGCCTTTCATGGAGCAAGCACTTCCATCAACAACAGGGGCAGTGTGAGTCCCCGGGTCTGCAGAGAGAGCAATATCTCCCGTGCGAGGCTGCGCAGAAGGTACTTCCAGGTACACATTGTACCTGAGACTATGTTTTATTTATTGAAACTGATCTCTGCATTCTCTTTATCTTCTGGGCTGCCCTGGACTTAGGCGCTTCCTAAAATGGATGCCACCAGCAGCTAACCTACAAGGCTTCTAAATGCTCCTTGCTTTCACTCTTTTTCTTACCAAAAAAAAAATAAATAATAATAATAATAAATTGTATCACTACCAAGCTTTTTATTTACAGCCTGGTGAGTAATTGGGAATGGCAGCTGAGCAACTGAGAGAGGAGTTCCTCTGTGATTTTCGGACATTTCCACATGGATTTAAGTTTTGTGTTGTTTTGTTTTTAAGGAAATACTCCACTTTGGATTTTACAGATATATAAAAGATACACATGTTGCAGCTTCTTCCTCCGTATACTGAATGATTATCATAGTGATCGGCTATGTGTGTGTTCACATGCTTAGTACTGAGAAGAAAAATGGGTTATCTGAAGCCTCTCTTCGTTGTTACTTATGAAAGCTGTGTTTGGCAAATGAGGGCACTTTTTGCATTTGGGTAACAAAGACATTTGGAACAACTATTCCATTGGATTTTCCATGTTGGTGCAACTGTTGTTGGCCACCTCAGTACTGCATGTTGCCATGCAAAAAACACCTAAGGGTAAAAATGTCTCCTGGGTAAGTAGATGATGATTTTCTACCTCTTAAAAATATTTTTTAAGCAGAAATGTATAAATTGAGAACTTAGAGGCATCCAGGGGTTTCATGTTAGTAGACACATTTGGGAGAACTGCAGAAAGTATTGCCGTAAAGTAAAGTAGATGAATATTATTATATGTCTTAGAAATCCTTTGGCAAAAGTGTAGATTTGTTCTGCCATTTTTAAGTTGTTTCATGTTTGTATCCATACACAGAATTTAAAATGCATTAATACAAAGTCAAGGTTATGATTGTAAGATATTTTTAACTGCAGAAATGTTGGTGTACACTAAAAATAGGATAGATTTATTTTGGGTGTATTAAGTCAAATTTCAAGGGTAAGATGAGCAGAATTTTTATGATTTGGGGATATTGTCCACATGTTCCTTGGTTTTCAGAAACAGGGTAGCAATAGTTATTTCTCAATGTTACCTGTCTAATTAATGTATGTCAATAATAGTCAAGTATAGTGCAGTTTGACATTCCAGCAATAACATGACATGTTAATCCTAGTCAAGTTGAACTCTTTCATGTTGATTCAGGTTAGCTTTCTACCAAGAACAGAAAGATTAGTTTGAACAATCTGGAAGCTCTTAAAGAAACGAGTGGCTTTAATCCCCTGCTATCATGTTTAGTGAATTTAGTACATTAAAATTAATAGGCAAATGGATTCCCTTCCTACTCTCCATCTAAAGTTGTGTCTCTAACATCAATGTGTTAGCCAGCACCTGCATGTGTAACCCAACTACTAATCATAGAATTTATTTTTAGATTAAAATTCTGGTTTTCTTAAATCGATAGGAAAAATAAATGATTCTGTATTTTTGGCCCAGAAATAAGTTTTACTACCTTAATTTGAAATTCACTAATTAGGTCATTCTTACTTTATTATTAAATGTCACAATATTTATCTGAAGATAATGATTGTGATCTTTTTCTGCTACAGACAATTATTCTTTATAGTACTTAATTAAAAGAGATGTAGCTTAGTTTAAGCACAACTCCCAGAATTAGTTCCAAAAGTTGAAAAAAATTTTCAAGTGATTCATTATTAAAAATTGATATATTTTAATGGCAATAGTATTGCTATTATTTTTCATCTCCTCTCAGAATAAAGAAGATCCCCTTGGCCTGGATAGTAAGTTTCTTGTCTCCCTGTGCACATGGCTCCAGCAGCTAATTCTGATGGCCAAGTGGGTGTCTGCCACTTTCTCACAGTACATAAACACTGAAGAAAGGAGTAGGTGCAGAAGTATATCCCCTCCTTCATCTGATTAATCCTCCTAAAAGATTAATTTTTCTAAAGTAGTGCTTGCCTGATGGAATGTTTCTGCCATGAAGGGAAAACTTGAAACAATTCCTTATAAGCTTCAACTCCCATTGGATTTGGTTTACTTCAGACTCAATTATTCTCATGTATTTAAAAATACTGTATTTATTCAAATACTTTTTGAAAAGGTCAAGTTGTTGGCTAAAAATTTAGAACTGGTTCTTTTAACAGAGGCAAAGTACTTGTTATTCTTAAGGTAAACTTTTTTCTCTATATTCCATTTCCTTACAAATGTCCCTGTACCTAAGTATGTCAAAAACAGTGTTTACAAGTTTAATTACTATTGCATGACAGGGACTACATTAATTTGATTGGTGTGTGCTGTGTAATGAATCAATAAGGATGTTCATTAACATTATAAAATGCCTTACTTTAAATGTAGGGTATAAAGAGACACTTTCAAATGTTGACCATTGCTTTAATTTTAATCAGTTGTGGTGGTTTTATGCATTGAACAACATCACTCTGGGTTCTTTGGCTCTGTGAAGTGAAACATATCTGGTATTCTAATTTCTGTTTAAACATTCACTTAGACTTGAGTTCAAGAGGAGAATAAAATGATTCATCAGGTCTCAAATCATATAGGGAATCTTACAATGGAGAGAGTTTTTATATCTCTTTATTCCTGGTTCTTCTAAAGTATTTCTTAGACACACTTTGCCCTATATGATACACATAAGTGTCTATTGCTGAATATCACAAGCTCGGAGTGAAACACCACCTATACTTTCCTGGTGTAACTATGGCCCACCTGTGGCAATGGGATATTTGGGCAACTGCTTAAGCCATGCCTGAGGGTTTTTGTGACTGTGAAATGAACAAGGGGGGAGTAGCTACCCATTTCTCTGGGATGAGGTGAGGATTCAAGTCATCTTGCTGTAAGGATTCAACAATCATTCAAGAAGTGCTTACTGAGTGCCCCTTCTATGATATTCTTGGTACTGAGGAAACATCAGGGAATAAGATGCTTGGAAATCTCCATCCCCACAGAACTTATACTCTAGTAGAGGGAGACAGATAGAAAGCAAGTAATATTTCAGATGGTGAATAAAATAAAGCAACCATGGGGAAGTGTAAGAGTCAAAAACATTTCCAGCCAAAGGTACATTGAGGTGCAAGGTCTTAAGGCAAAAGAGAGTCTGGAATGGATGGGGAATGGCAAGAAGGCTAGGATGGCTGGACTATAATGACATTCATTGAATTTTCGTACGTTTCTTACATGTCTGTGCCTATCTTTTTTCACGGGGGATTCCAAGGCACACCTAATCTGCCTCTCTAGTCAAATCTCCAGAGAATAGCAGTTTGCTGAGGTGTCATCCAGTAGCACGTGCTGGCACATGTCAAATAACGTCACAGACAGCAGGAGGGAGCTGGAGATGACCGGTCATCGTGACCCATTCATGCTTTACAAATAGCCCTGTAAGAGTTGAAAAGATTATTTTGAATGTTGTTGAAACCATGTTACAATAAGCATGATGCTGTTTTAGCTGAAATTAGAATAAATTTTAAAAGGCTAACATGAACATGAAACATACTCCAAGTAGGATGCAATGCTGACATGGTTATGAAGTGAAACAACGTCCTCCAGGAAGGAGCCAGTCTCAGGACTCTGTTTCATCTCATTTCCATATAGATGTCTCTCTCAGATTGTCAAGCATCCCCATTCTTCTTGTTTTCTCTCTTTCTTTCTTTCTTTTTAAGATTTTATTCATTGCCCTCAAAGAGAAGGGCAGAGAGGGAGGAAGAAAGGGAGAGAAACATTAGTGTATGGTTGCCTTTCACCTGCCTCCAGCTGAGGGCCTGGCTGGAGACCTGGCTTGCAACCTGGTTATGTGCCCTGGCTGGGAATCAAACCAGGGACCTTTGGGTTCGCAGGCTGGTGCCAATCCACTGTGTCACACCAACCAGGGCTTGTTTTCCTTTTTAACCTCTCTGATCATTTAGATATGTATCTGTCTTGATGAATTTAAAACTGAATGGCTTTCATTTATGACTTTGTCAGAGATTTACCTCCTTTGGTTTTGCTGATCTTTCCATCTAGATGACTAGTTTTTCAGACAGTAACAGTTCTTGAAAATATCCACTGTTATATTTTCCCTTCTATGATGTAAGTGTATACCACTATGCCAGCAATATTTGCCCACCATTATTTACTCTCCTATGTTTACTTGTTGGGATACATTAGAAGGTTTATGAAACTTATTTCAAACACCTGTGCACGTTTTCAATTTTTCAACTTCATTCACAATTGACAGGAAATCACAGTGTGTCTGGTGATTCAGATAAAGTGTTTACTTAACTCACAGCTGCTAAGATACTTCCAGAAACTCATACATGGGGACAGTTTTTTTCCACCAAATATTTTTTTTCACTAAATAAATAGACTCTATATTTAGTCTGAGGAACCCGAGAGATCGTACCAGGTGGCTCTAGTAATATGGATGTGGGGTGTTTTATACAACCATGTTTTAATAAAACACCAAGAAGTATCTACTTGTATGAAGACTTTCACTGTTATTTTTTAATTTTTTAATTTTTATGTATTTTTCTCTAAACTTTATTACCTTTCGACTCCCTTCACCCATTCTTCCCACCCTATCTCCTGCTTCTAATAATCACCGATCTCTTTTGAATTTAATGTTTATTTTAAATATTGAAATCTGAACCCTTTAAAATAATCATAGTTCAAACCTACAGGGTATTCAGATGTTTAAAAGGGAGTAAATCATTCTTCTTTGTTTCCAAACTCTTTTTCCACTGCTTTCCTGTTTCCCAATTCTGTTCCTGGTGACTCTTGCTCTCATGCTCCAAAACTGTGTGACAATGTACTGCAATGAAGAAGGTACAGACTTCAGACCTGATTCTTCCAGTAGCTGTGTGCCCTTGGCGAATGTTGAGTTGAGTTGATTCACCTGTAAGATGGGGACAGTAAAACTTTTCCTGCTGGAGTATGTCAGAAACAGTGCCTGTCAAGTACTGACCTCAGCGCCAGCCCTCGCAAGTCATTTGTTAGATTCTCACTCACGCTTCTTTTTGCCCTTTCCTTC
The DNA here is from genome assembly GCA_004026585.1 of Noctilio leporinus. NCBI lineage: Eukaryota > Metazoa > Chordata > Mammalia > Chiroptera > Noctilionidae > Noctilio > Noctilio leporinus. The sequence goes on along the minus strand of PVIW01001498.1, from coordinate 40,243 downwards.
CAGTCCCATTGCTATAGCACTGTTTCCGGGCTTTATTGTCCTGTATCCACTAGACTCTGTGTTAACACTAACTTGCCAACTTTTCCCTCTCCAATCCCTTTCAAATACTTCGGCTATTCAAAAAGGTCTCTTCAACCTAGGTTTTCATCAGTTTTTTGACAGATCAAATCCTTTGCACATTCCTCACCATCTACAGATAAAGTGAAATTAAATATGCCCAAACCCAACTGATGGCCTGCATGGAGCATACAGGAGGGGGTTGAATCAGAAGCAGACGGAGCCAGAGTTCCCTCTGCTGCACCTGGGTTGGCTCATTTCCCTTGGTTTGAGCGCTGTTCTTACACAAGATGAGCTTACAACCTGTAGAAGTACTCTTCCAGTTTCCTGTGACACATCTCTAGGTCTCACAGGGCCAGCACCTGAGGGCGAGGAAGAGGGGCAAGTGCAGTGGAGGTGCACTGTCATTGCATGCAGGTGTTTCACAAGAGGTGCAGCCAGGTTTCCCCTTGGGGCTGTCATCTTCGTCTGGGTGCTCCCAGGTCTGAAGGTCACACACTGCAGGATCATGAAGTATGGATAAAGAAGGGGGAAGAAAAGCAAATAATGATCTGCTAGTCACTGTCTTCTCCTTGTCCTCTTTGAATGAAGGTGAAAGAGAACAAGAGTGAGTGCTCAAGCAGGTACATGAAGGACATTATTTAAAGTCTAAACCTCAGAGCACTGTATCCAAACTAAACGAGAAGTGTAACTTCAGGGAGAAGTTGCTGATCTATGTCATAGTTCATTTGAGATGCCATCATGAGGCCTTTAGAGATCAGGAAGGACTAGGGAAGCCAATTGTGATTTGTTCCCTAAAATCAAGAGATAGTATAATTTGCAACAAGTTACCATATCAGAGTTTGTTCAGAGGGATCTGAGTCCGTGCCCCGTTTGGGGACTTTGTTCTGACAGGCCCTTCCTTACTGCAGGCTGATGATAGTGAGAGCCCGGTGGGCAAGAGCTGCCTGGGTCAGCCGGTCAGCACACTTGTCAAAAGAAACCAGCCACTCCCTGTGATGACCTGGCTTGGACAGCAGGGAAGGTGTGGCAGCCCTCCTTTGCACACTGACAGAAGGAAAAGCCCAGGTAATGAGGATGGGCTGGTTCGTCCCACCCTGAGAAAAACCACTGCATGGGCTCATGGGATGCCAGGGAGGGATGCCTTTGCACAGTTGGGAGGAGACCGGTTCAGGGACGCTGTGTTTGGAGGAAAGATTGGAGAGAGTTCACTGTGAGCAGTTTTGGGGTAAGTTACTGCGTAAATATTAACCCTGCCTCAAGGATGTGTTTAAACTGGGGTGACCCTAAGTCCCCTTACAATCCCTGTTGCCCATCACAGGTAATTATAGTGTCCTCTTTTATTCCCAAGGGGGTTCTGGTTTGGCAGTCTATTACACTGTTACTGTCATTGTTACAACAGAGCATGAGTGGATGATGAAGGCAGAGAAGAGCGGGAAGGCAGGCTGAGGGGTGAGCCCTCCATCGGAAAGGCTTTGCTGCGTAGATGCTGAAGCCCAGGGGTGGGGGGAGTGTGAACAAGCTTAACCTGGCATTAGGCAGGGACACATCAGCTTGGTGAATTTGGTCAAGTGAATTAATCTCTTTGAGATCACTTTCTTTCCCTGCAAAATGGAGATCATTGTACAAGACCATCTCATTGCACTTCACTCGTTGTGCCCTTTTTTTTTTTTTTTTTTTTACAATAAAGGTCTGTGGCAACCTAGGGTCAAGCAACTCTGCTGGTGCCATTTTCCCAACAGGCTCAGATAATGGTTGGCCTTTTTTAGCAATAAGGTATTTTTTAAATTAAGGTATACATATTGTTTTCTTTTAAATTTTTTTAAAGACCTTATTTTTAGAGAGGGGAAGAAAGGAAGAGAGTGAGGGAGTAAAACATCAATATGTAGGTGGCCTCCTGCATGCCCCCAACTAGGGACCCAGCCTGCAACCCAGACATGTGCCCTGACTGGGAATCAAAAACCAGTGACCCTTTGGTTCACAGGCCAGCGCTCAATCCACTGAGCCATATTGTTTTCTTAAATATAATGTTATTGTATTCTTAATAGACCACAGTATGGTGTAAACATAACTTTTAAATGCACTGGAAAACCAAAAAATAATATGTATGACTCACTTTGTTGTGATAATTGCTTTATTGTGGTATCTGGAACTGGACCTGGAGTATCTCTGAGGTTTGCCTATACTCACCTCACATGGTAGTCATGAAGATTAATCATAAAAGTACAAGGAATATATGTATTGGGGATAAGAGGTATCAAAAAAAGAACTGGTAGGAAAAGATTTTACCTAGCCATGCTACTTAAAATGAACTCTGGTGCTGATCTAGATTCTTTAACCTGGCCTTGCAGAGTGTCCCCATCCAGTCTCAATGTAAGTTTCTAGCCTTATCTGAACCACTTCCAAACAAGGAACCTCTACCTTTCTGATGTGCACTTATACCTCTTTGTCTATTTCCAGTGCTTGGCTACCAAACTGACTCCCACACCATTGAAATTTAATTGCTACTTCTAAGCCGAGTTCAAAAATAAGCCTTATTTGTAAAGGTCATGTGATCATTAGAAGAATTAAAGGAGGTCATTGGAATTATTCTCACCACATATGTAGGTGTAGCCCCTGTGCAAAATAAATTTGCATTGTGTCATTAGGGCTGACAGAATATCTTACAATATACTTCAAAGTTCTAGTTGTTTAGTATGTCTTTAATAATTAACATATTTAAATGTAACCAAACCCTGTTTTTATCATCAACAATGATGCAACAACTTCCTTAAAAAAATTAACAGAATATTCAAAATATTCTGGGGAAGAAAAACAGAATTTTCTTCTAAGGACTAGTGCTAATCCAAGAAAATGAAACAAGACATGAGGAGAGAGCACTATTTTAATTTTCATCCTACCAAATAATTAAGGTGAATTTGAAAGTATCAAAATGCAGAGGAAGCTCCCACTCCTTTCAGAAAGGAGACTTGTGTATTTGGGAATGCAAACATAGCAGTGTTCCTTTCACGATGGAAGTTTGGTGTTTTCATCCTGACACAGTTTGTTCATTCTTAGCTGCTCTTAAATGTATGATCATTATTAACTCTGCAAGTCAAACCAGAAGAGTGAAATGAGCTGACTTAGCTTTGGCTCATAGCATGAAGGGAAGCATCTGAGGGTGGATGACAAGGTGCTTTCATCTATTGACCTGATTAAACTAGTTCCACAAGGTGTATTCACTGAGCCTCCTATTGAGTAGGAAGGATGTGAATAGCACAATTTCCTGAGGCCCAAGAAAATAATAACCCAAGGTATGCATGCTATTTAAATATTTAAATTAGCATAGCCTGAAGAAAGGCTGAGAGTAAAAATGTCACCAGCATAACAAAGCAGATGGGAGAAATAGTGTTGTCACAAATTCTCAAATTTACCAGCCTCAGTCCTTCCAGCTTGACACAAGAGAAATCAGAAGGGAATCACTCTCATGAGAACAAAGTGTTAAACAGCTGCTGAGAGATGACCACAGTGGTCGCCAGGGCCTACAGAGCAGCGGGCTGAGTCGTTTGGCGTGGATTTTGTTACTGCAGTATCTGAGCTGCCAGCAGACCTGAACAGCAGCAGCAATGAGAGCACATATTTTTAAATGTGCATGCCAGGTGTGCTGTAGACTTTTCCTAAACTTGCAGGCAGATTGTAGCCTTGTGCCATCTGGGCTAACCAGATACAGCCTGCTCTCTTGATATACACTGATACCTGTCAGCAAGTGTCCTTTTAACTCTGAAGCTTCACAGGGGTCTGTCGGGGTCATAGTCCCATGGCTCAACTCATACTAAAGGAAGCTGCCTGAAGGACCTTATTGGCCATGGGTATGACCTCTGGAGACAAAGGAAAAGAGAGAGTTTATTTTTGTTTTTGTTTTTCCCTAAAGGCTGTGCTGGAGTACAGACAGAAAAGCAGGAATGTGAGAAATGTTTGAGAGAGGCAGAAAAAAATAAAAAACACATCTTATTGTCATGTGTCTCAAATGACATGCTTGCTTTTCTTTGTAAGAGTCAGTACTGAAGTCTTAGGTGCTGTGACAGCTCACTTGAGCGACTTCATGTTCTGCCACTTTGTCAATAATCTTACAAAAATATGGTAGCAATTCAGGATGCCGTCTGCTAAGGCATCTTGTTTGTGTGCACACCAGCTCTGCCCTTAGCCTCTGTGGGAGAGTCTGACATGATCAAACATTATAAAAGGTATTCATAGGTTATTAAAATGAGATTGAAATGCACTCCATTTCTAGACAAACGACCTGTGTTTTTTAAACACAGAATTGCAAGTCATGGCGGCAAGTGTATGTCTTAATATTCACTGGACAAGTGTATTGGCTCAAATGAGGAAATGAACTATCCTTACCATCTAAGACAATGCAGTATAATAAAAGAGATTAAATACATTGGTTTCAAATGCTAAGTTAGAAAGATTTCTTATTTCCCCAAATTTTCAGCTGAAGGATAAGTCTAGGCTCATGTCACTCAATTTTTTTCAATGTAACCTAAACCTGTTAATATCTATATTCAGCACAGCTGCCATGGTTGCCTGGCAACCAGCTTAGTGGGCTAGCAAGGCACCAAAGCAAGAAATCAAATACAGCTAACAAAACCTTGATTTATGCTGCCACTGGACAGAACATTCATTCTCCCTGTGTTCTGTATGGATTTTTCTTTTCAAAGCATAAGTAAATCTTTCAAAATGCTATTAGGAGTTTTAAAATTATGGTGTATTAGGTAACATTTCAATGTAGTTGAGTAAGTATGAAGGAGGAATGTTTTTCTGCTCTTCCTTAATTAAAACAAGGGTAGTTCTTTTTATTATAGGCCAACTTGGACTTTCACTCTTACTTTTCATTTTCTCTGCAGAAATATGCATACATTATTTTTTTAAATAAAAATAGCGTGGAAATTGAAGTGTCAACATTGGGAAATAGAGGCTTAGGATTAATTACTTCCAAGCATGTATTTTTGTATCTTATGCATAGGAGTAAAAAGAAAAATGAACTTAAATGATTTTTCTTATGTAGATTCTTCTCCTTTTCTTATCTATTTTCTTTTCTTACATTCTTCCCTGTGGAAACTTGAACAACTTTAAAAAGGTGATAGAAGAAGAATGTCTTTGGATTAAAGATAATCAATGTCATCTACTTCATGGATATTATATGCAATGCTATTGGAACATAATTTGCAATTCAAAACTTCCATTATCTGTTGTTTTATTATATCACTTGTTTCTTTAGATTTTATTAAGTAACTTCAATATTCTGGTTAAAAGTAAACAAAAGGCTTCAATCAAATCCTTTTTGAAATAAGATTGGGGAGTAATATAAGTAACTGGGACTATTAAAGTGAAATGTAGATAGTCTGACAAGAATGAGAAGAAAAGAGTGACAGAATTAACTTGGTAATGTCTGTGATTACCGGCACAAATTCTCAAACTCTACAGCAAACATACCTTTTGGTTCCTATGTGATAGAGGAAGCCAGTTTTTTATTATTACTTAGTTGTCAAATAGTTACATATCTATTTGATGTTCTTTTTTATCTTTATTTCATAGTTGGTATGAATTAGTTTTTTGAACAAACTGAAAGTTCAGATTTTATGTAAATCTCCTCTAACTTGTAAGTGTTGACTTCAATAAAATGAACAACGTCAACATGTTAAAGTTTAAACAAATGTACCTGGAAGCCCAGAATATGCTTGTGGCTGTCATTTGTGACTCCTGAGAAAGGGGGAGAAAAGAAAAGGTTAATGAAGGAATCCTGAGGAATTCTCATGTGTGAGAAGGCTGCAAATAAAAGTGTGGAGCTGTCAGAAAGTCACAAGAAATGGAATCTTGCTTGAAACCATAGTAACTGAGGGTGGAGAGGATTTCTAGAGGAAGCACAATGGTATCCTCTGGGTTAAAAGTGATTTCAATGAAAGGACATTTTTGATCTGAGAAGAGACATTTCAAGGGGTTGGTGGCAGGCGAGCACAAATGCAATAAATTAATGTGTAAGTGGAGAGGAGCAAAAGACAGCCTGCATTTTCCAGGAGGAAATAGGCCCCAGTCACTTGACAGGAAGCAAGTTGAAGGAAGATAGAGTAAGAACTTCTGCAGAAGTGAGAGGAAATGAGACTGAATACAGAAGTCTCACATCAACTTTTGAAAGAGTTAAGAATTTAAATGGAAGTTTAAAGTATTAGTGTGGTCAATGACATGAATTTTGAGCAAATTCCACGTTGGTTGGAGTAGAGGTGAGGTCCTTGGCAAAGGAGAAGGGCAGGGAGAGATGGAAGAATGGGAAAGAAAGGTGTAGAATAAAATAACTGTAAGCATTAGGGAAAGCCATGGCGAAACTGGATATGTATTTAAATTCTCCATCAATTTATGGTAACCTGGGAGAAAAGACGATCTTAAATGGGTAGGAACTGCAGGGTGGCTGCTGGGTTGCTGAGTTTGCACTGCCGAAATGTTGGACCTTGGGACATGGGTCAGGGAGAGAAGCAAAAGAGGTTAGTGGACTGAAGAGCTTTCAGAGACATTCAAGAACACAAGGTCATGGGAAAGGCTAAGTGCACGTTTATTGTAAGAGAAGGAGCAGACAAGGTAAAACTAAAAGGCTGTGATCAGAGGAAAGTTTCAGGGTTTGAGGTCCCTTACTTAGTAAAAACAATTTGGGGCAAAGGCAAGAAGAAGTAACAGTTATGTGTATGGGTTTCTGGTGAGGAAGTGAGAGCCTTTCTGGTAGAGGAGAACCAGGGGACTAAGGGTCAAGACAGATTTTGCATGTGACATTCTTGATGATAGCAGAGAACATGGTAAAGAAGAAAACCAAGCCAGGTGAAACACTGTTTGAAAAACACAGGAGAATTGGTAAACGGGCACTATACTTTTATATTATATCACTTGCAAATTACAATTATAAACCAGTTGTGTATTCGTGATACCGCACCTCCCTACGAAATTGGAGAAAAAGCCTTTACTTGATCTATTCTGTTCACCACTAAATGCCCAGTTCCTAGAATAGTGATGGCTCATAATAGTAACTGTGGTTCATAAATATTTGTTATGTGAATAAACACAGTAGCAGAGGCAGAGGGTGATCATACAATTTGATGTCATGGACTTCCAAACAAAGCTGTGAGGTCACTGAATAAAATGAGAGAAAAATGTTTTAGAAGTGACACTGAGGAGCTTACCTCTAGATAAAACAAGTATAAAAGATAAAAATTTCCTGGCTGGTAGCACAGGGGATAAGGTGCCGGCCTGCGAACCTAAAGGTCGCAAGTTCGATTCCCCAGCCAGGGCACATAACCAGGTTGCAAACCAGGTCTCCAGTCAGATCTGTGGCTGGAGGCAGATGAAACGCAACCATACATTGATGTGTTTCTCTCCTTCTCTGCCTCTCTCCCTTCCCCTCTTTCTAAAAATGAAATAAAATCTTAAAAAAAAAAAAGAAAGAAAAGAATGTATACAGACAAATCATTTTTAAAAATAAATAAATAAAAATAAAAAGTTCCAGCTCAATTATAAAATGCATAATTAGTGCAAACAGGTGGTTTAATCTCTTGGTCAGCAGCATATATGTATTTCATTGCTTTACTCATATAAACCAAAAATATGGTTGCTATTTTTCAAAATATATCAAAATTGTGTATTTTTGTTTCTTCAGAGTTTATTATAAAATGGCAAATCATTTTAAACTACTAACTCTCTAAAAGCAGTACAGTGATTTCTAGGGTTCCGTTCAATTTTCCATAAGGTCACTTTCAAGAGTTCATGGATCTGGCTATTCAGATCACAATGAATGGTAAATTGCATGTGCTTCAGCCTGCCAAAGCAACCCTAAAGATGCCAAGCCTGGGAGCCAGCAAGGTTACAGAAGCATAAGGTATGCTTGATACCTTTGACTTTTGGCACAATGAGTCAAGGGTATGACTTGACAACTTTTTTGAGTGAACAACTTGTTCCTTTTGTTTAAAATGTCATCAAGAAATGATGTGTACCTGCAGATGTCAGCCAGAAAATGAAGCACTTTGAAAAATATAATTTTAAAACAGGGTAATATTTGAATATGTACTTAATTCTGATTCTCATTTTGGTTTGGAAGCATTGCAATATTACCTTTTTAGAAACATGTATGTCCTATAAATGATAGTATTATATTATCTCCTCTTTTTATCATTTTTCCCACTATAAGTAACATTTCCATTATTGAAATAATATTAAAATTATTGCCAGACATGTTACCCTAATTTTAAAATATTGCATAGTATTAGGTGGGCCAAAAAGTTCATTGAGTTTTTTTCTGTAAAATAAAGACATGTTTTATCATATTCACCAGTAACTTTATTGATTTGGATATTTTGAGTTTGTCAGCTGTCTTTTGCCTGGTACAGTGTTGATTGTTCTCAATTAATTATCTCAATTTGATAGTTATCAACTTCAACCTACCAACCTTGGAGCATTGTCCATCAAGAAATTTCTAGCACTAAACTTCACGAATCACATTTGATTGGTCATAGCACCTTCTCCATACACAGCACAGAGCTTTTATTAATTTATTTGCATTTCAGTTGTGTTTTTACCTTTCTTGGAATAATAAATCATATACTGAAAAGTAGCACATTTTCTTCTATCTTAAATGTCAAAATGGCTATATATAAATTCACCAACTTTGATAAGTTTTTTTTAATGGGCACTGATATGACAACTGTCAAAATACAATTCAACAAAATTATGTCAAATGAAGTTTAAGACAACTAAGTGCTACTAAAGCCATTTTACAGAAACAAACTTTTTGACCAACCCAATATTTTCTGGACTAAATCTGTTATCTGATGCTTCATATGCATAAAAGAGAGAAATGTGAATAAGTCCTGGATTTCGTCAGAAGGGGAAAAATAAAGGATCAGAAACAGAAAGGAAGACAAAGTGAATACCAGGATGCCAAGAATTTTATACTGAAGATAGAACTTGGTAAGGTGATAGGTATTTTCATAGAACAGAAGACAAGACATTCTAGGTCACAGCCACACAGTTTTATCATCATCCATCCTGTCCATCTCAGGACCATGACTGTACATAGGGGACCTTTAAGAAAACATTGATTATGGTTGATGCATGAATTTCTGTCTGTTTCAGAATGGATGTCCTGATACATCACCCACCAAGAATGGGGCAGGCATGCTTTTCAACATGCATACAATAAATGAATTATTGATTAGACAAAAGAATGATGACAGAAAGTAATCTAAAATTTAACATTAGATTTTCCAGTTTGAAATAAACACAATGTACAGCTATCTCTGAGGCCAGTTGTTATATGAAGAAATATTATTAAAAAAATACCTGTTTTAACCATCCATATGATAACTACGGAGTACCTGTTATGTGTGCTAAAGGACCAATGACAGGGCCCTGACTCTCAAGCAGCTTACAATGCGACTAATTCTCAGCCTATTTGTAGCTACTCAGTATGTATTTAAATATTATTTTCCCCCTATTTGGTCATTTATTTTTCCTTTGAAAGATGAATTTGAAACCTAACACTTCCCACTTTTTATAGACATGTTCTGTTTTGAAACTGGAATTAAGTCTTTAACTTGACTTTATAGTATGATTTTTTTAATTGAAAGCTATTAAACAGCATTTACTTTCTCATAATTATGAAAATATTATTTACCTATTAGATCATTGGAGAAGCATACATATTCTAATGCCATTTAAAGTTGCCACTCAGACAGGACTCATACCACCCCCTCCAACCTATGGAGTCTCATTATATCTTGAAAAGTTTCTTCTGCTGCTTCTCAGTCCTGTTCAACTGATAATGTGGTTGATACCTGATGAAGTTCTTGTTCATGGATTTCTTTTAGTTTTGCTGGAGAACCTTTAGTAATTAGAAAAAATCTGTTTACATATATAATGTACTTTCAGAAATTTCTTCCTTTTGATCTTACACTTAATAATTTATCTTGATATCAAATTATAATTTCAAAATATATTTTTTTGCTTAGAACTTGTTTTTCTTCAGTAATGCAGGGTTGCTAATATGAAACATAATGCCAACCTGATTTTTTTTTAAGATTTTTAAAAATTATTTTTAGAAAGAGGGGAAGGGAGAGAGGCAGAGAGGGAGAGAATCAATGTATGGTTGCGTTTCACCTGCCTCCAGGCACAGACCTGACTGGAGACCTGGTTTGCAACCTGGTTATGTGGCCTGGCTGGGGAATCGAACCTGTGACCTTTGGGTTCACAGGCCAGCACCTTATCCACTGCGCTACCAGCCAGGGCTTGATTTTTTTATTTGTAGATAATTCTTTGTTTTCTCTTCTCTTGGATCCTTTCTTGTTTTTCCTTTTTCTGTGAGTTTCCGATTTGCTTCAAGACAAGTCTTGGTGTGAGTTTAACATTGGGTAGAATTTTCAATCTAAATACATCTATTTTTTAGTATATTTCCTTCATTCTTTCTAAAGATAATTTTAAAACATTAGGAGCTATCCTTGTTTCTTAATGTCTTTCATATTTTTCATATTTTCCCTTGGTTTTACATACCTGTTTTTTTTAATTAATTATCCTGGCCATTGCATTTTTTGATGTTGGCAAGAATATTTTAATTTCTAAAAACTTTCCATTGCCTCATTCATACTTTTTCACAGCTTGTTTGTCTGTTTGTTATAAATGCAATAATCTCTTGACTCTCTGAAGATACTAATTTGTTTTTATTTAAGATTTAATTTGTTATTTTTAGAGGGGAAGGGAGAGAGGCAGAGAGTAAGGTAGACATCAATGTATGGTTTCGCCTGCCTTTCACCTGCCTCTACCTATGGACCTGGCTGGAGGCCTGGCATGTAACCTGGTAATGTGCCCTGGCTGGGAATTGAACCAGCGACCTTTTTTGTTGTTGTTGTTTAAATTTACTTGTGTTTCTTTGTGTGGCCTCAATGGTCATTTTTAAAATGTTTTTTTGGATTATCTGTTTTAGGCTCTTTTTTAATTTTTCAAATGTCTGATTTTCCTTATTTGTTCACACTTGTGAATGATTGTCTGCATTGGCTCTTGCAGGCAGATGGCGTGGGGCCCTCTATAACTTTTTAGTTCTGTTTCCCCAGTAGGCCCAGTGTGTCTGAGTGGGAGGGTGAGCTGTGGTTCTGGGATGGTGAGTGGCACTGAGTGGCAGTGTGATTTCCCTAGAGGATGTGTAATCGCAGAACCTGTCCTGGGAACCACAATCACCTGAGTTAGAGTTAGAAAGGCTTATACTCTTGGGGATGGAGCACTTTAGTTCACTGCTGAGAAAACCTACCTTTCCTTGCCCCAGAACAGTTGACTTCTGTGCTTCTGAGGGGTGTCAGTTCTCACCTTAAACTGCTTTATTTCTCTTCCAGTCCCAGGACCTTTTAAAATGCATTTATATGTAATGTTCTTTATCTCTTTTTAAGCATGTAAATTGTCCTATGTATAACTCCCCATGTGAGTAAATCTTGGGAAATAAACTAAAATTATAAATATGGTCAAATGTAAGATCCCCTAAATGTTCAATATAGTCCATAAAATTAAGTTTTTCATTTAAAATCCCAAGCCTAAACCAATTACTCAGTTATATATTTTAAATTGGAATTAAAAGGCTGATCTAAATTCCCTCAACTCTTAAAAATACATAAAATATGAACCACATGAAACTTTTTTGCATTAAAATATTAATTATATTCAGCCATTGAAATATTGCTGCTTTTCATTCTAAATTTTTCCAGACTTACCCACCAAGGAAATAATTTGGCCAATTAAGGTTATATAATAACCAGAAATATTGGCCCTGACTCCGAGTGAATCCTCATCAATTAGTATAATGAAACATGTTCATATCTCTTAAAGTCACTTTGTCAGTGTTTTTGAAACATATGTGAATGGGAGGTAAGGGTGTGAGTTGGGACAGGGAAGGAATCTTATAAAGCCAGGCCATGCAAATCCCCCCTCTGCTCCTTGGTCTAGCTCCCGTGTGCACTGGATTGGATTTTGCCTTTCTTTAGCTTTTGAAATTTTCTATATGCCTTTTTCATCTAACTGTAAATACCTTTGGTAAATTCAGCCTTCTTGCTTAGGAATGCACACCTCTTGGAGGATGTCCAAATGATATCCAACTGAGTTCTAGAAAGCTCTCATAATAATGACTTTTTTGTCCCAATGTTCAAGGTCACGCTACTGACCATTCCTGAGAGACTGAGCGAGTGACTGCTGACCTCTAGAGGATACTTGATGCAACAAATATTTTTTTGTACTCATAACAGTGCTGACATCAGATAGTTGTGATGAATTTGAATTGGGATAATGCAAGTAAAGTGCCTAGCCCAGTGCCCAGCATTTACTAAAAGCTCAGTGACTATTATCATGTATTATGGCTGCATCAGCTAAAGCACTGTTAATAACAAATATTCATATTTACATAGGCGAGAAACTTTCAAGCATGTATTTAGATGACTGGTATTGCATATCTCCCCTGTCTTTTCTTTATTTTAAACAATATTTTATTATCTTAGTATTACAATAATAATTTAGCTTTCTAGCAGAATTTGTCAACCTTAACATGACTGATAGACTCCATAATTCTTCATTCTGGAAGGCTGTCCTGTGCATTATAAAAGGTTTAGCAGGTTCCCTGGTCCCTACCCAATAGATATCAAATAAGCAACCTTTCTCTGGTATGACAACCAGAAATATATCCAGACTTTGCCAAATGCCTCCTGGGGATGGCAGAATCACTCATGTTTGGAAACCATTGTTTTACAGTGATACCAACTTGTGTATTTAAAAAACAAATTATTTTCCTCTTTGCTTCTTTGTGCCTAGTTCCTTTCTTAGGAGCTTTTTATCTTTTGCCTTAAGAGTAGCATAGAATATGCCATCACTTCCTTTTTCCCTAAGCTCAGGGTTTATAAACAAGAATATAATTAAAATTAAACACAGCCCTGACCAGTGTGGCTTTGTTGGTTGGAGCACCGTCTTGTACAATGAAGTGTTTGATTCCTGGCCAGGGCTCGTACCCAGGTGGTAGGTTTGATGTCCCCGGTCAAGGCAGGTACAAGAAAGCAACCAATTAATGTTTTTCTCTCACATCTCTCTCTCTCTGTCTCATTCTCTCTAAAAGCAATTTTTAAAAGGATAGAAAAACATTTTAAGACAAAACACGGAGTTTTATTTAAATTAATAATTAGTGTATTGGGGGGAAAATGTGTTCTATAACTCATCAGATAGCATTTTTGGTGAGCTTCATTTCTACTTAAGTTTTTAGCTGGTTAGGAGAATTGCAGATGTGTTCCACCGAGGAAAGTGGTATGTTCCCACGGTCCAGCAAGATATTGTTGTCTTCTAGTTAATCATTTTCAAAGAGCTGTTTCTATTTGTGGATACTGCAAAAATAATGGCTTTCAGGTCATCTATTTATGATAAAGTTAATTTCTCCCTTTTGAAATAGTGTAGGCTTTTGATGAAAGGAGTCAGTTTACTAGAAGCTTCTGGACAAATAATAAATATTTTAAATTGAAGTGAAAAACACCAAGTGATTATGTGGTAACCTCTGAGGGTTGTTAGCTTTTTATAATTAGTAAATATTAAATATTGAGAGAATAGGTGATTGAATATAAGTATATGTTGGATTTTATTTCACATAAAGTTTATATTTTTAATTATCATACTATCATCCCAATTGTGTAGTTAATGGCTTTCTAGAAAAGAGAGTTGTTTTAAAACTATTATGCTCTGCTATTAAGAGCTGAGATTTGAGGAAAAGAAAGCATCATTCCCTTGATCCAACCTATCAAAAAAAAAAAAAAATCCTAAAGAATATTCAATTGTTAGTGAACTTAAATGTTAAATTGTTTGTTTTGGATAAGAAGACCACAAAGATGTTATTTAGTAAATTGTTATATCAGTAAAAATGAGGGTTTCTTTTCCTGTTCTTCCCTCTTGTTCAAGTCTGAAAATTTACTTACAGAGCAGTGAAAACCTATTTAGACAATTGAAATTCTACAATTCATCTTTCCATATTCATGGAAAAGAAAGTGTTAGCTTCTCTAAATGTTCAAAACAAAACAGAAACCCTTCTGATTTGTAGCATTTGCTAATTTCTGTGGTGGAAATAATCTCAGCATGGCCCATTTCAAGCTACAGTGTGGCCTTACTGAATCAGAACTGGGAAGAGATGCTCACCAGCACATATTATACTGTACAGTATTTCCTTCATGTAGGTACAATAGACACAAATAACCTCAAGAGGATAGACAGTAGTAAAATAGGGAATTATGAGCTTTGAGTACTTATCATTGTTGTTTTTGAGCATAATGCATTTAGTTGTAAGTTCCATAATTTCACTTTTAGTCATAGCTGTATTGGACAACTGCCTCTCAAAATTCCTGAAATGTTAAAAATTAGCCAGGCCAGCTCCAAGAACATGCTGCTAATATTTTTCCATTTCTATATGAATTTTCTAAAAGGTGAATAGTTACTTGAAACATTTGTTTCCCAAGTATTTTAAAAGTATTTTAAAGTAGTCTCCTTGCAATGTTAGTGTACGTGTACTCACTTCTGCAGGTCTGGTGGCTGAAATGAACTGGTGTATACTAAGTTTTCAGTAAATGTTGGGTAACTGGCTCAAAGTGGGAAACAGGTCAGGTAAAACCAAGTTCAATTAGCCCCTCTTGATATTACCTCAGATTATCTCTGACTTAATTCATATTAATGAGTTGAAAAGGTCTGAATCTACATATGGATCCTTTAAGAACAAATAAAAAGCCCCTCTCTTGATTATCTAAAGCTTTTCCTCACTAAGATTATGCAAAATCTAAGGGGACACTTGGCCCTAGGAGGCCCTTCTAATTTACTTCATACTGAGATGTTATTTTCTATAATTCCTTCCAACAAAAGACACATTTCTTAGGAGCATGAAGAAAGGGAAAGGAGAGCTCCCTTATGCTACCTTCTTAATCTAGTTTGAGTAGAAGGAAACATGACCTTACCTCCCATGTGCTCTTAAACTCATAGCAGTTTGCTTTTTGTTCCCCATCCACACTTCAACCCAATCTAATGAAACCACTCTCCCAGAGGTTCTTCTCCTTGCTTAATCCAGTGACGTCTTTTCAGCCTTCATGCTACCAAATGTATTCCTGATGTGTGACTCTACCAAACACCCATTCTTTTTGGAAAATTTCCTACTTTTAATCATTTATTTATTCAATAAATACCAGCTGAGTTTATCTCAGACCCAGGCATTGCTCTGGACATTGAGAAATCAGCCACAAAAAAAGACAGGTGAGGTCTTTGTCACTTGAAAGTTTTATGTGAACTGAGAAAGACATCAGATAACTAAAGCTAATCAGCAAATTAAGAAGTGGTGTGGGTATCTTTACGATAACTTGAAGGCTTCTGTGAGGAGGTGAGACCTGAAAGACAAGGAAAAGCCAGTCCATGATGTAAGCTGTAGAGGGTCCCAGGCAAATACAAAGGTTCTTAAGAGAACTGAGCCTCCTGTAACAAGCACAGAAAGGCCAGTATAGCTGAAAGAGACTGCATGGCAATGCATGCAATCAGACAGGTAGGCAGAGGTCAGATACATTGTCCTACTTCTACAGCTCTACTCTTTAGGCTCCCTGAAGGGCACCTTCCACTAACTGTCATTCCCTTTGGTCAGCCCCTGACCCTTCTCTTCCCCCAAGGCCCTCCCCATTCTTCCATAAAGAAGTTCAATGAGCTCAGCAAGCTCAATGAAAACTACAAACAACTCCAAAGGAACTAGAAAGAATTCCAGCGAAGCTATAAGAAACTTACTGAGAACTACACCAGCATTAATAAGGACATAGAAACTATCAATAAGAGCCAGGAGGAAATGAAGAATATAATTTCCAAATTGAAGACTACAGTAAAAGGAATCAATAGCAGACTAGAGGAAGCAGAGTATCGGATCAGTGAGCTGGAGGACAATGTAGAACAATATTCTAGGCAGTGCAACTAAATGAAAAAACACTGAAAAAGAATGAAGAGATTTTAAGAGAGCTGCAGGTCAACATGGAATGCAATAATATCTGTATTGTAGGGATACCAGAAGGAGAAGAGAAACAAAGGATGGAAAACCTATTTGAAAAAGTAATGATAGAAAACTTCCCTAACTTGATGAGCAAAAACATCACTCAAGTTCAGGAAGCACGGAGAAGGTACCAATGAAGATGAACCCAAATAGGCCCACTCCAACACACATCATAATTAAAATGGCAAATTTTAAAGATAAGAAGAGAATCCTAGAAGTATCAACAGAGAAACAGTTAATAACATATAAGGGGGCTCCAATAAGGTTATCAAATAATTTCTCAACAGAAACACTACAGACTAGGAGGGAATGGCAAAAAATATTCCAAGTCCAAGGTCGAAAAACAAAGTCCTGCAACCAAGAATACTCTACTCACAAGGTTCTCATTCAAAATGGAAGGAGAAATAGGGAGTTACCCAGACAAAAGAAGACTAAAAGAATATATCTCCACCAAACCAGAATTGTAAGAGATGCTAAAGGGCCTGCTTTCTAGATGAAGAAACAGAAAGAGACAGAGAGGAACACAGATACAAAGGGGGGAAATGTCAATAAGTATCTATAAACATAAATGGATTAAATCTGTCAATCAAAAGACATAGGGTAGCTGAATGGATAAGAAAACAGTACCCATATATATGCTGTCTACAAGAGACCCACCTCAGAACAAAAGATCGACACAGATTGAAGGTGAAGGGATGGAGAAATATATTTCAAGCAAATGGACATGAAAAATAGACTGAGGTAGCAATGCTTATTTCAGACAAAATAAATTTTACAATGAACGCCATAAAAAGAGACAAAGAAGGACATTTCATAATACTTAAGGGAACAATCCATCAAGAAGATAAAACGGTTATAAACATATAGACATCCAACATAGGAACGCCCAAGTATATAAAGAAAATCTTGGAGGACTTCAAGAAGGATATCAACAACTCACTCATAGTAGGGGATTTTAGTGCTCCATTATCAACAATTGGCAGATATTCCAAGCAAAAACACCAAGGATATTCTGGCATTGAACAACACTCGAGAGGAAATGGATTTAACTGACATGTACAGAACTTTTCAGCCCAAAGAAGCAAAATACACATTCTTTTCAAATGCACATGGGACATTCTTGAAGATAGACCACATGGTAGGACACAAGACAAGCCTCCACAAATACAAGAAAATTGAAAACATACCAAGCAGCTACTCAGATCACAGTGGCTTGAAACTAGAACCCAATCTCAAGGAAAAAACCAAAAACATTCTAATTCGTAGAGATTGAATAACATGCTATTAACTAATGAATGGGTAAACAATGAGATCAAAGAAGAAATTAAAATGTTTCTGGAAACAAATGAAAATGAATACACAACAGCCCAAAACCTATGGGACACAGTGAAGGCCAACCTCAGAGGGAAGTTCATAGCAATACAGGCATACCTACAGAGGTTAGAGGAAGCTTATACAAACAACCTAACCATCAAGCTATAAGAACTAGAGGATCAACAACAAACAAAGCTCAGAGAAGGTAGAAGGAAGGAAATAATCAAGATCAGAGCAGAATTAAGTGACTTAGAGACTAAAACTACAATTCAAAGAATCAATAAATCCAGGATCTGGTTCTTTGAAAATAATAAACAAAATTGACAAGCCTTTAACCAGACTTTATCAAGAAAAAAAAAGAGAGAGGACCCAAATAAACAAAATCAGAAATGATAGGGTAGAAATCACAACTGATACCACAGAAATACAAAAGATTGTAAGAAATTACTATAAGAAATATAACAACTTGGGTGAAATGGGCAAAATTCTGGGAACATAATATTCTATCAAAATTGAATCCAGAAGCAGAAAGCATGAATAGACTGATAACAACTGGTGAAATTGAAGCAGTAATCAAAAAAAAAAAAAAAAAAAAAAAAAAAAAAAAAAAAAAAAAAAAAAAAACCCATGCACAAGAACCCTGGACCAGATGGCTACACAGGTGGATTTTACCAAACATTTAGAGAAGAACTGACTCCTATCCTCTCAACCTATTCCAAAAATATCCAAGAAGAGGGAAGACTCCCAAACTCTTTCTATGAGGCCAATATTATTCTAATCCCAAAACCAGGTCAAGACACAACTAAGAAAGAAAACTACAGGCCAATATCTCTGTTGAACATAAATGATAAATTCTCAACAAAATATTGACAAACTGGATCCAGCAATAAAAAAGATCATACATCATGGTCAAGTGGGATTCATTCCAGGGATGCAAGGATGGTACAATATTCTCATATCAATAAACATAATACACATAAACAAAATGAAAGACAAAAACTAATCATATCAATAGATGCTGAAGAAACATTTGATAAAGTACAGCAACCATTTATGATAAAAAACGCTAAACAAAATGGGAATAGAGGGAGCATGCCTTAACACAATAAAGGCCATACATGAGAAATGTGCAGCCAACATCCTACTCTATGGGCAAAAATGAAAAGCTTTCCCCTTAAGATCAGGAACAAGACAAAGCAATCCACTTTCTCCACTTCTATTCAGCATCGTTTTGGAAGTTCTAGCCATAGCAATCAGACAAGGAAAAGGAATCAAAGGCATCCAAATTGGAAAGGAGGGAATAAAACTGTCATTATTTGCAGATGACATGATATTGTACATACAAAACCTGATAGACTCCACCAAAAACCTACTTGACCTAATAAGCAAATTTAGCAAAATAGCTGGATATAAAGTCAATATTCAGAAATCAAAGGTATTTTTGTATACTAAAATGGAAACATCAGAGATAAAAGCTGGAAAACAAATCCTGTTTGCCATAGAAAATTGAAAAATAAAGTACTTAGGAATAAACTTAACCAAGAAGGAATAGACTCGTACTCAGAAAACTATAGAACACTGAAGAAAGAAATTAAGGAAGATACAACTAAATGGAAGCATATACCATGTTCATGGATGGGAAGAATTAACATCATGATGTTAAAAATTTAACATCATTTAATTGCAATCCCAATTAAAATGCCAATGACATATTTTACAGATCTAGAAAAATACTTCAGAAATTTATATGGACCCCAAAAAGACCTGAAATAGCCACAGCAACCTTGAGAGAGAAGAACAAAGTAGGAGGGATCACAATGCTGGATATCAAACTATAGTACAAAGCCACTGTAATCAAAACAGTCTGGTACTGGCATAAGAATAGACATATAAATCTGTGGTACAGACTAGAGAGCCCAGAAATAAACCCAGGTCTCTCTGGTTAATTAATATTTGACAAAGGGAGAAGGAACATAAAATGGAGTGAAAATAGCCTCTTCAACAACTGGTGTTGGGAGAACTGAACAAGGATGTGCAAAAAAATAAAGCTAGACCACCAACTTACACCATACACCAGAATAAACTCAAAATGGATAAAGGACATAAACATAAGCCATGACACCATTAAAGTCCTAGAGGAAAACATAAGAAATTAAAAAAAAAAAAAAAAAAGTAAAGTGGTAGTTTGTTATATTTACCTATGATTTCAAGATGAATGAATGAATGTGAAAGAAATAATGACTATATTTGTGAGCTCAAAGCCTAAAGTAAATGACAAGTTATCAAAACATGACAATAAAGGAATAAATTATTAAAATGTCCTATTTTTGCATTAGAGACCACAGCTGGCTAAGTAATTTTAGGTCAATAGACTTGCTGTTTTTATATGCACAGTAGTCATCAGTTTATTAAATATAAAAATTTTACTTCCTGCCTAAAACATCTAGGAAAAATTTTAAGATTAAAAGTATTAGAAACCAAATGCATATATGTAGAAAATTGCAACCAAAAATACCACCTTATCTATATTTAACCAAATAAATACAAAGCAAACTACCATATAATAAATCTCCCCGCCAAAAGTCTAAAAAGTGGAACATTCCCCAGCAGCCCAAGAAATATCCTTCTTCCTCCTTGTCCTTTATAATCACTACAAGCTCCCCCTGATTAGCATAACCACTGTCCTGATTTATGGTGAGAAGCTTTACGTTACAGTGTTATCTTTCTCTATGTATCTTTAAGTACTGTAGAGTCATTTTGCCTATTTTTGCACTTTTAATATAAATGAAACCATACTCTGTATATGTGATTTGGCAACTTGCTTTCTTTTCACTAAATATTACATTTTTAAGTTGGTCTGTAATGTTTGTTTGTATACTGTTTCATCATGGAATCTATATCACAATTGATATGTTTACTATTGATGAACATTTGGACTATTTTTAGTTTTCAAGAACAATAATTAATGTTCATAATTATAAACCTGGTTACCAAGAAAAGGTGCACTTGGATTGTATATATTCGATGTAAGAATATATGGAATTAGAGCTTATTTGTATCAGAATGCATCTAAAGCTCAGTACGTGAGTGAATGAACGGGCAAGGACAGCAAATGAACCTTGGATAACACTCCAGCTTGTAAAGAATTAATAGGTTATTCATTCATTTGTCCATAAATTATTTATTAGATACCATCTATATGTTAGATCACAGCAATACTAAGATGAGAGGACACAGCTTTTCTTGTGTAGTTTTTGCTGCACACTTAAGGGGAAGAGAGCCATTATATAAATACCAGTAAATGCAGAATGATTGTTGCTATGACAGAAATGTGCAATGGACAATGAAGGGAAGCACTCTCCCTGAGATTAGGGAAAGCTTCTTGAAAGGTGGAGAAGCTTGAACTGGGTCTTAAAATATGGGTTGGAGCCCACCTAGGGCCCATCTCACAATAGAGAAATTTTGCTTTCATTGCTAGTACAAATACTACTTATTGAATGAATGGAGACTAGTGATAAAGGATAAATATTGAAGGCGAAATAAGTAAATCAATTGCAAGGTGCATAATGTAGAATATAGGGCAACAGAAATAATACGTTTAAAATGGTTGATGTTTATTGGGAGCTTAGTGTGCCAATCACTCTGCTTAGCACTTGACGTATGTTATGCCATGTGATCCTCTTATCAGTCCCATGAAAGATGTACAGTTAGTGTCCCCAGCATGTGATTTGTACTTTTGAAGGGTTGATTTTCTGTTAGTTGCATTTTGAAATTCTTAATAATTTTGAACAAATGGCACAACATTTTTATTTTACATCATACCCCACAAATGATGTAGCCAGTCCAGGGCCTCCCCTTTTGAGTCCCAGAATCTAGGACCTGCAGAGGAAGGTCACTGCTTTAGATCACACAGGTATTAAGCAAAAGAGTCAGGACTCCAACCTAGTTCTCTGTGGTACTGAATCCCATTGATTCTTTTTATCTTCAATTTTCAAGGTAAATGGATAACCAAAGATGGAAGCAACTACAAATTAAATCAAACTAGTATACTGAACCAGAAAGAAAAAATCAGTAGGGAAAAGGAAGCATTGAATGATTAGCTTAGGAATGATTACTGTCAATGCTACCTTGCATTAAGTGTGGAAATCCAAATTAATTAAGAATTGGACAACCTTTCCCCTAGGTAAATGGAGCTTTGGGTTTCTAGTCATGTTTTAGAGTGACTGCTCAGTCTTGGTCATCCAATGTGTCATTGCATGTTGACCCAGCTTGGGCTCTCTTTCTTGTTAACTTATGCCAAAAAAAAAGAAAGAAAGAAAGAAAAAGTCCGAGATCAGAAGATTCATGGTGTTTAGGGTCCAAGGTAAGGGAGTCAGAGAAGCTACCTCCTCTGGCAACTCCTCCCTCCGGAGACTCCATCAATATGTACTGTGCCTTCTGCATTAAATTAAATAGTGCAAATAAACAAGCGTAATTAGAAGAAGTTGTACTTTTAAAAACCCTCAGTTTTCTTTGGAATATGGTAGTTTGTTCCTTGAACCACCAATTTTTACTTGTGCTATGTGAATTCAGTGAGTAGAAAGGAATGATTTTTAAAAGCACTTCCGTATATGACCCTTCCTTGAAGACTAATAACATTCAACTTCCATGAAATTAAAGGACAATATTCTAAAACATTCCTGATTTGTTCATTCCTTTGGGGACAAGGCCTTGACATATGTTTTTATGTTATTCCAAAGCACCTATGGATGTCAAGGTCCAAGTCAAGTGACCACAAAGATGTATGCTTATTATATAAAGAACATGTTTTTGTAAGGATATCCATTACATGGCCATAATATTAAGAAAAGCATAATTTCCTTTTGATTTATTTCTCCAACCTCCCAAACTATCAGGTGTACTCAAATGCTATTTTATAGAAATACACACATGTGGTAATACTAAATTGCACCAGCACTGTTTTGTTTTGTTTTGTTTTGTTTTAAGATTTTATTTATTATTTCCAGAGAGAGGGGAAGGGAGAGAGGCAGAGAGAGAGAAACATCAGTGTGTGGTTGCCTTTCACCTGCCTCCAGCTACGGACCTATCTTGCAACCTGGTTATGTGCCCTGGCTGGGAATTGAACTAGTGACCTCAGGGTTTGCAGGCTGGTGCCCTATCCACTGTGTCACCAGCCAGGGCCTACTTTAAATATCTTAAAGTTGTATTTGTCAGCTATGCTTTCATAACTGAAAAAAAGTTTAAATACTTAAATGTCCTTGTTAAATATAACGCAGATCATCAAATTCACCTTCATTATTGAATGAAACATTTGGCAGACTTCATATAGGTATATATTATATAATCAAGCACAAATGCAACAAAATATCAGATATCTTCTAGGATTTAGTATGTTAACGTGTGTTAGTTTAAAAGAGTTAGGAAAAAGTTCAGTTAACCAAGCAAATATGTTATTCTGACCAATTAAAAAAAATTTTTTGTTTATTTACTTTTAGAGAGAAGGGAGGAGAGAGAGAAAAAGAAGGAGAGAAACATCAGTGCGTGATCGCCTATTGTGCACCCCCAACTGGGGACCTGTCCCGCAACCCAGGCATGTGCACTGACTGGGAATTGAACCAGCAACCAAACCAATGACCCTTTGTTTCACAGGCTGGTGCCCAATCCACCAAGCCACACCATCTAGGGCCTGACCAGTTATTTTTTACCTGAATTGTGAATATCCAAGAGATTATAACTGGTCGCTCTCACTGATAAAGACTGTTGCATAAAGCCTTTTTCCTTCAACATGTTTAAGAGAACAACAATTTTATGTGAGGATGTAAAATACAGCATCGGGAGGACAGGCAACAATGTTAGGATAAGTTACTGTAAGGTGCCAGGTGGCTACTAGATATATCAGGTGATTACTTTGTAAGTTACATAAACATCTAATAACTATGTTGTGTATCTGAAATGAATATATTGTATATCAACTGTAATTGAAAAAATTTAAAAATATTTTTAAAAGAATAACAGTTTTAGAACTGTTATAGGACCAAGCCTTTCTCTAAAGTGACTAGTCGAACAACGTCTTTACTTCGGAGGGCTCTGAGGCTCAGGCATATCCAGTAGCTGAGCCAGTCAGTTAAGGACAGCAGAGCCAGGATGAGCTCGGCTCCCCTAACTCTTGGGCGAGTGTACTCTGCACTTTCCTGAATGAACTTCCAGGTTTGCCAGGCTGCTCCAGGTCTGTTACTCTGAAAGCAGTAACAGGTCGTTGAAGCCGAAACAAGCATGGTGGACAAGACCTAAGTTCTACACTCTTTCTTATGGGAAGGTAAACAGGATCAATAAATCAATGAGGTCCCTTCAACTACTGCGGCAGGCTATAAAGAAAATCAAACAGGGAAACGTAGTCAAGAGCAGTGGCACCTTCTGTGGGGAGGTGAGCTGAGACCTAGGACCCGAGTGATGTGAAACGCAGGGGCCGTGTGAGCATACAGAGTAGAGCTCCAAGCACGTGGAGGAGCAGGTGCAGAGCCCTGACCCAGGAATGCATCTGGAACCATCTGGGAACAGAAGGCAGTGTGGTCATGATGGGGCAGAATGAAGGGACAAGAGATGTGGCCAAGAGCCTGTTCTCTCTGGACCCTGCAGCCACAGTTATGTCGGTTGCAGTGAGAAACTGGTAGAGGATTTTAAGCATCAGAGTGATAGAAGTGAATCCATGTTTTAAGAAGGAGCAGGCTGGCTGTTCCCTGCAGACTGGCCAGCGCCCATGAGATGAATTAGGTACTATTGCCAAGGAGGGCTTGAGAGAGGTAGCACAGCTCGCTGCCAGAGTGTATAGGACTTGCCCATGAATTTTGGTCCGGATCGCAGGACAGTGGGATGCTATTCACTACCGTGTGCAAGGTGAGGGTGTTGGGGAAGGTCAGAAGTTCCTTTGGAAGCATGTGAGTAGTAACATGTGAGTAGTCCATTGGAAATCCAGAGGGAGCTGTCTAATTGGCATCATATGCTAGAGCCTGGAACTCAGAGGTCTAACATATTTAGGACCACATCACAGAAACTGAGAGTCAGGAATAGGTGAGACATAAAAACTGCAGGACACAGAAAGGCCAGGAGGAGAGGACTGGGAAATGGAATGAGAAGGGGAGGATCTCAATATGCAAAACCCCCAGCACTTGATGTTAACCATGCTAGACCCCAGCACACACCTCACAATGAATAATTCAGTGGCATTTGTATTCTAGGGAAATATGGAAACATTAAAAGTAATACATTAAATTACGTACACTCATACAACTATGATAGGAAATAATCAGCAGTTTGTCCTTCATATTCTAGAAAGGCATTTAATGAAACAGAGTTTTGCTATGTTGAATGATGCAGATTATAGGCACTTAAAAAAGTCCCACAGTATGTCTTTCAGAGTCAGATTTACCATGGAACAGTGGGGCCTGAAGAGGGCAAAGGAGGCCTCAAATACCTTCTCCTCCTGTTTTTCCTAGAATTGCTTGAAGTATCAACTTTGATGCAGAAAAAAATGACTCTTCATTAATAACAATACTCAAGGCTCTTTCACATATATCTTACCCAATCATGGGGGAGAGCAGACAGTGGAGGAGGAGCCCCTTTCAGTTCTTGCCTTTGGTTGGTTGTGATGTTTGACATTAACACAGTATCTCAAAAACGAGGTCGTTCGGGCAGTGTAAGATTTTAGCTACAGACAAAGTGCATAATGTGTGAAAAGGGTCAGCTACTTTATCAAAGAACAAAGAAGGGCAAAAACCTAACTGAGCTCTCCCCCGTGCTAAAGATTTTACAAAATAAAAGAGGGAGCTTCGTTTATTTGGGTGTTTAAGTGAAGATTCTCTACAGCCCTCCCCACAGCTAACTGAACTGGGGGCAGGGTTGATCTGGGCTGCGAAGGGCAAGAAAATCTGAGAAAGAACATTCAATAATAAAACTATTTGGGTTAAATAGTATA
Source organism: Noctilio leporinus (assembly GCA_004026585.1). Classification (NCBI taxonomy): domain Eukaryota; kingdom Metazoa; phylum Chordata; class Mammalia; order Chiroptera; family Noctilionidae; genus Noctilio; species Noctilio leporinus. The sequence goes on along the minus strand of PVIW01001498.1, from coordinate 14,816 downwards.
CCTTGGAGTATACTCCAAAGAGCAAATTGCTTTGCTCTTTCCCATAGTCTTTGTGTGTCAAGGGCCAGTAGTTCTGTTGGAATTGTTGTCACATGAAATAAAAATAATAATGAATGTATTAGTGACATATACTAGTTAGGGGGGAAAGAAACCTCAGTTGTGGAATTGACTTCATTTCGTTTTGAGGGGGTTTTGTTGTTTTTTTAAAAATATGGTGTTTGACATCATTTCCTTATTTATTTTTTGAGACGGTGATATGTTTGCCTGTTATTTACACAAAACACATGTGAGGCTTCCAATGTGCGCACGCTAGAGTTTTGTTTTGCTGTTATGATTCACCGTCTGGCTAGTGCAGGCGTAATTATCCACACTTCACTCATACATTGTAGCCTTTGTCATCGAAGATGGCACTATTGATGGCATTAGCTCTAATCCCGAGTTGCGATCAAGGGAATTTTTTCACAATCCTTGCCTGTGAGATAAACAGTCTGGGCTTTGAAGTCTCAAGTGGCCACTTGAAATATGTGACCTCCAAAATTCCGCATTTTGGGGGGCCACCTGGCAACATAACATATTTACACTTTGGCTACCACCTCCTCCTGCAGAAAAATCTGCTGCTGTTTTAAAGTTTAAAACAACAAATGGGAAAGTTGCCTCAGACCGAGGATTGGGAATTGCTGAAGCTGTCCTCCCTGCCTTCGGTGTGTGTAGGCAAATAGCAGTTCTGAATACAAATGTAACAATAAGAAGGACTTTTCTCTTGGCAGACAACTGAGCGTGCATGTTTAGTGATAAAAATAGCACTCCAGGCATTCTCTGGTTATAATATAATTTTCATTAAGCTTTTTTCACAGTTTAGCAAAGACAACTTGGGGGTCAAGTGGTAAGACAGTGGGAAGGAATTAGAAACAAGCGAAGGCAAAATATTCGTGATGTGAATGCCGGTAGGGACTGCCACCTGAAATCAGACTCCCAGCCATCCCAGTGGCTTCTGTGGATTGCTCCTACAGAGACTCAGAAGCACCAGGCCCTTGGCTCAGCTCCCAGGGGCTGTTTCTGAGACCCTCCAGTTTCACAGTGGTCCAGTTCTCCCCTTCCCACTCCTTCCCCAGACCCCTTCCCCACTTTCAGAAAGCTGGAAGGAGAGCTAGATATGAGTTGAGTTTCACATTGTGTCAACTTGGGTTATAAATTTTAAAGTATTTCATATTGATAGCTGTGATGAAAGGACACCTTCAAGTGTTTCAAACTGAGCACTGTGGACATATTGAGCTCAGTAATTCTTGGTGGTGGGCATTCATCCTGAGCATTGTAGGATGCAGAGCAGTATCCTTGACCTCTGCCCACTGCACCCCACCCCACCCCACCATGCGGCAGTCAAAGGTATCTCAGGACATTGCTCAATGTCCCCTGGGGGCAAAATCACCCCCACTTGAAAACCGCCGAGTTACAGCCTGGAAAACTAATATTTATTTGGCATCTCTGATGTGCCAGATGTGGACTAGATGTTTTATATAATCCTGACAATTATCCTTTGAAGTCTTAGCCCTTTTATATAGATTACGAACCTGAGGGGTGGTAAGGATAAGTGGTGGTTGTTTTGTTTTTGGTTCTTTTATTTTCTAATACTTGACAATGAAAAAGCATTCTAAACTGAGAAATGATGTAATAATACCTAGGAAAACCAGAAAAATGTTATTTTTAATACATTTATTCTATAATATGGCTATGTATTTTAGACAGTCCCTAAGTTAAACACCTAGTGTGAAAATTTGCCAAAAGTATAAGAAGCCCCCCCCAAATCACTATTGGATATTCACATTCCCATCTAAATCAAAGTTGTGTCCTGGCTGGTATGGCTCAGTGGATTGGGCACTGGACCTGTGAAGAGGAGGGTCACTGGTTCTATTCCCAGTCAGGGAACATGCCTGGGTTGTGGGCCAGGTTCCTGGTTGGGGTGGGGGGCGATGTGAGAGGCAACCACACATTGATGGTTTTTCCCTCTCTTTCTCTCTCTCCCCCTCTCTCTAAAAATAAATAAACAAAGAAACATTTTATAAATAGATGGAATGATTGATTACGGTTGGTTTCCTTTTTCTGCTCTCTTAACACCAACCAGAAAATGACCAAATTGTCTTGGAATTGTCATTCTTCTAGTCCCTGGCATGATAAACTGTCTTGCACCTAAAACCCATAATTTCCCTTCTTGCATGTACCTCAGTTATTCCCTTTCCTGTTTTTCACTCTCCATAGCCCATTTGTCATTGATGCCCTTAATCCCGCTTTTTCATCTTCTTTCTTCATGTTCTTCCTAGAGACCTCAAGAAGACATTCAGCCATCTCATTTGAAAGCAAAAAAAGAATATGTAAAAAGAATGATGTACTTGGAATAAGACAATAATGTTGTTTAGTATAAGAATTTCTAGAAGCTTGAAAAAGCTTTAGAATTCCTGTGTGTTCCTGTCAGAAGTCCTATCCTCATCCTCCTCTTCTTGAAACCACAGTTGTCTTTTCTTGACTGAGATCAAGAGTTAACATTTTGCCATCGCAAATATATTTTAGTGGCATTATAAATTAATGTAAGCTAAATTTGAAAAGTTACCAATCATGTATATCATTGCCAGAAAATAAACTATGTTTCAAATAGAAAACTAGTATCCAAGTATAATTTTTCAATAATTTCAGAACATTTGGAATGAATATGTACTAAAGATTTTTTTTTATTCATTTAGGAAACCAGCAGGATGGTAATGTCAGTTTAAAAGATTATGGAAGAGACATAAGTATTTATAGTCACTGAAAGAAAGAAAACTGGACTCAGATGGTTAAATTAGATACAGACCTGGTTAATTCTCAACAGGACATAAAACAATAACTTGGGGGTTGTCTTGTATGCAACAGAGAAATCATTAGCATTTCAGCTAGACAAATCCAGTTCTAATTAATTTTCATTTCTCTCAGTTTTCTGCAAGTTAATTGTGATTTAAACAAAGGTTTATAATTTCCCTAGAAATTAGTAAGTCCCTGGTTGCCTGTTAGATACTTAAGAAAACTTTGTAGGAAGTTGAAAATGTATTATAAACCTATTGTAGAAAGCTGAAAAATACTAAGCTTTTTAAAAGAAGAGAAAAAAACCTCAAACCACTACCCAGATGCAACCACATCAATAAAATTCATGTTTCCTTATGAGCATTTTGTAAATATTTTTTAACAGTGGAGTCATTACTATGAAAAAATTAGCAGGCTGCTGTTTGTTCTTTTACTTACTGTCATATATCTGTTTTGTTATACAGTGAAAGTGTTCCATAAACATTTTAATGTCTATGTAATGAATAGGTATTGTGTACCAGGATTCTTTTAACTATTTTTCTTAATTCTAAAGTTACTTTTTATTATGAATTTTTCAGAATACAAAAAAAAAAACAAACCCATAATATAATGATGAATGCTGTTGGTACGACCTAGTTTAAGAAGATATCACTCATGGAGTTGTCCCCCCTCCCCGTTAACTCTTCAAACATTCTTCTATCCACATGGGACCTCTGTCCTGCTTTTGACATTTATTTTCACATTTGTCTTTGTATTTGTACTTCCTGCCTAAAGTATATAGTATTTTTGCATATTTTGGGGCTTTGTACAAATCATGTCATAGGCATTAAGATTCACAGCTGGTCTTTCTCTACTGATGCTGTGTTTATGCAGATTTATTCATATACATAGCACTTTCACTCCTGAATAGTGTCTCAGACTTCATTCACTTTCTGGTTGCTATGCATGGAGGGTGTTTTTAGCTTTTTACTGTAGCCCCCAGTGTTGCTAGGGTCATTCTGTACCTACATCCCCTTGGGCACTCTATGCCAGGGTTTCTCTGCTCATGTATTGAGGAATGAGAGTCTAATCAAATGGTACACACATCTACAACTTTATGACATTCTGCTAAATCTTTCATGTGGCTGTCATCACTTTCTATTTCCATCAGTAATGTGTGGAGTCTGGTTGTTCTGGGAGTCTGGCAAACCCTTTCTATAAGGGACCAGATAAGAGATTCTTGGTGAACAATGGGGTTCCTGTCACAGGTTGCAACTCTGCTGTTGTAACAGAAAGGCAGCCATAGGCTATTTGCAAGTGAATAGTCATGACTGATGAACATTTGCTTAAGAACACTAAACTTGAAATTCATATCATTTTCATGGCTCACAAAATGCAATTTTTCTGTTTATTTTTTCAACCATTAAAAAATGTAAAATATGGCCTTGGCTGATGTGGCTCAGTGGATAAGGTGCTGGCCTTCAAACGCAAAGGTCTCTGGTTCGATTTCCAACCAGGACACATAAATAACCAGGTTGCAAGCCAGGTCTCCAGCCAAGTCTGTAGCTGGAGGCAAGTGAAAGGCAATCATATGTTGATGTCCCTCTTCCTCTCTTCCTCTCTTCCTCTCTTCCTCTCTGCCTCTCTCCCTTCCCCTCTCTCTAAAAGTAATAAATAAAATCTTTTAAAAAAAATTTTTTTAATGTAAAATACGTACATTCTTAGCTTACAGGTTATGCAAAGCAGATTCCTGACAGATTTGTCCCTTGGGTCATACTTTGCCAATCTCTACTTGGCACTCTGACCAAGACCTGCTATTTTCAGATATATAGATGCTTCTACCCTACCGGGTGTGAAATGGTAAATTCTGATTTTAATTGATATTTCCGATTAGTACAAAAGTCAAGCATTTTATGTTGATGGACACTAAGATTTTCTTTGATGATTTATCTATTCATGATCGTTTTTCTTATCCTTTTATATTTATTTATTCTTTCTATTTTTCTTTGCTAATAATACATTGACATGTGCTTTGCCAGTGTTCTCAGAGCATCATGGTTATCATTTCATTTTGTAAAAGTATCTTTCGATGAAAAGAAGTTATTTTTCATTCAAATGAAATTTATCCAGCTGATAACTTATTTGACTGTGTGAAAAAAAAATTAATATTTTTCCTGCACGTGGTAAAAGGCGACCACAAAAGAAAGACAGCACTTTGTTGTATGTGAAAGAGAAGCATGCTGTCCCTCAGTAGTGATCTTGAATGCCAGCCGCTGGTCAGCGTGCAGCCTGCTGCTCTATAGTGGAAGTGGGTCTGTAGCCTGGGTTGGCCTGGGCTGCTCTATGGCACGCATCTGACATTAATGAAATGTTCCTCTGCTTGCACAAGCTTGCTGGCTTCTTTCTTCCCAGCCAGCTGATGTCCAAGTACAAGAGGCCCCTCCCCCTTGCATTTGTTCATTGACGTTGATGGGCTCTTCTGCGGGCCTGAGCGGATCTGGAACTGAAAACAATGGTAATCTAAAGAACATTAGAAAGTCATACTAGCTCAGACTGCACACCCCGAGCCAGCAAGGAACAGGAAAGCAGTTGATATGCAGGTCAGCAAAGCAAGTCTTGCCTGCCTTGAGCTTTCTTACTGAGGTCGTCTTGCTCCTGTGAAGGCTGCTCTTCTGGAGAGCGGAGTCCACTTGAAGCTGGGCTCGCATGCTTGTCATGTCTCCGCAGACTAAGTGCATTTTTCCTGGGGTAAGCGTCTGGGCAGGGAGGCAGACCACATGCACCGTGTGGGTCGTGGAAAACAGGATGTACTGAATTGTCAATGAACTCAAGCTAAAATCACGTTAGTTGCTTCACTTTTTTGGGAATTGGCTTTATCTTGCCAGAAGTGTGATCATTCACAATGTTATTACATAAGAAAATACTCAGGTGGTTTAAACAAGTGAAATGTAACTCTACTTTAAACCTGGATCTTATTGAGATCTTTTTAGTAGCTGGGGAGAGAAAGGGGCAGACAGTTAAGGAACAGTGGAGAATAAAAACGCCTTTTCCAATTCTAGGCAGTCACTTTATTGCATTGAGGATCAGCCCCTGGGTTTTTTAGTTTCTTTGGCCTTTCTATGTAGTACCAGATGATTTGACCTGTGTTGCTGCAAAGTAAGGTTTGATTGCTGTATATCATGTTAAACATTCTTTGAATTTAATGAATACAGAAATGAGAGTTTAATGTTTTCAATACTTAAGCACAGAAATTTACAACACAAGAATAAGACATTTGGGTGTTTGGATTTGGTTTGGAACTTTTTAAAGAAAAGATCATATCATTATTGATGCCTTTCTTGGGAAGAAAGGCTTTGGAAGAAAGAAATAGTTCTAGAAGCCAAATGTAAACTGTAGCCTCTAAGATTAGAAATATCTGTGCTAATAGGACACAAAAATATTTTAAAATTAGTAAAACACCACTTGTTTAAAAATTCTAGGTTACCCCTTTTGTTTCCAGTTACTCTAACTTATACTAAATTTACTTTAACAGAGAAAAAAATATTTGCTAAGAAATATCTGCATGGTAATCATTTGTTCTGTGTTGTATCACGTAGCACAACCAGTAAATTATGAGAAGCCTTGCTTAATCTATATGATTTCAATGACCTTTTATTTCATTTTATTTTTAATTTTCTGAAAACAGAATTCTCCTTGCTTGTGTTGTCCCCGTTAAATTTTGTATACCATAGTTTAATATTTCCTTAGGCTCTGACCAGGCTGGCAACGTATACACTAATTATAAAGGGTTTCTGGGTATTAAATACTTCACACAAATTTCTGAGCCTTTCAAATGTCACTCACATTTAATTCAGAAATTGTTCGATACTCATTTGTTTTGAAAGACATCTGGAATTATCATTTTCTATAAATCTGCCTGCTTTCTAAGGACATCATCAGACTCAAAATAGTTGCTGTAGTTGTCCTGCAGAGAAATTCCATGATGAATTAAGAAAATATATCATCTAAAACCTAAATTACCAAGTATCCAAATTGCCAAACAGTCCACTCATCATTTTGAATATTTTCAGTGGAGAAGTTGGACACACCAATGTCACCATTATTTAATTGGAATGCCAGTCTGTATGATTCCAAAGTGGTTACTAGAATAATTTATCTTACAGTTACTTTCAGTCCTGTCTTGAAGTATTATGGAGTATCTGACAAGGATGTTTATCCTTTTCAGCTACCTCCCCTTTACCAAGTCTGGATTTTTATTTCTTATGGCCTTGTTTTAACTAATACCTTAATTAGGGCTTATTAAATACATGGGTTTTTGTTTTATGGTTAAGTTTTAAAATAAGTCTTTATAAAGGCCTGTTTTCTATTTCCATTTAACACTTGTATGTAGTCATTCTCAAAGTTTCCCAGTAATGACAGAAACTTTTCTTTCAATCTGGACACCACTATAAATGGAGAGTTTAAAAAAATATAAGTACGAGGCCTGTCCCGAAAGTATCAAGCCAATGTTAATATAATTAAAACAATTTGCATGGCCTATACTTTTGGGACAGACCTCATATGTGATTATATATTTGTATCTATGTATACGTATTATAGAATAACTTTTTAGAATGCTGACTAAACTGTGGTTTTGGTTCTTATTTTTCTAATCAAGTATGAGTTCAGTTTTCATATCAGTTATACTTTTTAAAGTTACTAAAAATTCCAAATATATGAAAGCACATTTATAAATTATTCTCATTCTTACATTAAAATAAAATTAATAAAGTAATGTAACTTGTTATACTTTTTCACAGCCAAAAAATATGACTGACTACTATTAAGTATACTTTTTACTATTTGGTATATCTGCATTGTATGACTTCAAATGTATGCCATCTTTCTTAGAGAAAGTTGGCTACATCCTCTATGTCCTTTCCTCCATTCTACCAAGTAAAAATAACTTTTTCAATTTATGCAGATTTCTCTCTTTAATATTTTCCCTATAGTTTCAGTTTTTTCTGACTGTGGTTAAAATGTTTGGACTCAGTTACTTGTCTTTGACTACTACACATGCCTTTAATAACTGTGTGATTGTTGCACGTTTTATCTCCTCTGAGCCTGTTTCATCATCTGTAAAGTGAGGAATAGTAGTATCTGTTTCAAGGTAATATTTATTGCAGTGCATATAGACAGCTTCTCATACTGCCTGCAGTTGAACCACATATTTACTTACATTTTCTCCAATGATTAATAATGGAAAAAGTTAGTTCTGAGATCACAAACTCTGATACCTAGGAAAGGCAACAGCAAAAGTTCTGAGTTGTTTTTTTATTTGCATATTGGAAGGAAGATAGAAAAATTAAAATAATTAATCTTTCACAGTAAAGCCCTGTGAAGTGGGAAGTCTAGTAATTATTGAATTACTATTTTTCCTTCCTCTTCACTTTTATATTGCCAAGCCAGTTTAGAAAAAAAGGAAGTTAATATGTGCCTGTGTATTCCCATGTATTATAAAACAAATAATGTTTTAAGGCTACAAGTGTCTACCTCATTTTTCAAGTGTAATTTGCATTAAATGGAAGGATAATGTTAAAAAAGACATAGGTGCTTTAAAGCAGAATCACAGAGATGCTGGTTTTCCCAGCTGGAGAGGGCAAAATGACTGACACTGCCTTGCCCCCATAAAACAATCAGTTCACAGTAATAAAAATTCTGTGTAATCCTAACAGAGGTTTGCAAAGTAATTTTTATTATTAAAATTGAAAAAGCTTGAAAGAGAGCTGTACATGTCAAAGTCATTAATTACAAGTTATTAGTAATTAGAAGAAACATTTTTAAAAAGGTGTGTGAGAATGCCCCACAGTCTCACTGCTTTTGGTCAAATATTTTTAGTGTTGAAAATTATATCGCAATCCTTTTGCACAAGCATACATGTATATTTGTATAATTGTAACTATGCAATCCCGAATTCTGCCTTTTTTTCTTCAACCAGATTTTGAAGTAACTTTTTTATCACAGAATGATGTAGCATTGTGCAAATTTACTGTAACTTTTCCAAATAAAAGTCATTTATTGTTGGACTTTGAGTTAATTCTATAATTTTGTGTTAATAGATAAATCTGTCATAAAAATTTTGAGCATATGGTTTTCTGGCTCTGATAAATAACTTCTCTGAGATAAATTCTCAGACATGGAATGATATACACAGCAAGTGGGTCTGAAAGGTGTTATGTCTTTGGCTACGACTTTCCATATCTCTTTCTAAAATAATTATACCAATTGAAAATGTGAACATAATATTACTAATATATTAATTTCATCTCAGTACACCCCTCATTAGGTGGTAATATTGCTTTAAAATGTAAGTAATTACACATTGCTTTAATTTCTGTTCACATTACTACCAAAGGTGAATATTTATCTGAATATTTATATATTCTTTGTATCTCTGTGTAAATTATTTAAGTCCTGTGTTTAGATTCCAATGTTACTTTCATTTATTCTATACTGGGTAGCTCTTTGGAGACTCACCTATTAGACAATTTTCCCCTATCTGGTTCCAGCTATCAAAATACCTCCTTACATCAAGACTGGTTGTACATTCATATTGCAATGCCCTGCTGGCCTCACCAAAGAGCGCTTTAATGTGAGGCAATAGAACCTTAGTTAAGTTAGAAATAAACACTAGGCCAGTCAGAAGATTAAGCCTTAATTCTAGAAAATGGAAGAAAAAGGTTTTAACTTTATCAGGTATCTAACTTACCTTCTGCAGAGAGGTAATAACTCTTATACAATAACCACATCTGACTCAAGCTGTAGTTGACATGAGAAGTGTATTCTGGGTCAACTTTAGGTACATAGAGTTTGCCCCATCAAGGACAGCAGGAGCCCACAGATCATCAGATGTTCATGGACTCTGGGCTGTTGGAGCCCAGAAAAGACCCTGCGCCCTATAGCTTCCCCTGGCAGCCCCCTTCCAGTGGTCACCCAGGGGGCCCATCTCCCCAACTCTTCATGTAGGTATGGAGACTTAGAATTTTCTACTCTTTCTTGCTGTCATTTAACCTAAATGTTATGTTATATCATTTGTTAGCCTTACCAAAGTACCAGGTAGTGCTTACCTGTCTTTAAACATTGGTTTAATTACATTTTTTTGTTACCTATTAATGGCATTTTAGGTATCAGATAAATTTGACTAATTAACTCATACCTATGATCCTTATTTCTATTACAACACATAAAATAAATATGTCACAGTTCAGAAGGTTCCATACCCTCCAATATAGGTGACTCCTTTACAAAGTCTACTTTGTACCATCCTGGGTTCCTAATCTCCTTAGTTGCTCACAGACAGAAAATAGCTTTGCTTTGAGAATGTGATAGGATGGACAGAGCTCACTACACTGATAGAAAAGGAAGATTTTATTTCTGATTGTAGCTCTGATTTCTTTATCTGGGAGCAGTTGCTTAACATCTCTAGGATTCTTTCATCACCTATAAAATGAAGGTGATAATTCTTATCTTACTCTCTTGGGAGGCTGTATGGGTGCATAGGGGATGATGCAAAATAATGAAAGCATCTCAGAATAGCCATTTTAGTTTTGTCTTTTTTTTTTTTTTTTAAGCCCTAGTAATTGCTTGAAGAAGGTACCTTCAATATTAATATGTATTAAATCAAGTTTTTAAAAAAGATTTTATTTACTGTTTTCAGAGAGAGAGGGGAAAAGAGAGAGGCAGAGAGGGAGAGAGATATCAATGTATGGTTGCCTTTCACCTGCCTCCAGCTACTGACCAACTGGAGACCTGGCTTACAACCTGGTTATTTGGCCTAGTTGGGAATCAAACCAGCGACCTTTGGGTTCTCAGGCTGAATCAAGTTTTTAAAGCTCACGTTTTATTTTTGTTTTGTTTTGTTTTTCATTTTATTTTCCTTTTGGGCCTCTCCAGTTTTGGCAACAACACAGGTATTTATTTTTACAGAATGAAACCTGATAAGTCTGAGATCCTTCCTGTTGGGTCTAAGTTGATGACCATTTTCGTGACTTAGTTTAATAAGTTTTAATGTTTAATGAAGACATACACTTGGAACTTTTCAAGGCTGAGTTCCACATCATCAGAGTTTGCACATCTCATTTAGCTCAGCTTCCAAAACTTTTATAGTACAAAAAGATGTTTAAAATATCTTTTTGGGGGGAATGGGTGGGTGGGTCGGGGGACAAAGGGGAGCAAAAAGGGGATGGATGTAATACAACAACAATAAAATTTAAAAAAAAAAAAAAATGTCTTTTATGAGCCCTGGCTGGTGGCACAGTGGGTAAGGTGCTGGCCTGCAAACCCAAGGGTCACTGGTTCGATTCCCAACCAGGACACATGGCCAGGTTTGCAGGTCAGGCCTCCATCCAGGTCCTTAGCTGGAGGCAGGTGAAAGGCAACCACACATTTGATGTTTCTCTTCTTTTCTGCTTCTCTCCCTTCCACTCTCTCTAAAAATGATAAATATAATCTTTCTTTAAAAAAATGTCCTTTATGTTTACCTATACCAGTGACCTTCATTTCTTAATGTGAATTGAAATCACTGTCTAGTGTCCTTTCATTTCAATCTGAAGGCCTCCCTTCTTCCAGTGTTTAGTGACAAATTTTCTTAGTTTTTGTTTATTTTGGAATGTCTTACCTTTTCTTCATATTTGAAGGATAGATTTGCTGGATATAGAAACTAGATTGATGGTTTTTAATGAGAAATGAGTGATTCATTTTATTCAGGGTCATTTATATGTGATAGATTATTTCTCTGTCTTCATTCAAGATCCTCTGTGTTACTTTTAAGCAGTTTGATTTTGATGTTTCTAAGTGTGGATGTTTTTCAATTTCTCCTACTTAGATTGTACTGAGTTTCATTGATATGTAGATGAATATTTTCCTACAAATTTGGGGAGCTTTCTGCTATAATTTCTTCAAATATTCTCTTTACCTCTTTCTCATCTTCTTTTCCAGGACATCCATTGTGTTTATGTAGATATGCTAGATGATGCCCACAAATCTCAAGGATCTATTAATTTTTTGAGTGGACTTTCACAGCAGAGAGTGAATAATTAATGCTAATTTAATGTTTGGGGTTTTTTAAAGAAATTTGTATATGTACCCAAAATATAATAGTATAAAAATGTCACCTCATGATATTGCCAAAATTTTTAATTACCTAGACATAATAATGTTTAGACTACTACCTACATATGAAGTTAAATGCATTCTCTGCTTTTGAAGAAATCATCATTTATTCAGATAACATAATAAGATATTTTAAAATGTATGTAACTGTGTAAATGTCAAGGAATAGAGAACATTAATCTCTATATTCATTGGTAGCATAAATATTCGGGGACATTTCAGGATTAAAGATAGGTTGAAAGTTTGGAAGTTATGAAATTCAGTTCAATTTAACAATTGAAGAATAGATTTGTCAACCGTCTCTTTAATATGATTTGTTCAGTTATATATGTTTTTCACTATAGCTGGAGTGTGGAGGTCTAAGATGATGTTGTGGGTGAATCTGAGCTCAGTTAAAGTTTATATTTTAAAGAGACCTCCAACCTGTCCCTCTTCTTTGTATTTCATATAAAGAGTAGAAATTCACAGGTTATTGGAGGAGGTGTGATAGGCTTCACAGTTCCCTTGAGAATCATCACCTGACAACTTCAGTATAATTTTTGGGAGGTGTAATTGATAGAGATGGTGAAAGTTGTTTGTTTAAAGAGACCCCCCTAAAACCAGTTGTCAATTAACTTCAGGTTAATAAAATTACCAGAACTAATAAGAAATCACTTGTGGGAATAATAAAGGGTCTCTATTGCTGCTGGAATATCTGTTTAGGGATTGAGAAAAATGTATATTTGTTTAATTTTTGCAGGTAAGTGAAAGTACCTGTCTTCTCTGAGACTCATTCTATCAACATAAATGTAGCACTCAGAATCCTATTAAAATCAAAGGCATTAAGCAAAGTGAAATCAACCAGTCACACAAATCCAGATACTGTATGGTTCTACTTATATGAGGTACACCTGGAATAGGAGACAGAAAGGAAAATGGTGGTCACCAGGAACTGGGGGAAGAAGGAGAAATGGGGAATTAGCATTTAATAGGTACAAAGTTCCAGTTTCTGATAACAGAAAAGTTCTGGAGACAAGTGATGGTGATGGTTGCACAACAATGTAAAGATATTTAGTGCCCCTGCACTGTAACTTAAAACAGCTAAAATGGCAAACTGTATGTTATGTATATTTTACCACAATTTTTAAAATGCAGTGAAAACACATTCAGTGAGGATGTATGTTGCAGGAGACCAACTGTTTCATATGTTTTACCTAATTTAATTCTTACGACAACCCAATGAATAGGCACTTTATTACCTTCATTTTACAGATGAAGAATCTGAGCAGAGCCAGGGATGTCACTAGTCTAGGGCCACACAGGTGTCCCTGGCATCAGCAGGCCATTGGGTAGCCCCTGGTGCACACCAGATCCACCTGTGCAGTTTCCTTCCTTTTCCCTTTGCTCGGCTCTGATAACTACTCTAACTGCTCTTGCAGCCTTTCTTTAGGAATAGAGACGGGGGTTCCTGGTGCTCCTCCTTGATCTTTGAGGCCTTAGTGTCCCCCAGCAGAAGGTGAAGCCACCCATCAAGTTCCCAGTAGCCAAAGGACTTTGCTAGCCTTTTCAGAAGCAAAACCAACAGCCAACTGCACACCAAGATCATCTCAAGTTAACTCATGGTTCAAAAATCATCTTATCTCTCTCTAGACAAGCCAGTTTTATTACAGCTTTTCATCTTCCTGAATGATTCATTAGAAATAAAAGCAAACTTTTTTTCCTATTATTATAGTCCATCTACTTTACAGAAGAAACAAGAGTCCACATTTATTACCACCAGGGAAAGTATGTAAAAGTCAAGTAAAGATACTTTATTTTTCTTCCTTTTTTAATTTATTTTTAATTAGATTTTATTGATTATGCTATTACAGTTGTCCCAGTTTTTCCTCCATCCAGCACCCCCAACTCCTTCAGGCAATCTTGCCAACATTTTTCATGTCCGTGGGCCATACGTATAGGTTCTTTGCCTACTCCATTTTGCCATTTCCTATACTGTACTTTTTACATCCTCATTGCTACTCTGTAACTACCAATATATACTTTTTTTTTTTAAAGATTTTATTTATTTATTTTTAGAGAGAAGAAAAGGGAAGGAGAAGAGAGGGAGAGAAAGATCATGTGTGGTTGCCTTTCATATGGCCTGAAACCCAGGCATGTGCCCTGACTGGAACTTGAACCAGCAACCCTTTGGTTTGCAGGCTGGCGCTCAATCCACTGAACCGTACCAGCCAGGGCCCAATTTGAACTTCTTAATCTCCTCACCTTGTCATCCATTCCCCCACACTCCCCTCCCAACTGGCAACCATCAAAATACTCTCCACGACCATGATTCTGTCTCTGTTCTTCTTGTTTGCATAGCTTGTTCTTTAGATTCGGTTGTTGGTCAATACGTATTTTTGCCATTTTATTGTTCCTAGTTTTGATCTTCTTTTTTTTCTTAAATAAGTCCCTTTAACATTTCTTTTTTTTTTTTTTTTTAGTATCTTTTTTAAAAATTTTATTGTTGTTGTATTACATCCATCCCCTTCTTGCTCCCCTCTGTCCCCCTCCCTACCCACCCATTCCCCCCAAAGTCAATCCCATCTGTTGTCCATGTCCATGGTTCCTTTATACTAGGTTCTTATCTAAGCTGCTCCCCTTCCTTGCCTCTGCCTCCCCCCTCCCCCCATCCCCTTTCCTCCTGACCACTGAAGGCCTATTCACTGTATTCATATATTTGGTTCTGTTTTGCTTGTTGTTAGTTTTGTTCATTATTGTCCCGTAATGGGTGAGATCATATGATATTTGTCCTTCATTGACTGGCTTATTTCACTAAGCATAATACTCTCCAGTTCCATCCATGTTGTTGCAAAGGGTACAAGTTCCTTCTTTCTTTCTGC